>LPNX010682321.1:13970-48414 GCA_001517045.1 Pseudotsuga menziesii | reverse complement strand
AACCCACCTCAGAATTAACTATAATGTTATGGAGGAGTTATCATAGAACTAGCCATCAAGAAAAGAATCATATACAACAAATAAAAATCAAAACCATTAACCCTACCTCAGAATTAACTTTAAAGTGTATCAACATTAGAAATAATTCAGATATTGAGGTCTATGCTCAGAAAGAAAACAAGTTAGAAAACATATCTAGAAATTGTATACCATTAAAGTTTGATAAACAAAAACCAAATATGGTCTTTGGATTATATTATTGTCAATAATAGACTATGCAAATACTCTTCACATTAGAGGAAATTTCAACTCAAAATGGGCCGTTTAAATTTGATTCAAATTCCATGTCATCATGTGTTAGCCAATGAAATTGCTTTAAATTTGAAATATTGTATAGGTCTTAAACACTTTTTTAATATAAATTTGGGGATAGGTATCATAAAAAAACTACTTTTTTGTTTGTATTTTTGACATATCTCCTTGTGTTTTTACTCAAATTTTGATCGGGAGATCTCGTTGGATGTTGAATTAAATTCCGCATCCAAGGAGTATCCACTCAGCATAATTTTGACGGACCCCACTACACCAAAAGCAAGAAATACCTGAAAAAACATGATGATGATGTCCTCATCACGTTTTTTCAGGTATTTCTTGTTTTTGGGCTAGCTGGGTCCATTAAAAGTATGTAGAGTGGGTACTCATTGGATGCAAAATTTAATTCCACATCCAATGAGCCCTCTCGATCGAAATTTGAGTAAAAACACAGGGAGATATGTGAAAAATACAAACAAAAAAGTAGTTTTTTTCTTTTCTTCCTCCAAAATTAATAAATATTATTTTATTATTTTAACTATTATTTTATTAATTCTTTTTAGGAGGCCCATTTTGAGTTGAAATTTCCTCTAATGTGCATGATGATAATTTTACTTTACACAGATTATGCTGCGTATCTTAAAACTAGATCGTGTGATCGGGTATGCACCCTAACCTATAGGATTCAGGTAGAGTGTTTTGGAAAGGGTTCTCTTTCATCAGTAGGAAACTTAACCGTATTAACCACATTAAGAAAGGACAACCGCCACTACTAAAAGGCTATGCAATAAATGAAAATAAAATTAAAAATAACCCTTATTTCCTCTACCCTAACTTACCATTATAGGTGTAGATTGTATTCCCCTTTAATAACCTAAGGGGAAATCTATTTCTAAAAATGGGCTAAGAAAGGATGACCACCACTGCTAAAAGGCTATGTGATAAATGAAAATAAAATTAAAAATAAACCCTTATTCCCTCTACCCTAACTTATGATTACAGGTGTAGCATGTATTCCCTTTTAATAACCCAAGGGGAAGACCGATACTCTTTTTTGTTTTGGGTATAATAGACTGAAAATATAGTGAATTGAAATGTATTTTTTTTGAAAATAAATGAGAATAAAATTAAAAATAAATCCTCTCTATGTAGTCATAAACTATGTCTGTATTTAGGATCACATACGATATTTAGTAATTTATAAGGAATAAACATATAAAGATGCATCTATAGATATTCCTATCGTTAAACTCAACAGAGCCGAAACATAAATTCCAAGAATAAATTGAACAGCATCGAAGCATAATAACCTAGAATAAACTGAGTAGAGCTGAAACCTATTAACCAAGCATAAATTGTGTAGAGTCGAAAACTCAACATTAATTTTAAGGTAATGACTGAGCAAAAAAATAATTTACAGACAGATAGTAGTTTCCTTTTACAAGCAAATATAATTCTGATCAAAATTATAAAATTTGGGAAGAAATTACTGTGGCTATTTAATAATTCTGTGAAGTGTTAGAGGGAACGAATTTCTACAATATTATAACATAAATATAAATAAACCCTACTCTTATCTTTTACATCGATTAGGGTTCCATTCTGAACTGTAAATGAGAAAATTGATTGTAAGAGGTTAAAAACTACAAAATGACTTAATCAAATGTCCAAACCCTGTGAGGTATCCAAACCCCGTGAGACTTTAAAAAAATAAAATTACCAAATGCATATGTGAAATAGCATGAGAAATTAAACCATTAGTTTAGATATGTTTCCCCACAATGACCAAATATCATCGAAGAATAAGAGCTGGAACTGATAATCACAAACTGAGAACATCACTGTGAAAATATGGAATGCTTCCCTTAAAGAACCAAAATAGGGAAATATCCATAGGATGAAACCATAACTTACCTGTTAAATCGAAGAAAATTTTCCTTGGTGGGCCTACCTGCAAATCAAATTTGAGTTAAATGAAGGTTATTAAACAATAAAACCAAAATATGATGTAGGTTATTCCATTGCAAAGATAATATATTTATACAATATCTATACCTCATAAGTAGATGCCAGATGGTGTTTTAACATGAAAAAGCCATTTTTGAATAAGATGTTTGGATGGGAAGGGCTTCCAAACTTATGGGAAATCTTAGAACAGTGATGGACAGAAGATGAATGCTGCACGGTTGCATAATTATTGACCAACAGTTGAACCTTTAGCATGGCATACGCAAGCCAAGTGTTGGTCCAATGCTGTAACTTATCCATGTGGTTGTTTTTGAGCTCCATCCAAAAAAATGGTTCCTTTACCATGGAATACATGAGGCAAGTGTTGGGAGAACACTGTAACTTATCCATGTGGTTGTTTTTGAGATCCATAAAAAAAAATGGGTGAAATGAATGCAGTGAAACCAAAGTCAACCCTAACGTGGGTGTTTTACAACAGTCCAACTACACAGTTGCATAATTCTTCACCAAGCATGGAACCTTTACCATGGCATACGGTAGTTGGGAATTATTCACCAAGCATTGAACCTTTACCATGCCATAGACAAGGTGTGACTTCTTCACCAAGCACTGAACCTTTACCATGGAATATGAGAGTAAAGTGTTGGGACAATGCTATAACTTAGCCATGTGGTTTTTTTTGAGCTCCATGCGAACAAATGGGTCCTTTACCATGGCATACACAAGAAGAGTGTTGTTTCAACACTGTAACTTATCCATGTGGCCTTTTGTGAGCTCCATGCGATAAAATTGGTATTTTACCATGGAATACCTGAGCCGAGTGTTGGGGGAACACTCTAACTTAGGCATGCTCCTGTTTTTTAGCTCCATCGAAACAAATGGGTGAAATGGATGTAGTGAAACCAAATTCAACCCTGGAACGGTGCTTTCTAACTATCCAACACTTTCGGACTTGATTCGTTATATAAATTAATTAAATTTACCTTGTCAAATGCTTTCCCTATAGTTGAGTTGGAAACCATGGTAATCATAGAAATTGCATGCTCACATGTAACTATATTTTTGGAAGATATATAAGTGGAGGTTGGAAATCCTATTTATTCTTTGAGAACAACTATATAAAAGTATAGATTTATGGTTTTGGAAAAAACTGTAACTTTGATATGCTTGTTACTTTGATGGTCTTATATGGTTGCGAATTTTGGCTTTAGAAAAAATTGAGAAAAATTGAGAAAAATTCAAGAACAATATCGGTCTTCCCCTTAGGTTATTAAAAGGGCATCCAGGATACACCTCTTATCGTAATTTAGGGTAGTCAATCCATTCCACCACATTATAGTATTCTTCGTAGGTTTAACCATTTTAAAGCTTCCCCTTAGGTGATCTTTTACTTTGGATAAACCACTTTTAATCGTAATTTAGGGTATAAACAATTATAAACTTAACTAATTGAGATATTATTAATAGTTTGTTAAAAACATAATATCAAAAATATAGATTGTTTCCGTATATATATATTTTCAAAATTGTTATAAAACATGTTAATTATATATAGTTAGATATTAAAATCTAAAAAATATCTGAAAGAATATAATACCAAAAATAATTAAACTATAATCCTATTATAAAATTAGAATGGGTCATTTCTTTTTATTGTAATTGTAATAGATTGGGCTATGTATTTGAGAAAAATTATATAAAAGTATAGATTTATGGATTTGGAAAAAACACTATCTTTGATATTCTTATTACTTTGATAGTCTTATATGACTGTGAATTTTGGTTTTGGAGAAATAGAAGAGAAAATTGAGAAAAAATTGAGAAGAGTAATGGTCTTCCCCTTAGGTTATTAAAAGGGCATCCAGGATTCACCTCTAATCGTAAGTTAGGGTAGTCAATATCTTCCACCACGTTATAGTACCCTTTGTATGTTTAAACATTTTAAATCTTCCCCTTAGGTGATCTTTTAATTTGGATAAACCATTTGTAATTTTAACTTCGAGAATAAACAACTATAAACTTAACTAAATTGAGATATTATAAATAGTTTGTTAAAAACACAATATAAAAAATATAGATTATTTCAGTATATATATAATTTCAAAATTTTTATAAAAAATGTTAATTATATAGTTAGATGTTACAACCTAAAAAATAGATAAAAGAATATAATACCAAAACAAATTAAACGATAATCCTATTATAACATTAGAATGGTTTCCCCAAGTGTGGGTGCTTCTCCTTCCCATCGAAACATGGCAATATGATCCTTCTAGCTGGCACCAAGTCCAAGTGTCAACCCCATTCTAGAAACACTGTAAACTTGTAATTAATTTACGTGCTCCTCGATTGAGTCCCACCTGGTGGCGCGATCCTCGAATAGGCTCTAGCTGGCTACTCCCACTCGCCATCTGGCCATGGCTTGGGATAAAATTAATGGGATATCATTCACATGGCCCTAGGTTAAATGAGTTCTAGCATGAGGATGATGTCCGACTCTTTCAAGCGATGGGAGGTGGTCATTCATATGGCCATGGATTCGATGAGATCCATGATGATGATGAGTTTTCTCTCTCTGAAGTGACAAGAGGAGTACTAGAACATTTACGGAGGTAGTTGCAAGCTGTAGATCTTGTGTGCGGTGCTCCCATTGCTTTCCCTGATGTTCTATGAAATGGTCATTTAATTTGCTTCCCCTACATTTTCTCTCCCATGACAAACTCTATGCATCTCGGCAGTGTTCTATTCGGCTCTAGTGTTTGTTCAACTCTGCGTGTTTTATTGCTTTTCTCTTGTACTATGAATCGACCAAGAGGAACCCCAAGACCGACTTTTGTTGAGGAAGTAGAGAACCCTAGGAAGGCTAAGGCAGTTAACAATGGGTATGATAGCACAATTTCGACCCATGTTCGAGCTCTTATCGGGGATTGGGAATCTTCTCAGGTGGAGGACTTCCTCGCCATGGGAAATTACAGCCATCAAATTAAATTTTACTGGTTGGTGAAGAACATGTTGGGTAGCTTGGTCGAAGAGATTTTGACGAACTAGTCTGCTGCTACTTCTTCCATCTTGGATGTCATAGGTCCCTGGTGCATATGGATGCCAAATTAGCTAGCCTGGATGCTAGTTTTGCTCAAGGTAAATAATTGTTGGAGAGGTGTTCCACAATGCATAAGTGCCCCACTTCAAAATTTTTGAGGTCCGACATGGTTAGTGTGATAACCACTCTATCTATCAGGACTTTAGTGGTAACTCTCCAAGGAGACCCTTCCTCTGAGCCTCCTCCTCCATCCATTACTGAAAATATGTTTGATAGAGGGGCATGGAGCTCAAAATCCTTTCTATCTACAACCTAACAGTAGGCCATGTATGGCTTGGGGGATTCCTCAAGCCAGCATCCGCTACTCTCCAACTTCCTAGTTCCCTCCACAATAGATCTGTTGTAGTTCAAATGTGTTCATATGACCAATGGGGAGGTGGCCCTAAGCAGTAAAACGAAGCCGTTGGAGCCCAAACTCCCTCCACAAGGGTGGGAGGATTATTTATTTGGTATATGTACCATAGTCGAAGAAAAACCAATCCTAGGAAGGCAGAAGCACCTGCACAAGATGACCGCCCCTAAGGTTAAATATTTTTTGGTTAAAACTTATGTTTTCATGCTAGGTTATGATATCTAGTTTAAATTGTACCTTCTTTAAAGACGTCCAACCCTTGGAAAATAGACAATTTTCTCATGATATTGCAATTCCTAACAATTTTGGACATCTGGGTTGGTGGCTCCTCCAACCTAGCCTTCCCAGGCTTGCATTTTTCCCTCTAATACTTTTTGGACTTTTAATATAACTATTTCCAGCATTTTTACAAAAGAAAAACATTAGAATGGGTCATATCTTTTTATTGTAATTTTAATAGAATGGGTTATGTATTTTCTATATTTTAATGATTTTTATAAGTTAAAAAAAATGAATTCTAAAGAGTGTAAACAAACGTTTAGTTAACATTTTTAATTTTTAATTTTAACTTCTTCAATTTATCTAACTATTTATTATTTATTTAATATTATTTAATATTTATTTTTTTACAAAATATGGTTGATTTTTTCTACCTACCAAACTAACTACATTATTAATTTTAAATTAGGCACTAGTACATGTGAATTTTTTTCCCACAACAAATTGTTGCTATAGCAATAGTTTTCTGTTACTATAGTGATGTATCAAAGCCCAACTTTTCATCTGAAAATTATCACCACATTAGCCAAACTTTGAATATTCTATTGGTATAGAGACACAACATTGATGACATGTGGTGATTGTGGCCTATACTTAGAAAACCTATGGGCATCGCTATAGCGACATTTACATGTCCCTAGAGCAACGTCTTGGACACGATATAGAGACGGAGGACTGTGGAAAATTTATGTGCCTAACTCATTATGTGTTGCTAGAGCGATGTCTTGTTGTCGCTATAGTCCCGCACATTTGTCAAAATAGCAACATCTTGGAGTCTCTATAGCGATAGAGGACTGTGGAAAATTTATTCTCCTAAGTCATAATGTGTCACTAGAGAGACGTCTTGTTTTCGCTATAGCACCGCATATTTGTCAAAATAGAAACGTCAAGGCATCAATATAGAAATGATAGTTCATGGAAAATTAAAAGCAACTAAGAATGAATGTGTTCCTATAGCGACATCACTGTGTCTCTATATCAACAAAATGAACGTCGTTATAATGACATTTACTATGTATGTTTTAAAAAAAATATAGAATTCGCAGAAAAGATTGTATTTCAAATGTAGGCATACCTCTAGGCACTTAAAATGATGTTGGTAGGAAATTAGTATTAGAGACTAAATGTCCTACCTCATACAACTTAACGAGTTCAATATTTTAGCTCTATGTTGTGCTACCTTGGAATATGAAGTTTGAACCATTCCCAACCTAGAATAAATGCCATTATCATGCTTAATAGTATTGACATAGCTTGATTGTGATGGAATCTAGAACAATGATAGAGTTCTAATAGTTTAGTACACACTATATTTTATTATTTGTCATAGCTATTCACAAATCCTAGAAAAACTACTTAGAGCATGTATTATGTTATTGATACAGTATTGTGGTACAATTCTACAACTTAGATAACTATTCTACAATTCTTACACATTCAACATACAAGATTACTAAAACCATTCACTATAGGTCTAAGAGAATATTGATATAAAAAATGGTGTTAATTATCATAAACATGTTGATCTAACAACATACCCATAAAACACTGCTCATTCAATGCCAAGGACAGGGCCCAATTGTCTAAAATAAAACAAGCATTCCTTCATAGTCGCTACTCACGCAATGTCACAATAGAAGATCTTGATAAAAAAATATAACTATTAAAATTACCATCAAAGATAAACTCAAAATGTGAGCATAGATAAACAACATAGAATACTACGATTATCATAAATACAAGTAAGATGCTTTTGCAAAAAAGAGATTGTGCTTAAATTGATATATGAAAATGGTTGTAGATCAGGTAGAAGATTGATATAAACAATTACCCTTGATCATGTTGATATAGATATTATGGTCATGCAATGACCAGAAACAAGACAAGTTGCGATACATGTAAAAATCAAGAATACCCTTGTCAAGAATTGCAAATACCTTCACCTGTAAATTTTCATTTATGGATTATTCAAATGCTGAGTCGTATGAAATTTCAAATCATAAAGCTGCAAAAGGATTCAAAGTCACTAAATTCAGTATCGGTGTCATTTATATGCATACTATTGGGTAATAAAATATTAAGAAGGTAGAAAACAAAAATATCCACCATAAAAATTTTAAACTTGCCTTCACTAAAAACAAGTGACTCACGAGAGAGAAAAAATTGTACATTAAATATAGGTCCATCCACAAATAGAAAAAAGATAATTACTGAAACACTCTGCCTATTAATTAGTTACTGATCTCCTCTTCTCTTTTATTATACACCATAGTTTTAGCAACTAATGTAGAACATTATCTTCTCTCAATTAAGATGACAAGTAAGTATACAATATATGATATATACCATACTTTTCGTTTGAGCAATGCGTGTGATTTTTCTTTCAAAAATGGAAACAACAACAAGAATGTTGTAAATAAACATATATGTGTTCATTGTTTGGATATTGAGGCTTCAAAATAGTAAACTCATTGGAACTTAGATTTAAAACATTTCTATCCAATTTGACTAGAATTATACCACAAACACAATTATGCATTATAACAAGATGTAGTCATGGAAAGGTAAATAAGTGTGGCTTCTTAATGGAGATAAATATGCTCCTTGAGCTCTATTTTCTCAAATATAATAAAAATTTGAATGTCTCAATCATTAAAATATATTAACATTTAAATTTTACTAATATCCGAGTAATAACATATTTGGATTATGGAGCAAAGATAAATGAGTTTTAGCAAGATCACGCTGAGCCCACGACTGGTACAGCAGATTTGATCGACGATCTAAACAGTAATTCATTTTGCATGCAAATGGATCGCTGTCGCCTTTGATCTCTGCGCCGGCCTCTAGGCTCCTGGTGCAGGGCACAACCCAGAGCCGCAATGAGTGCACTTGGGGGTGGGGAGCCACCTTCCCCCACTTCCATCTCGGCTAATGAGGCCTTCATGAAGTTGATCGGGTAGGCTGGGAAGAAACCAAACTTGATTTTTATCCAAAACTTTGTAAAGAAACTGGATGAAGTTCCTGAAATTGCTTTGCTGGAAGAGCAACCCATTAAAATTTCCCTAGCTCTGGCTGAAAGAGGATTGATAGGACAATTTATGGGGCTTTGGCCCTCCGCAAAATCCACCGATGATTGGATCCATCGTAACTGGAGACCCTAGCTGAAGAATAGCGTGACCTGCTACGCCGTTGGAAGAGTATTCTTCATATTCGTGTTCATATCCAAGGAAGATCGAGATCTAGTCTTCAAGAGCGGCCCATATTTCATGGGGTCTCAGGGTCTGTATCTCAACATGTGGACGCTTGAATTTGATCCCATGGTCGACATGACTAAAGAAGTGCCAGTATGGGTCAGGATCCTGAAACTTTCGGTCCACTGCTGGAACTTCCATTCGCTGCAAAAGATTGGAAACAGACTCAACAAATTTATTGACATAACAGACAACAAAGGCCAATACACCTGCACCAGGATCTATGTAGAAGTGGATCTGGAAGCTGGCCTTCCAGAAGCGGTGAAACTCATGGTTGGGTCATGGCAGCATTATCAAAAGATGGATTATGAGCAGCTCCCATTCAAGTGCAGAAACTATCAAGAGCATGGCCATTTCCAAAGGAACTGCCCAAAGGCTGAACCAGATGACAAAGAGGATGGAGAAGGCTGGCAAAAGGCCAAAAAGAGTAAGGTATCCCCGAAGCCAAGCAGGAAAAGAAAATCCATACCATCAAAGAAACCTCCACCAATCTCTAAACCCATAGGAAAAGTAAAGGATGGTTTAGCTTCGGGGAATACCAATGAAAACCTAGAGGGACCAGAAACATCTTGGAAGGATGTGAATGAAATTGGGGAAACCGGGAAAATGGCAGACCCGAATCCGCTAGTGGAAGATCAAAGGGAAAAAGAAGCAGAGGAATATCACATTATTCTGGGATCGGAATCAAGAGGGGACTCCAAGGATGGAGGAACCGAATCTGGCAACTCCCAATTCACCCCTGTCAAGGTCACCTTGGGTCGAAAAACTAAGAAGAAACAGAGAGAGGAAAAAACCTACCTTGATATTATCCAAGGCTCCCAAAAGACCCTCAAGGGAATGATAAATAGTAGATCCACTATCAAGAAAGGCTAGGATCCAAAGGGAGCCACAACCTCCTAAGCTAGTAAGTAATGCAATACATCTCCTGGAACTATAGAGGTCTAGGCAACAATCTAAAAGAAGAAGCTCTAAAAGACATTGTAAGTTTGTATTCGCCAGATATACTTCTCATCCAGGAGACTAAAATGGAGGACCTCCTTCTCCTCCAAGCAACCAAAGCTTATTGGAGAAAAGGTCAAGGTAAAGCAGTCAGTGCAAGAGGAGCCTCAGGAGGGATAGCTACCTTCTAGGACACCTCCAAATACGATCTGGAAGATGAAGAAAGAAGCACACATTAGTTGTTCACCAAACTTCTCCACAAAGAATCCAGTCATTCTATAAGTTTGTTCAATGTTTATGTCCCTGTTTCACTAGCTGAAAAAATATTTTGTTGGGACTCCTTAAAGTCCTATCATAGCATGCACAACCCCGTCAATATCATTATACCAGGGGATCTAAATGTCACCCTAGAAGCAGAAGAAAAAAAGGGAGGCTCGTTGGTCAGAGATCAAGCTAGAGAATGGGTTGAAGACATCATTTTAGATTGGGAGCTGGAGGATATCAAGCCCTCCACTGGTAAATTCACCTGGACGAACAAAAGAAGGGGCCCAGGCCACATTACTACTCATCTAGATAGATTCCTTGTCCAGTCTTCATTTCTGACTTTTGATCTTATGGAATCCTCCAAAATATTTCCCATCTACACCTCGGATCATAAACTAATACTTCTCGAGCTGTCCATGGGTAAAAATCTGGGTCCCATACCATTTAGATTCAGCCCCATATGGATTCAACAAGAAGGGTTCATGGATGTGGTCTCCATGGCTTGGAACCAACAGATCCATGGCTCCCCTTTCTATGTCTGGGAAGAAAAGCCGAGGGCTCTAAAAAAATAGCTAAAACATTGGGCTAAATCGCTGATCACACCCACCTCCAAAAGAAAAGAAGCATAGGCTGATCTAGAGAGCCACCAATTGATCATGGAGGACGCTGAAATCTCTCAAGAACTATTACAAATAGAAGAAAATATTCAAAAAGATTTACATAGAGCATGCAGGGTGGAAGAGGAGTACTGGAGGTAGAAATCCAGAAGTATGTGGTTGCAAGTAGGAGATAAAAATACCAGCTATTTCCACAAGTAGGCTGAGGCTCGTAAGAAATTCAAAAATATCAATGAAATTTAGTTTCAAGGAAATTTGGTCAAGACTTCGAAGGAATTAAGAAAGTATACCACTCCCACTTCAAAGACCTCTTCTCAGCCCCAGAAGAGGACCTGATTGATGCAAACAACTACCCACTTGATATTGTCCCAAAGATAGTTCAGGAAACTGATAATCTCCTTCTGCCTGGCCCGATCAGAATGGAAGAACTTAAAAAAGCTTTCGACGGTATGGACGCTGACAAATCCCTAGGGCCTGATGGGTTCACGGTAAGTTTCTTCACTTCTTGTTGGGCCATCATCAAAATCGACCTCTTGAGAATGGTCAAGAAATATCAAAGTAGTAGCAATTTAGTGGGGCAGTACCAACTCGGCTTTCCTAGCCCTGTTTCCAAAAGAAAAAGGAGCCAATAAATTTAGTAGATCCAGGCCCATCTCTTTATGCAACACAGGCTATAAACTAATTACTAAAATCATTGCTAATCAGATTAAGAATATGTTTCCGGTAATCATCCCTGAAAACCAAGGTGGTTTCATAAAAGGGCAGAAGATCCTGGACAATATCATGCTTGTCCAAGAAGCAATCCACTCGAGTTGTCAATGGAAAGAAAAATGAATGGTAATCAAGATCGACTTGGAGAATGCATTCGATAGGGTGAGACATGATTTTCTGTTCGCAGTAATGGGAAAATTCAGGTTTTCTAAGGACTTCATGAACTGGGTCAAATCCTGCATTGCCTCCCCGTGGATCACCCCTCTGGTCAATGGATTCTCTATGAATTTCTTCCAATCCTTGAGAGGGCTAAGGAAAGGTTTCCCACTGTCCCCGCTCCTTTATGCCATTCAAGCCTCAGTGCTTAGTTTCCAATTGGATCACTGCCAGCAGATCCGCTCTCTTGCTGGCCTTCAGATGGCCCAAAAGTTAAAGACATAAACCATTCCCAATTCGCCGATGATACTCTACTCCTTGGAGGAGCAAGCACTATTTCTACCGGTTTATTCAAAAGAGAGTTATACATTTACAAGGATGCCTTAGGAAGCAAGATAAATTTTCAGAAGAGAAAGATCTATAGTTGGAACTGCTCCACAAGGGAAATGATAGGAATCACTAGGCTATTAGGAATGGAGGGGAGTCTCTCCTTGGATTCCTTCAATTATCTTGGGATTCCCATCCTCAAATCTGTCCCAAGTCCACTAGATGCCATTGCTGGACAAGCTGAAAATAAAAATTCAAGCCTGGGGGGCAGCCTGGCTTAATTTAGTAGGTAAGGTGACTCTTTTAAAATATGTCCTTTCAAGTATTCCTATTTACTAGAACACCATTTTTCTTTCCCATAAATCCTTCATCAGCAAAGTGGATGCCCTGTTAAGAAGATTTTTGTGGGAAGGTGGGAAAAGTAATGAGAGAAGACTTCATTTAGTAAGCTGGGACAAGATAAAGAAGCCCATTCTGGAAGGCGGTCTCCATATCCAAAACATTGCTGTTCAAAATTTATCTCTAGGCTCCAAACTCCTCTGGAACTTGGTTTCTGGGCACACCAGCTGGAGTAAGAAAGTTATTTGGAAAAAATACTTCCAAGGAGGTTGCTCAAGATGCTTGGAGAAGCCTCCAAGAACTTTAACTGGATCCCATATCTTCAAGCTCTGCTTCACAACCCTGGATTACTTCAAATCTAACCTCTACTGGATTCCTAGCAATGGGAAAAAGATAAGATACTGGGATGACTCGATCCTTGGAGACCAGCCCCTCGGGCAGAAGGCTGAAATGGATAATTTAAAAAATTGGATGCAGCACCAAAACCTTCGTATCCTATAGGACATTTCCACCTGGTCTGATAATGTAGAGAAAAGTTGGGATAACTGGGACCTGGGAGAGATACCAGAAAATCTGGAAGGAGAATCCAACTCCTTAAGAAGGCTCCTTCAAGGGAAAACCCCATTCAAAGCGGCATCAAAGGACAAAATAGGGTGGGGTTCGACCTCCGAATCGTACTCGACAGCTGATGGATACAACTTCATCTAGGCAATCCCCAATGTCCCTCATGACCCAGCTCAGTGGAAGTTTGTTTGGTCCTATGCCTCTATCCCCAAGATAGACTACTTATGTTGGACTCTTGCTCACAAAATCATCCTCACCAGTGATAACTTAAGGAGAAGAGGAATGGAAGGGTCCTCAAGGTGCCCCCTGTGTGTTTCTGATGAGGAGAACGCAGATCATCTGCTCCTGCACTGTTCCTTTGCCAGTGAAGTTTGGAAGGATTTACTGAAAATAAGCCTGGACAGATTCAACATGCCAGCAAACACACAGGAGCTGATGAAAACATGGTCCAACATATCACCATTCAACACTGCCAAGCAGGATCTCCTCAAATCCAGTTGGATGTGGCTCCCCAAGTTCATTTGCTGGAAGCTATGGATTGAGAGGAACAACAGGATCTTCAAGGAAAAGAGCAACACCCCGGCTAGAGTAGTAGCCAACATCAGAGCCCTTCTAGGAGAGGCTCTAGAAGCCAAAGCCACCCTCACAAATGCTTCAACTTTGTCCAGCGAGAAAGACAAGTGGCTAACAGAGACCCCTACCTCATCCAATGCTGAATGGGACATTCGGTTGACAGAATATGACTTCAACAAATGGAGATTGTCTCTAGAGGAGCACTGCCTCTTCTTTGATGGGGCCTCAAAGGGTAATCCATGGGCTTCCGATGGCGGCGGGGTTATCCTGGATCCTGGAGGAGAAACAATTCTGAGCTTTGCCTGGGGAATGGGTCACGATTCTAACAATAGAGCAGAGGCTCTAGCACTATGGTAAGGGCTCAAGCTTTCCCTCAGCTTGAATATTACTGCTCTGACAGTCTTGGTGATTCCCAGATCATAATCCAAGCTGTAAACTCAAACAAAAGGCCTGCTTAGGTGCATCTCTCCACTATCCTCAAGAAAGTCAAGCTTATGCAGTCAGAGTTCCAGAAAATAAGATTCTTTCACATCCTGAGAAGCTTAAACACTAAGGCTGATCTGGAATCCAATAAAGGCTCGCTTCTTAGCAGGAGCATGCTCTCATTCAATGGCTCTAAAATTCTATGCTCTATCCCTTAACTCTGGAATCGAGTCTCCTTGCCAGATATTCAATATCTATCGCTGGGCCTCTGCTCCTTCCTTCTCATTCTGGAAAAGTCCATGGTCCGCGAGCCTTGCTGCCTCATGCCCATCCTAGAGCCCAGTGTTATTTGCAATCCTATCACTAAAGGGGACAAGCTCTATCAATTATGGAATTTCGGGAAATCGTTGGATCCTCCAAGAGATCATATTTCCACTATTTTTTGACTGCTCTCCTCGTTCTACACCCCCAGGAGCTTCAGTCAAGGATCACTGGAAAACTTTGGTTGTTTGACTCACTCACTCCAGTCATTTTCCATGGAGAGAATAGTTGGGCCGGTCTTAATCCTCAACATGGGAAGAGCTCTTTGAATCCAAAGGAAACATACGTAGTGGAAATCCTCAATGGTCCGGTGGGACTCGTCCATATACTCCAGACTGGCAAGTCTTGGAGCAGTTGGCAAAGAAGGACAGAATAAGAATTGTTAACCATGGTAGGTGTCATTTAGGGAAAATATTTTTGGTGTATTTAGTCTCGGTAAACAGTTCAATTCCATGTCCATTTGTCAAATAGTTTTTTTTCCATGTAAAAGTTCTCGGCAGCTGTTTTGCCGAACCGATAAATCTAGTCTTACACGCTATGGTCTAAAAAAAACATATATTAACATTTCTTAGGATGACCCATCACTATGATGTTTTTCTAAATATCCACATGAACACAAGAATTAACTAGAAAATATGCTACAGATCATACAGTTGAGTTATCCAGAATATTTGAAGTCAATGCTAATATTCACTCATACATCATAAAATTATCCAAAATTACTTACCTTGAGAAAAATCCACCATCAGTAGAACCCCTTCCTAGTCCTATATGAAGTGCAAGAACTTCTTTGTATTTCACTTCACTAGACTGCACAAGGCACCACTCTAAAGACACAAGATCCATACAAATGTTTAATGCACACATTTCAACTCATTTTGAGGAAAGATGCAAAATCTCGGGTAGATTCAACTCATTTGTATTTTATAATTATTTTTCTTAAATATTCAAACTCAATTATGAAACAATAAAACAACCATGTCCAACATAGAAAAACCATACCTCAATATCCTTCAGGTCCAGCATGTCCCAGAAACAATGAGTTACAATAACCATTAAAGTACTTACAACAATAACATTAATAACAGTAGCGATCTATATCATATCTAAGTTATTAATGAAAGACACAAACACATAAAAGTAGCATGATATATTAAATCTGAACCAATTATAAACTCAAGATAAGATGTTAGGGCAGAGCTCCCTTATCCTCAGAAAAAATGCCTCTAAATAGAGTTCAACCTCTTAGCATTAAGTTACTTGCATGAGACTCAACTAACCAACATACTTGTGAATGGGGAGAACTCAAAACTAGAAAATACCATATAATAAATCATCCAACCCTCACAAATAAAATATCGTAGTAGTACAATACTACGACTAGCTCGGAGTAAAAAGCAATAGCAAAGTACTCCAAAAAAAGTCATATAAGGTAGAGATATGATGAATGGCACCTAAAGAGGGCTCTTAAGGTGAATGCAAGGGTGCAAGAATGGAGAAAGCATCTGATGTGGACAGATCTTGTAAAGTATGTCTAACAAGTATTCCAAACAATTTTTTTCTCATCCTCCCAGTTGATGTAAAGAATGCCTGCATATGGAAGAAAAATGCACAAAAGATTGAAAATTTCCATGTGCGCATGTTTAACTAGTTATGGGAATTTTATCTTAGTCTTGCATGCATAATGCAATACTTGTGGGAAAGCTTCAGAACAATGCATGCAAGAAGAACAAAAATGCCAGCATGAGTGAAGAAGATGTCATTAAGATGCACACATGAAGGTCCTGAATATGCCTACAAGTTAAGGAGACAAATGTCGTCTAGGCCTCAATAATATCCTCAAGCCTAAAATATGCCCTCACTTGAGAGTGAAAATGCCTGGATCTAGTTAAAAATACCCACAAGGAAATAGAGAAATAAAAATTCCCACAGGGAAATAGAGTAAAAATGCCTGCAACCTGTAAAAGCTCTCGCAACTAGTTAAATATACCCATATTTAAGTTGCAGAATACACTTAGAACAATTCTCCAAATTTGATAAGCAGATGATTTGGAAAAATGTCCATGACTTGTTCAGAAATGCCCTGCATCCAGTTTGAAAAATCCCGTTGGACTGATAAAATTCCTGCACTACGTTATAAAATTCCCACAAGCGTCAAACATATGCATGTAGGTCCAAACAAATGCCCAGAAATATGCACAAAAGGTTGAAAAATGCCAGCAGAAAGCCATAGAAATAGATGAAGTAAATTGCAGAAATAAATTAGCTACAATATGTTTACAAAAATTAGATGAAGTAAAATGTAGAAATAAATATATTGAGCTGAATGGACCATCAAGGTTTCAGGGGGAGCAGTTAGTCTACATAATTGTAGCAAGGATTTCTCCTTGCTACAGGGGTAGGAATGGCTCTCTTTCGTCTATAGGATGGAAGGGTAGGTTCCTGTATGGAGAAATGTAGGAAAGAAAAACCTAAATGAAACTAGACAGAAAGAAAAGCAAAGATGGAGAACCCATCTGCAAACAATGGTTAGGGTTCCACTTCCAATAACCTGCAAATAGCTATTAAACAGAAATAAACTTGCAAAACAAGATAAGAAGCAAACATGCAAGCAAATATTGGTTAGAAACAACTAAGCTACTAAAGCAAATACATAAGCAAAACTAGGTTATACCTATCCTTTGGTGAAATGGGCCACCATGCCCTGGCTGGAAGAAGCACCTCCCTATCTCACTCAGCAATGGAGGAGCTATGGCTCAATGGGGAAGATGAGTGGATGAGAGGGGGATGTGGGTGGCTTGAGAGGAAAAGAGTCTCAAGGCATCCACGGGCATCATAACAATATGCAAGAGAAGAGTTGTTTGAGAGTGACCCCCACCCCTCCTTTTATAGCTTTCTTGGGGACTTTTAGGGTTTTAAGCCCTTGGTGAGGGCTTTAGCCCATTTTCTGGGTTTTTAGCCCCTTTCACCCTAAATTTAGCTCCTTTTAGGGTTTTAGGCTCCATTGAGGGGTTTTAGCCCCTTTTTGGAGGCTTTAGCCCATAAGAGAGTTATTTAGGCTCCTTTTTGGGGGTGTGTGGGTCTAATGGAGTGATACGAGGGTTGATCATGGGTGTCCTTGGGTGGTGTAGGCCATGTAGATCTGAGTGAGGGATTTTTTAGGTTAACATATTGCCCCCTAATGTGTGAGGGTAGGAGCTCATCATATGGCCAATGGACATCATAGGATTTGCTGTGTAGAGGTGGTGCTTCCGGGGCTGGGGCATGGTGGCTTTTGGTTTTTGTATTAATATGGTTCCCATCAATGGGTGAGATATAAATAATGTGTGACATGTATATGGATGAGGTATTGAATCCCCATGCTCATGAAAATGTCAAAAGAATAATTTGATCTATGCTCTAAAATACAAGAACCGATCATATACAACTGATGATACAATAATGGTTTCCTCAATGTGAGGCTGAATACAATAGTGATCTGAAGAACTGGTACATTGGACCCATGGAATTCTCATGGAATGCTATATCTTCATGACTGATGGCCTACTAGATCTGGAATGATACATAGCTGTATGGACTCACTGATGGAAATTCATAGTCTCTATGGTACAAGTATGCTGCATCAATAATAAATCTATATAGAAGCACTATTGGGGCTTATGAACACTGTCTCCAACGCAGCCTGGAAGTCACAAGGGACGTAACTTGTTTAGGTCCCTTGAGTAGACTCATCAATTTTCTAGAGTCATGTGACATCCGGGGTCTTCGACCAAATACTGCATGGACCAAACCCTATACGAATCTCAACAGTGCGATGATGTAATTGAAGTAGAGCACGTGAGAAATAGCCATCCTGAGCGGTGCTAAATACTCCTCTCAAGTGGTCTAAGGAACTCATCAATGATGTTAATGAAACCAAGGTACAGGGACCTCTCGGTCTATCCTATGGAATATGTGTGTTTCCATCAATAGAGGGATACCTGCCCCAGGTCAAGGAAATGGTGTTTCCTTGACCAGAGGCGCGAGGGAGATAACTGAAATATGTGAGACAATCTGCAGACTGACCCACTGAATGGGAGGGGGGGAATGGAAAGAGTTGAATAGGGGAAAGGGAGTGTAGTAGACTCAAACTTCCTTTGTTCATAGTATGACGGCAGGGTGGACTAGGCAGCAAATGAAACTGACTCATGGGAATGGGATCATAGCTATAATACCAAGAATGTCACTGCAGATGGGAAATATTTGGGGGAGGTGGAAACTTTTGATATTGATGGGATCCAAGGAAGACACATTGTAGACTACTATGAACAAAGGAGACCTAAAGGAGGAATGATTCCAAACTATTTTTTGTGGGGTGGTGTATAGAGACATCGTTGTGGATTTTTGGTGAGCCCGAGAAGGTAAATGCTTAATGGTTCTTTCAATTTTAGAGAGTCTGAAAGCACGAAGAAGACTCCAGTGGGGGATCTTTTTCGTTGGTAGTCTCATGTTCCCAAAAAACTATAAAATTTTAGATAGGATATCTCGCCCGTCCTTTGGGGGATGAGAGACTTCTTTATCATTGGTAGTCCAATCAGGTCGGAAAGAAATTAAACCTATATTTATTGGACGGTCATTCAAATACTTTTACAAGCATAAATGAAACCAAGTTTGCTCGACAATATTTTATTGATGAGAAGGTTGGAAAATATCTTAACGACAACCCATGGTAAGTTTTTTTGTAAAGTGCGCCCCCTCTACCCGAGAAAGCATAAACGTATGCAGAGGGGAACGGTCTTGGCTTGAATATGCCAAGGTGGTCCTTTTCAGTTGATGGTCTACATAGTCTACAAAAGGAGGTAAATGAGATGATGTAGACACCCTTTCCTATACTTTAATGAGCAGGAAAGGAAGCAGCTGTGCTCGACAATATTTTCATTGTTTTTAGGAGTCAGAAAAGAGCTTAAACGAAACTCTAATATGGTCAACCGATTTCGGTGGCACAGGAAGTGCCCCATGTCGGGATAGTGGACAGTGGTCCAAAGGTCATCTGCATAGTATGGACGAAGCGTAAGGCTCTCAAACATACCAATACATGTGTGGGATAGATCGCGGTAGAGGCTCACGAGTCGGTGCAGCAGAGGCACGCAAACCAAGGTGTCTCTCGGATAGAGGTCAGGAGAGCTATGTGTGAGTTGTGGTGGATGGACTTGAATACATGTGATGTGAGTGCAAGTCTGGGGGCACTTATATGCCAAATACATGCAAGAAAAATAAATCGTTTTGTGGACAATGGTCCAGAGATCCGCGTAAGGTGCGGTGGATGAAGTAGACAACTATGTGTTAAAATACAAAATAAGAAGAAAAATGGTGACCCTTAATGAGCAGTGGCCCGAAAGCCCGCATGAGTAGCGGAAAGAAAGAGTGATACAAGTACAGGTCCGCATACACTTGCATCACCATGATGTGGCTCGTAAGTTGAGGTGACTTCCAGGGAGCAGTCCCAAAATTTGTTTGTTAAACATGAGACAATGGTCTCATAAGGAAATGGAAACTTGGGCTCGGAGGTGTGAGAGGTGTCTCAAACCAGTTCTGGGTGACTTTGGATTAGCAGCTAATGGTGTTTCCCTTGACTAGGGAAAAACCATTGAAAAACAAGAAAAGAAAACGAAGCGACTCATTGGTGATGTTAAGCGTAAAATCTCTTGAGGTAGATCTCGTTGCGAGGATTCTCCAAGATTTTTCCATCAGAGTCAATAAAGGTGTATGCCCCCTTGCTGAGACAAAGGTCATCGGCAAGGTGGGATGATAGAATTTGGTCTTTTATGGGAAGAACCGATTCCACACTATGGTTTAAAGGGAATGGGGTAAGACCGGAGGTGATCTTACAGATCTCTTTGTCATCGCGTAAGTGGTATTGGGGTAAATCAGGTGGATCTTCCATGGTCGATGAGACAGAAGGGCGATTGGTGCTAGCGATCATGTAAATGGTATTGGTTGTGGTTTTGGAGACCATGCCCCCAATCTCTGTTGGCAGAAAAGGGGCAGGCCTAGAGATGGGAGGAGTCTCTGATGGACCCGGAGGTAGGTGCAACATCATCTCAATTGGTTTGAAAGGATTCAACACATCTTGGGGCCTCAGAGGTAGGGTAGGTGGTTTAAGGTACCACACAGGATCTCTCAGTGTGAAATCCTATAGATTGCGGGTTGCCAAGATAGACTTACTCATGATCTCGGATGGTAGGAAAAGGAAAGGGAAAAGGAAAAGGAAAAGGAAAATGTTGATCGAGAATGAACCCCACGGTTTCCCTAGTAAATGAGTTTGATGTTGCGACTGAGGTTGTGGCTGTGGATGGAGCTGTGGTTGCAGAAAAAATAGAAGAGACAAGTCTGATGGAACGTCAATGATTGTGGAGATAAGAGGGTCAGTTGAACTAGACACCATGTAAATGGACATGGTGTCTAAAGAAGGAGGCGGGGGATGAATTTCTTCGATCAGGGTGATCTCAGAATCCAGGGAATGTTGTCAAAGGTCAGCTAAAGCCATTCGGAACTTGGACAAGTCTTGGCAATGGTGAGAATAGCATCCATACAAACTATAGAGGGTGCAAGCATGGTTTTTTCTAAATTCCTTGTTTCTCACTATTGGCGCGGTTCGAAATTCAACCATGGGGAGGTTTTCAGTTGTACCCATGGCATCCAGATGCACATGGATCATTGGAATCTCAGGGTAGATTTGAGTTAGATGGCCCTGTTCTTCATAGACGGCACAAGGCGGGATCTGCCGAGGTTCTGCAGTAGCTTTCACATTCTTTCACCTGGCCCTTTTCAGGTGAGGCAGTGCTAGTGCAGGTGTGGTGGTTGGTTTTTGTGGACTGGGTGGAGGATGGGACTTGATTGCAATGGATTGCACAGGTGTTAAGACTACCTGGGGCATTGGTGGTTGAGTTGGTGGATCAAGATACCAAACAGGAATTCCCAATGTAAATTTGGGTAGATTAGGGTGGCCATTACTGGCTTGCTCATGACACTAGGTGGGGGAAAAAGGAAGGGAATTGTATGGACTGGTGAGGAGCCCAGATAACTCCCTGCTGGTTGTATGTTGGGGTGTGGTTGTGGTTACAGCTGCGCGTAATGTTGAGGTTGAAGATGATGTTGCATCTACTGTTGATGTTGCGGCTGCGGATGGTGTTGTGGTTGCGGTTGGGGCTGTGACTGCGGTTGTTGTTTGGGTGCAATGGTGCTGGATGAGAGCATGCACAAGTCCACAGTCACATTTTGTGTCGGTGGTGGTGACGCTAAGGGGAAATAAGCCATCATGGTGGTATAGAAAAACAACCCAGGGCCCACATTCAATAATGGGGAGGCTGTTGTGTTGTCAATCATGGTGTTGATTGCAGGGACGACATTGGCGTGTATGCTCGTCCCTTGTGGATCAATGGTGGTGATGGTAGGGATCACATTGGCGGGTGTCGTTAACCCTTGTGGATCGTGATAAGTGAGTTGATCAACTATCACAATCTTCCCTTCATGGGGGAACATCATGAGATAGAAAACAGTTGATGCGACAGCTCTCATGGCATACATTAAACTTCTTCCGAGGAGAAGGTTATAGTCCAATTGAGCGTTGAAAACCTCTATGTCGATCAGCATTGTCTTCCTGGATAATGTGATGGGGACATGGGGGAGGATTCCTTGGGCTTTAGTGGGATGGCCATCATAAGCCCACAGATTTGTGGAGGATGGTTGCATAATTGGAGATCTAAGTTTCTGCTAGAATAGGGTAGACATAATGCACGTAGATGCCCCCTCATCTACTATGCGCCAGTGCACAACCAAATTCTGGATAGACACCATAATTTGGAAGGCGATGGTGGATGGCATGCGTGATTCTTCATTCTCTGTGTTGAATGTGATCAACTTGGACTCGGAGGGGTCTACGGCCCCAAGGGCGGCTAGTAAGTATTTCCACTGCATTGGGCACATTTTGAGTACCTCCAGAGTGGACATGGCTGTTGGTGTTTGGTCCAAATCATCCATGATGCTATAGCTAAGCACAGCTCTATCCATGGCGTTATTGACCACTCGACATATGGGGGTGTGGGGGAAAGGGGGTAACTGAAGGGGTGCATTGACCGATTTCGACATAGATGTCATTGATGTGTCAGCAGGTTCGGTGGTGGTTTCGTACTGATTCCGTCTGGTTTGTAGGTTGACCTCTTTAGTCGTCATGGCTAGCAGGTGGTTGACACCTGTTTTGGTTGTGGGAGGTGCCCTCGAAGCGTTGGGATTGGGTTGGGGAGGAGGTGCGGTTGCCAGTAATCCTTGGACCGATAATGGGTTCTGAAGCACCATAAAAGGGGGTCCTTGTGGTGTTGGGTTGGGTTGGGCTTGATTTGTAGCGTTAGTGGCCTGTTGAACCTTGTTCTGAATGGCCTACTTAATGTGACCCATGAGGGGACACTCGAATGTGTAGTGCCTGTAGACCTCATAGAGTGTGAACGATTGGTTTGTATGCAATGGGGCATTGCGTCTTGGTGCATTTGTTCATGGGGGATTTTGGGCGGCTCGGTTTGCTGTGGCATTATTGGGAGGGTTTGGTTGTTGACCACCTCCCTGCTATTGGTTATTGGCTTAGTTCTAGGGCCGATTATTTCTAGCTTTCCCTTGTTGATTGTTGGGGGAAGGTTTGTTGGGATGGTTTTGTTGTGCAAATACTTGTCCCAACGGAACAGGTGGAGCAAAGGTGGGGGCTTCAACCACTTGCACTGGTGGTGCATAATAAATTTGGGTGGGAGGGGGTGCCACAAATGTGGGAATTTTCCCCATGCATTATTGTGTCTTCCATGACAAGGCCTGATCCTGCTGTGGTGGTGCAGGTTGTGCATAGGAAGCTGTTGCTCCAGAGTGGGACATCATTCTGGCATAGTCTGGAGTTTGATTTTGGTAGGAAACACTAGCAGTGTTGCTTGGTTGTGGTGGAACTGCAGGTGGTGTTAGATGGTGCTGTGGCTATTGGGAGACCGAGCCTATGATGCCATTTGCAGCATGGGATGCCCCCAGTGCATCCCGGTAGGAGGTACCTGTGTGGGGAGCATCTAGAATGATGGTGTACAGGTATCTAGACTGAGTGTAGATTAGTTCAAACTATTGGGCTTTTAGTATGGCCTCTTATTTGGATTAAGGACCTTCAGATGCGACCTCCTTTGCTATGGGTGGGAGCAAGGTTTTGAGAAACCAATCCAAGAAGATCTTGTCGTCAAGTAGGATTTTTCACAAACTATGATGTCACCACTACTCATGGATGTGGTCGGTTATATGGGTCATGGTGGTCTGGCGGCAGGACAACAATATCTCCACCCCTTAGTCATATCTGACGGGGAGTTGAAAATACTGTAGGAACATGAAAGCTAAGGAGTTGAAATCCAGGTAGTTAACTTGTGGTAGCTCAATGTACCATTTGGCCACAACACCTGTGAGGGTGCATTGGAAAAGCCTTAGCCTGATGGAATCATCTACGATGTTGTTTGATGAGCACCATAGATGGAATGTCATGATGTGGTTTTGGGGGCACTCCCTTGCCTTGCCTTCAAACTTGGGAATGTCTGATGGCAGTTTGGTTGGCATGGGAGGCCAAAATGTTTGATGGTAGATGGGGTCGTTTGTCAACCGAGCCAAATCAGGCAAGTTAAGATGAGCCATGGAGGGTAGATTTTACCCCAGGTTAATGTGAGATGGGGCAGCGATGGTGGCAGGGTTTGCAAGTGCATAGTGCACCTGCATGGCTGGGGGCACTTATGGTGGCACCATTGTAGATGGGCCAATGCCCGCAAGTGTGTTGCGAGGGATAATGTGGATGGAAGGGACACTGCCCCCATGTGTGATAGGAGGATAGTGTATGTGGATGAGGCACTGCCCCCCTACGTGACAGGAGGGGTAGTGTATGTGGAAGGTCCACTGCCCACAAGTGTTGCAGGTGGGACAACCTGAGTGGTTACTATGGGTGGTGGTAGTTGATTGATGACAGTTTGCATGACCATGTCAGGGCCACCTACAGGGTTGTTAGTGACAACTTGTGGTATGGACATGGGTCCACTAGCTATGGCTATGCCAGCAAATGGATCCAGGTTTGCACCAGCCATGGGGCTTGATGGTGTAGTGTGGAGGTCTAGTTAAGACTGATATGGGTCTGAATATGAATCAAAGGCTATGTGGCCTTATGATGGTGTGAGAGGTCATTGAGAATGGTCTCAATGGTGTCAGTTCAATGTCTTGAATTGTGGTTTTTCGCCTCTTAAGCGTGAGGAAGAGGATGGGGGATCAATTGTGTTAGATTTATGTATCAATCTAGTGGGAATGATATTTTGGACCCCATTTTCAATGGCTTCCTATTGGTTATAGGTGGTCACTTGGCCACCAAGACTGCTAGAAGACAGTGCTTGAATTTTTCTCACGGGAATTTCTACTCAATCGATGGGGGTTGTTGCTCGTTTCGCTTGGAAATTCCTCTCAGTGGCTAGCTACTTTGGGGTTTCTGTGGTACTCCTCATCATGAGTTTCTGGTTTGAGCCCAAGTACTTCCCATGATTAAGGCATTCAGGGACTTATGTCCTCAAAGAATGCAGATTTTTGAACTTAGTGTCAATTAATCAATTTTAGTGGCTCTCTCAGCGTCATGAACTGAGTGGGGCTGATTACGTGGTATGGTGTATATGTCTTGTTTTTTTTTTCTGTTATCAGGTGGCTCGAAGTGGTTTATGAATATGTCATAGATTTCATATCATTATGAATACAAGTAGTAAATAAACAGAAATCGTGTAAGCAGATACCATTGTTTTTACCCTAAATGTTGATGGCCTAACTAAGTGACTACCTTACACCTATATTCTTATTCAACCAAGAGAAGGTGTTGGGCTCTCAACACAATGGGACTAAGCCCATCCGTAGATCTAGAGGTCACCTCCCAAATGCAAGGTTGGTCAATAGGGAGGACGCTTAGTGCCATGAGAAGCCCTCCTTCTCTACTCCCTCTACCTTCTAAGTCATCCATTTTTAATAGTTTCGAACAATATTCAATGAAGGGCCTATTACTATACGAGTTGTACCCTTCATCTTATCCTAGAATACCCTGAAGGGTGATGACTGGGTAGAGGAGGAAGGGTAAGAAAGACTGTTAATCTTATGTCAATTTTAGTTAAGCTACATTCATTAAGCCATTAATTTTTATTTTTTGAATTTACACTTTGTTTGTACATGAAATTGCAGTAATTTAAAATAGAAACAAAAATGGAACTATTGTACTAGACAGAGGTGGCTGAGCCCACTAATAGTCCCTAATAACTTAAAAAATTAACTTCTAAGTGACAAAGTGCACGTTTCGGGCCAAATGTGGCGAGGGGGTCACCAAATTTTTCCTGAAACAAGCAAGGGGGTTACACAGATTTCACAGATAGAAGTGGTCTGCCTTTTTGAAGGAAGTCACACCTTTCGGGGGAAAAAGGGTGACCTGGTCACACTTGTGAGGCCTAAAAGAGCGACCTCATCCCCTGTTCAGGCCCGATAGGTGCGACCTGCTCTGGATTTGGGGTTTTTTATATCCTAAGGTAGATCCAGATGACAATAACCTATACTGTGGCCAAACAGACTCGTATTCTCCTTGCAGAGGCTTCAACAACAATAAAAACTGAAAATAAATAGGATTTAAACTAGATTTGAAAAGAAATTTTAAAACTAGGGCATAAACTGAAAAAACTTGAAATTTCAAAAAACTAAACCAGGGATCCTTTGGGATCGACCTGGTATGGTAGCCAGTTATGTAGCAGGGATTTCTCCTTGCTATAAGGGTAGGAATGGATCTCTTCCTTCTATAGGATGGAAGGGTAGGTTCCTGTGTGGAGAAATGCAAGAAAGAAAAATCGAAATGAAACTAGACAGAAAGAAAAGAAAAGATGGAGAACACCTCTACAAAAAATGGTTAGGGTTCCTCTTCCAATAACCTGCAAACAACTATTAAATAGAAATAAACCTACAAAACAAGATAAGAAGCAAACCTGCAAACAAATATTGGTTAGAAACAACTAATCTACTAAAGCAATTACATTAGCAAAACTAGGTTATACTTCTCCTTTGGTGAAATGGGCCACCATGCCCTGGCTAGAAGAAGCACCATCCTATCTCAATCAACGATGGAGGAGCTATGGCTCAATTGGGAAGATGAGTGGATGAGAGGGGGATGTGGGTGACTTGAGAGGCAAAGAGTCTCAAGGCATCCTCGGGCAGCATAACACTACGCAAGAGAAGAGTTGTTTGAGAGTGACCCGCACCCCTCCTTTGATAGCTTTCTTCGGGACTTTTAGGGTTTTAAGCCCTTGGTTAGGGCTTTAGCGCCTTTTTTGGGATTTTAGCCCCTTCCACCCTAACTTTAGCTCCTTTTAGGGTTTTAGGATCCTTTGAGGGGTTTTATCCACTTTTTGGAGGCTTTAGCCCCTAGGAGAGTTATTTAGGCTCCTTTTCGGATTTTTAAGCCCTTTTCTTCATTCTTAAGCCTTTTTGGGGGTTTGGGGGTCTAATGGAGTGATACAAGGGTTGATCATGGGTGTCCTTGGGTGGTGTAGGCCATGTAGATCTGAGTGAGGGATTTTTCGAGTTAACAATATTGATAGGGAGAGCATATGGTTAAATAAAGAAAAGAAAATAAAGTGAAACATCATTGTAATTTTGTAATTGATGCATGCTTACCTTTTATGAATTTACTAGATGATTTTTGATACATTCATTAATCGGGCATGTGCTTAGATTTCACAGGCATTTCAATGATAAAGTTAAACACTTGAAAGGTACAACTAAAGTAGAGTTCTTATGGGAATCCCGAGCTTATAAATATATTCTTGAACTATATTGTACGGCCACTTGGATGGAGATGATAGGTACAATAGTAAAGAAAAAAGGATGTTGATGACATAAGATGATGACATTGCAAAAATGAAAATAAAGGTTGATCGCAAAGGATGAGGACATGGAAAAAAGGACAAGATAGTTTGGACATCAATTCAATATGATGGTAGATTACCTAAAATTATCAGTGTATGTGGTCATACATCTCACATGTCTCATGCAAGGAGTGGAAGCTCATAATCAGCATCACTGGATAAGGAAACTCATGTGGCCATCTCACCTTCCTTAGGTTAACTCAGCAAGGTGTAGCCAACCCCTTGAGGATAACCATAGTCCTCAGAATATGTCACACATATTCAAAAATAATCTATGAAACAAAGTGAACAAACATTTCACATATAAATTGTAAAAAGAACAAATATAGGTATATTAATTGTTTTAATACTCATAGATCCAAAAAACAAAAAGAAACCACCCAGAAAGGAATAATAAACTTTAATGTAATAATAAAAATTAAAATATTAATAAACATTAAAAATAATAAACATAAATAACAATCATTAAAAAGAGAACAAACATTTAAAACTTCTAGATATTGAACCTGAAATATAATTGATCCTAACAGAGTACATACCTATACACTATCACTTTTTCTCAAAGAATAAGTATTTTAGAGCTTTTCCCTGGATCAATATACTACCTATCTCTCAGGCTCTACAAGCCTCCAAGATATCCAAGCTTCTCGAGTTATTCTTAGTGTATGTGGTGATATATTATCTTAGTGTACAATATTGGTTTTCCTTGCAATATGGTAAAAAATGAATACAATATCACACAACCACAAATACTATACACTATGAAAATATATTGTGACAGACACGGTATTTAACCACTTACACACATATTCTTTCTTTGTACCAAGAGACCTCCACCCAGTGATTTAGCATACTCATATGGCATCCATCTGACCATGATATACGACAATTCAATGTGTGTAGTATCCATAGAAAAACAAATGTGGAACAATATCATACTACCACATTCAAGGCATCTTATTCAACCTACACATATTTTATTGAAAAACATTTTCATGATTCACTTTACATAATATCAATGAAATAAAATCATGCACAATACAATCATCAATATGTTCATACAGATCTAGTTCATTCCACCCCATAGTATTCATAGGGAAATGGATTGGTGGAATCATCAAACACAATCCTACTTAGGATAATAAGGAAGATGTTGTTAGTAAACAAAAAAATTGGGATGTCAATTTGAGGTATGCTCTCTGGGATGATAGAACACGTGTCAAAATATCCATTATAAAATCTCCTTTTCAATTGGTGTATAAAAAAGAAGCAGATATTCCCATCCAATTGGAACTACTTGTGCTCATATTTATCTAAAATTAAACAGATTCAAATGATTTGGTCAGGAGGATATATAAATTGATAGAAGTGTGACAAGAAAGAGAACAACTCAACTTGAAATTGCTAGTGCATGAGAGGAAAAGGAAAAATAATATTGATAATAATCTCATAGCAAGGGGTTTCTATCTAGGAGACTTGGTTCTCAAGTGGGATGCTAAAAGAGAAAATAAAGGAAAACATGAACAAGTTTGATAATCTTTGGATGGGTCCCTATCTCATCTCAATTGTACAAGACAACAATACTTTCATTCTTGCAGAGCTAAATGGTGAAATATTGGAGGGTACTATCAATGGGAGACTTCTCAAATGTTTATTCTTGTATTGAACTTCCTAAAAATCATCATAAAAAGATGAAGTACGTAGTAGAATAAGAGTTGTTGAATTATGATCTTATTTTCATTTGAAGTCATTCAAAAAAAATTATTTTTCATTTTTATGTTTCTATGTCTGTAAATAATGTTTCAAACTGAAAATAAATGAAGCTGAAATGGTCTAATGAGAGATGACTCCATATCCCAATAGAGGACACTAATCTATAGTTCTCAAAAGTTTGCAAAGAAAACAACTATCCCTGCTAGAGCTAATGTAAGGAATAATAGTTTTGCACTAGTTTTGAATAGTTTTTTATGAATGTTTCACTCCAAAAAGGATTTTTACTCAAAGTCATTGAGGACACATAATGATATTTATTAACAACTCCTCAAAAAATACTTTTGTGATATGGTTGATTCGGTGGGGAGTTATGGCTCATGGAAACCACCATAGTTTCTGCCCGAAACTACTAATCCAAAAGATAGCAACATCAAAAAATGGTTGAGAAAATGGACTGTACGTCAGTCCCTCCATAATGGACATGTGTTAGATGGGACATAGACCTTATTCAATGTCATTTAAAGAGTTCCAACCAGAAAATTTTCAAATTTCCTAAATTTTTAAATCTAAATCCATTGAAAGAGAAAATTACATTTATAATGTTATCTTGACTATCTAGAAAGAAGAGAGATGCCCAATATTGTTTATGTTTCCAACAAATACCAGTGACCAAAATTATCTGATCACCACCAATTCTCATGTGGGTACTTATAGTATCAACATTTTACCCGTTACTCATTTTAACCATTAGTTAAATAGTAACTAGCCCTAATTCACCTTGTTAAACCCTAACAAACCAGTTGATATACCAACTATAAATTTAACCCCAAAGTGGCCCAAAAATATAAATTCAAGATTCCTATCTATCTGTAAAAAAAAAGCTATCTATTACATTGAAAAGGATTGAGATTCCTTCTCCACTCATTCAATCATCTATTAAAAAAAACAGAAAATTACAAGAGACCCAACTCTCTTCTAAAAGATTCCACTGAACTTCGTGAAGTCAGAAGTGAATTCATCATTTGAGCCTATTCTCCTGCATCATGTAGCCATGAATCCTTGCTATAGGTATAATGATATGACTGAGGTTAAGTACTAGAAACTTCCTCAAAGTATTTCTTAGGTGTTCCCCTTGAATGTTGTTATGAATTTACTATTTAGGTTTCTTTCAATTTCACAAATAGTGGGATTGTTTCTTATATTTCAGCCTTGATGTAGGATACCATAAGAGGGTGATTATTTCAAAGAATTAACTTAGAGGGCCTCTCCCCATGCCACAAAGGTGACCAAAACAAATCCTAAACAATTATACTCTCTCATCGCTTCCTTCGATGCACTTATAACTTCCATGTTTAGCGAGTTTGTACCCTAGTGCCTAAACTATCACCAAGGAGCATTAGGGAAATGTCTGATGGTGGAGGTAGAATGTGTGTTAGGTATATTGTAATTGTTGTTATAATTTAGCAATCCAATTCCACAAATCCTTAGCTCAATATTCAATATTGTTGTGGCATTAGTTATCAAAACAAGACTATCGAAACATAGAATCAAAAGAAATATGTAGAAGCTTTCTGGGCATAAAAGAAACTTGTAGCATCATTCTTGACATTAATTTCTCAAATCTCAGCATCCCGATGTGTGTAAAATAGAAGCAAGAAGTATGATCCCTTAAGTCTGGGAAACCCTGGGTGTGAAAGCAGCCTTAATTCTCCATGATTGTGCATCTAATAAACAATGATGAACATCATTTTTAAATATGGGTTAATTTCAGCAGTAATAGGCCTAATTCATAACTTTGGGTTGAATTTGAGGATTGATTTCCAATCCTGATCACCCATGCAAAATGTATGAAATTTTTGGGCACATTGGGAGCATTTCTAAGCAACAACAAACATTAAAACACCTTGAATCAACAATAAAACAGAGGCATATCCAAATCTAGGAAACTAAGTCAGCCTATGGTAACTTCTTGTACATGTCAGAGCAGCCATAAATCCATAGATCAAAGTGATCCTAAGTTTAAATATGCATTGCTTATCCTTAAAGTTATTTCACAAAAACAAATAATTTCTGTCAACCAATACTGTAATTACTTATTATAGTATTATGGTTAACAAAACATTCCATTTATAAAATGTCCAAACTTTCAGAACAATTTTACTAGGAAAAGACAATAAGCTTCCAAATATTAATATCTCTAGCCTTGATTACTAATTTCCAAAATGATTTAGGAAATTTGAATTCTATCAAGATATGTGAGAAAGAGATAATATGAAATATGTTCATAGTATAAATTTGTTCATAATAGAAAATAAATCCAAATTGGTAATTTGAGAAGTTTTTTATATATAATAAAGTATTCTCTGAAGTTTTATGTTTTGGCAGCCCAAAATTTGATTTTGTGAGGGTCAATTCATACCCTGGAGCATAGTGTTTAGTCCTTTGATTCCATCCAATGGAGATGCTACCATTATCATGCATTTTGAATCTATCCCATCTAACTAAATATAGAGTGTTCAAACTTTATTTATTGACTGCTGATCATGATAATGGCATTTCTTCTAGGCTGGGAATGATGGAAACTTCATATTCTGAGGTAGCATAACATAGAGCTGAAATATTTCACTTGTTAAGTTTTATGAGGTAGGAAAATGCAGGTAAGATATGATAGAAGAATTCCATTGAAAGTAGGATATTTGGGTTGGATGGATGTTTCTCAATCCTTTGAGGATGCATGTGTGCCATTTTCTCATATTTCTTCCTAATAATATTTCTCAATACTTAAATAAATCCTATACTAATAAGTAATACACTATGTGGTTGAAATATATATTCTATCCTATACAGTTTTGAGGAGGACATCCATTTTCAAGAGGGCATTTAGTCTCTAATACTCGTTTCCTACAAACATCATTGTAAGATCCTAAAGGTATGACTAGATTTAAATACAATCTTTGCTGGGAATTATAGTGTAAAATAACTAGTCTCAAAGAGCTCACCAACCTCCATATGTTACCCACCAACATTAATTCCAAGACTTGGGTGGAGCCTGCATGGACACTTATATAGACCTACATGGAAGATCTATACTATGCACACTTTCTAAAGACTAGTGTCTCGCTTCTATAGTGGTACACCCCTTCTCAAATGTGGCCTCTCTCACAATGATATCTACTTAGACTACTAGTATTTGGAAGCATTGGGGAAACTGTTAGATGCACCAAATTCCTTATTAGTTGAGTGCATGGGGACATCTTGTGGCTAGACATGGACTACCCAATTCATGTGCAGGATATCCATGACTTGAATATCCTATTGATGGATGGATAGGATGTATCATATTCCTTTTAGGGTACTAGTAAGCACAAAAATTCCAAAATTGAACCCATCCTATATGACTAGTATGGAACCAATAGAGGATGATCAGGTTCCACCATTACCCTTATAAACACTATCTAGGTTCAAACCCTCTAGTTTCAATGAAATTTATGTGGGACAAGACATGAATTTTAAGGCCTCCAAATTTTACATTCAATCCCTACAGAATATATGTGTATGTCAAGATGTTAAATTTGATTAGGATGCAAGTTCCCCTAAGCCTCAAGGGTCTCCAATAGACATTGACGATGTAGGGAATCTTGCTGCCCCAAATATGGATCCATAGATTCCAAATAAATCAGATACAGATAATCAAATTCTAGCACAAGCACATATACTATTTTTCCTTATACTTCATTCAAAGCACCTATATAGGTTACATAAAGATTACAAGAGGCACAAGAGCAAGTAGGAGAGCTTGAGTCTTTTTTTTAGGGGGGTTATTCATCCTCTCAATAAGTTTCCTAATTATGTTACATTGAAGCTTTATTGTTTAGAGAGTTCTAGTTATGAGGATGTAGGAGGTGATTAGCATATTCACTTACATACACTCAGTATGCAAGTAAGTACATTTAAATCAATTTTCCAAATTCGATAAGCAATTGATTTGGAGAAATGCCCACAGGTAGTTTAAAAATGCTCGTTGGACTCATAAAATTATGGAACTACCTTATAAAATTCTTGCATGCCTCAAACATATGCACGTACATCTAGACAAATGCCCACAAAAATGCACAAAAAGTTGAAAAATTCCTACAGGAAACCATAACAATAGAGGAAGTAAAATGCAGAAAGAAATTAGATACAATATGTTCTATTTAAAAATATATTACCTTTTGGGCATGTTTAACTATCTACAGGAATTTTATCTTACTCTTGCATGAATAATGCAATACTTGTAGGCATTGTGTCCATTAGGTGCGGGATTTAATTGTATTCAAAATATTTCACTAGCTCAGAGTTATACCTAGAAGTAGGGTTGATAGGGGTAGAAATATGGTTAGATAAAGAAAAGGAAATAAACTGAAGCAACATTGTGTTGTTGTCATTAATGCATGCTTACTTTTTATGAATTTACTAGATGTATGTTGATACATTAATTATGCGAGTGCGTCAAATAAACAAAAAAATAAAATGGAAATACAAATGAGAGGAGGTAGAGCAGGGTGTAGACGTAGACCTGTTGCAAATGTCAAACTGATGGAAAAATGAGGGTTATGCACGCTAGAATTTAAGTTATGGAGCTAGTACGGAAATGGAACCAGACTTAGGAGACGATAGTGAATCAGAAGTAGAGAGTGGTGGCCAAGAATAAGAGGCCACACTAGAAACAACTGAGATAAAATTGTTAAGGTCTTTGTTAGGTTCTAGCTCTAGAGAAAAACCCTCCTTGTCTACTTATGATGGGAATTTTTCAGCAGAAGGGATGATATAATGGATATGAGAGTTAGATTGATACTTTGCTTATGAAGAGAGAGAGGATGACAAAAAGGTAAAAACACATATTTCATTAAATTTGGAAATATTCTATTACAGGGACTTCATCCACGTTGATTTTTTTTTGTAAATCTCTAAATACATATTCTATTAAATCTAGAAAAATCAACTCAAAGAACTATTCCATTAAATTTGGAAGAATTAATCCAATGAACTATTTTCTCAATTAATATTTTTTATTTATTTCAAGTAAAACTTTAGTATTCAACCATTCAAAAGGAAATATTACATCTCAACTAGAACTAGATGGGTTAGATCTAGAATTTAGAACTTCCTCTAGATTGGGTTCTTTCAAAATGAGGAAAGTGATTAATAAATTGTATTAATCACTTCCTCTAGAATTTATAACTTCCTCTAGAATTTAGAACTTCCTCTAGATTTATAGTTTG
>LPNX010682321.1:3055-13823 GCA_001517045.1 Pseudotsuga menziesii | reverse complement strand
AAAATCAATTATGAACTATAATAGGATTAGTGCAGTTCACTTTGATTTTTCTCATATTCAAGAGGAAAGGGAGAAAACCAACTGAACTAATTATTGCAAGTATTCATTATTTATTTATGAAGTATTTGAACAATGTGTTTAATTGAAAAGAGCATATTTATGTTATCATTAAGATTTTATATAATCTATTAACTTCTGTTAGGGCACGGAGAAATCGAACCACCATCATCCTGCTTGTAATGCAGGTGCTCTTCCATTGAGCGAGCACCCTTTACAACATGGGGGGAGAGGGACTATGTTAACACCTAGATTACACCTTTCTAATCCTCTGTGACAAATTAAAATTTTGAAAGTCTTAGACTTTGATTCTTTCAAAATGATGAAATTCTTAGACTTTGATTCCTTACATAATTTCAATTAATATTATGTATAGTTTGTATTAAATGGTAAGGTGATTAAGTTTATGTAATGACATTAATATTGTATATGATACTATGATTAAGCAATTGAATTATAATTTGATATGGTAACTAGTACACTGGTGTTGTTGAGTTTCTATACTAGTAGAAGGTTGGCACAATTTTAGAATGACCCATTTAAAAACTAATTAATGACATAATACAAATGTGTTGGTTATTATAACAATTTTAATTCTCGACATAGCAAGGATTATTGTATGTGTTGAGTATCATGTTGTAATATATTAGAAGGTTGGCAACATTTTACAAGTGACAAGAAAAACTGTTATATATTAAGTGTTACCATGCTGAGTTTATTATTTTAATGATAAAAAACAATTATGCGTTAGAATAGAACTATTATTTATTTATGTTACTATTATTTATATTTTCTAATAAAAGTTAAGTTGATCAATGATTATATCACGAAAAATAGATTGTAGAAGATTTTTCTACATATTATTATTAAAGTTTTTTAATGGCATTAATAATCAATGTTTGTTTCTATTATTATCTTGGAATTTCATTTAATTGAAATTATGTTAACAAATGTGTTTAGGTTGAGTTACCATAGTAAGTCTTAAGTCTATTTTGAGTATGATGTTTTATTTTTGGAAGTTGGCACCACTTGATAGTGGACAAGAGAAAATATTTTATGACTTAAAGTAAAATAGGTTTTATCTTAGTAATGATTAAAATATATTGTGAATTAGAATAGAGACAAAATATATTATTATTATTGTTTTTGGTGGTGTATTAAAAAACAAGTTAATGAATGTTGATTTTATGAATAACAGATTTATGTGAAAATTTTTACCTATAAATGTATTAAGATATACATTGATTATCATTAATATTTACATTTATGTATTAAAATAAAAGTCACCAATATTTGATTAGTGAATTATTAATAATTTGTGTAAGAAATTTCTTACATAATATAAAGTTATTTAACAACATATTAATATTGTGTTGTGACTATTATTAACTTATGTAGTATTGACATTAAATGTTAATACTTGGCTATTGATTTTCGGGATTACGCTATGTGAAAGCTTTTAAAACCATACTATATTTTACATTGTTCCCCCGACGATCATGCGTGGAGTGCCCACTTGAAATGTTGGTTTGAAAAACTCACTAACAACTTAATCCAGAAAATCATTCACAATGATGAAAAACTATGAAATCCTACACTCGAAATGTTACTACTTTGTCTTTGTTGAGTATAAGATATTGCACTAGTACAAAGTTCTCATCACTTTAAAGTCTATAGAATAAAATATAATATTAATTAGAATGCAACCGAGTAGAACAATTAAATTTATATCAATTATAATAACAAATAATAGGGAAAAGTCACTTCAAACCTTATTGCAAATGCCTTACAGTATTCACAAAGGAAGTCTAGAAGATGTTTTATGGTTTATTATTGAATATGACTATGCACATTTGATATAGTGACATGTTGAGTTTATATCAAAAGTAAATTAAAAAGTCAAAAATTGAATGGTGTTATCTAATTCACATAAAGTACCATCACATGAATTAACATAGAAGTTGAACCAAAATTTTCATATTAGTAAATAATATAAAATTCCTCAAAAAAGGGCTTGAAGAGAATATTTGATATACAACAAACATTGAAAAGTGTTTATTCTTGTATATTAATAACTCGTTCAAAGAGAAAATTAAATTCATGAAACATATCTGCCTAATCTCCTTATATTCAGTCAAACAAATCAATTACAACTTGTACACCACATTTATTTATCGTGGTCTTCCTACAATCTTCTTTCTTTTGTATCCATGCCCAAACTATGGTATTAACTGGAATATATCCAAGGCATGTGTCAAGAAGGTTTGGTAATATTGTTCTAAAATCTTCCCTTATATTTCCTTAAACTAGGCTTCCATCAATCAACCTTTACATGAAGAGTCTCACTTTCATCATTCTGGAAGATATCTGAGGTGGTTTTTGCAATCCAAATCATCTCTCCTTCATCCTCAGTTCATGATCTAACTAGAAACATATTTCCTTTCTCAACTTAAATCATAGGATTGAATCTTGGCTTTAGCTTGTTGCACTTGGGTCCAACATATACCAATTCATTCGTCACATTCTCAAAATCTCCATCCATAATACTTATATTACATGTAGTGCATTACAATCAACATTAAATCTCACATGGATTAAATCGTCTTTATGATGCAATGTATTTGATGATAATGTCCAACATGAATTAAAGTGAACATGATGTTACTACTTAATGATTGATTTTATGGATTAAGTTATGTGAAATCTTTTCAATCCACAATGAGTTTTTCATGGTTCCTGTAACAAGCATGGGTGGAGTGTCCTCTCAAAACGTTGGTCTAAAAAAACTTCACAAAGTTTAATCCAGAAAATCAATCACAATGGTGACAAACTAATAAAACCTGCACACTCAAAATGTTAGAACTGTATTTTTTGAGTATAAGTTAATATACTAGTACAAAATTGGCACCACTTTAAAGTCTACACGAGAAAATATAATTATGAATTTGAATGCAAGATAGTAGTATAATTAAATTTATATCAACTATAATAATGAATAATAGGGAAAACTCACTTCAAACCTTATTAAAAGTGCATTAAATTTATTCACAAAGCAGGTCTATAAGGTTTTTTAAGGTGCATTCGTATAAACTATCATCACATGAATTAACATTGAAGTTGAACCAAAATTTTCATATATGTAGAAAATAATATAAAATTTGTCGAAAGGTAGCTTGAAGAGAATATTTGATATACTACAAACATTGACAACTTTTTCTTCATGTATATTAATAAGTCATTCAAAAAGCAAAATTACATTCATGAATCATGTCCACCTAATCTCCTTATATTTTCTCAAGCAGATCAAGTACAACCTCAGGATGAAGATTTCCAGTGTTAATCATAATGACAAAGAGAGTTTATGGAATTAAATTGTGTGAATTGAAACGTTTCGAGTGGACACTCCACCAATCATCAAAGGAACAAAATGAAAAGCTCAAAGTGGTATTGAAGAGAGTGAGAAAAAGCTAATAATAAATAAGGTAAGGGTTTTGTATATGCATTAATGAATATAATTATGCACATTTGATATAGTGAGATGTTATGTTGATCTAAAAGAAAAATTGAAAAGTTAAAATTTGAATGGTGTTATCTAATTCACATAAAGTATCATCACATGAATTAACATTGAACTTGAAGTGGAATTTTCGTATGTGTAGTAAATAATATAAAACTCCTCAAAAAGTAGCTTGAAGAGTATTTATTATACTACAAACATTGAAAAATGTTTCTTCATGTATACTAAAATTCATTCAAAAAGCAAAATTACATTCATGAATCATCTCCGCATAATCTCCTTATATCCGCTCAAGTAGATCAAGTACATCTTGTACACCACATTTATTTATCTTGGTCTTCCTGCAATCTTCTTTCTTTGGCATCCATGCCCAAACTATGGTTTAATTGGAATAGATCCAAGTTATGTGTCATCAGGATTTGGTACCCAATATTGTTCTAAAAATTTTCCCTTGTATTTCCCTGAGCTAGGCTACCACCAATCAATCTTTTCATGAAGGGTCTCGTTGTCATCATCCTGGAAGATATCTAAGGTGGATTTTTCCATCCAAATCGTCTCTCCTTCATCCTCATTTCCTGATCTAACATACAACATCGTTCCTTTCTCAACATCAAATCTAGGATCGAATGTTGGATTTGGATTACTACACTTGGGTCCAACATATACCGCTTCACCTGTCACATTATCAAAATCCCCATCCATAATACTTAATATTGCATGGAGTGCATTACCATCAACGTTAACATTTTTCCTCGTCTTGGGCCAAAAATCATCAGAAGAAGAATCACTTTCATCCAACGATATATGGCCATTGTAGATTCCATCTAATGCATTAAGAACTCTTTTCCAATACTCTAGTTTTTTATTCCATTCCTCTGTAACAATTGGTGAAATTTCATTGCCAATAGTCTCTTTCCACATTTTTATGTATGATGTTATTCCTTCCTTTAGTTATTTTAAATAAACATCATTGTCTTTGGGACATAAGAAATATGGCTTCCCTGTGGGAAATATAGGTTGACCTTCATCATGTATATTCCACAACTCAACTGGTTCTGACCACTCAATGTCTCTAATGGATTCTTTATAGCTCATAACTGGAGCATCATTGAGTACAAGAAATTGGAAGTACTGGGCATTAAGATGTCCAACTAGTGCATTTTTCCCCTCCTTGATGTACCCATTAAGAGATATTTTGAAGTCATACACTTTGTCAATAAGTTTACGTGGAAGCACTCATTTTTATTCTATTGTGCGATATGTATCCATGATCTCAGGTAAAGAATATATTTCTTTACTTTTCAAGTTGGAAGACATTCTTTCCTAGGTTCCATATATGTCTTCATGGGTGTGCCCCACAAGCAAGAACCCAACCTCAATAGTGGTGAAGACACCAAGTACAGTTAATAGTGATAGAAACATGAAAACATAATGATTCTTATTATCACTAGCTGCATTGTCCAACTGTAACAACAAATGTGGAGGAAGAGGTTTAAAATCAAGATTTTGATTTTTTGAGCTTCCATTTAAAGATAGGAAAGCATCCTTGTACACTCTACATTTTGAGTAAATAGAGTTTTGAAGTAATGCATTTGAAAGTGGGTTTCTTGAACTTCCACTCTCATAAAGCAAATCACCATACATATCAAGGTGTGCATATTCAAGGTCCCTTAAGCACTTTGCAAGAGATTTAATGGTAAATTGTGATCCCATGTGTGCAAATCGTAAGGAGAAATGACCAAAACCTCATGTGCTATGCCCATGTGTTAGCATACATGTCAACAACAAACCCAAGTTTGTTCCTGCAATAGATTTTGATTTGACACGTAATCTTGGGATTGAAATTTCTGTTTTGCCATTTTATCATGGATAATGCTCAAGTATTCCTTTGGATACCACTCTGACATAATTCTGTCGGCATAGTAGCAATATATTCCACACATAACAATCTTATTATGTTTCTTTAGTATATCTCGTTCCTTTTCTTCCAAATCTTTTGTAGCCGTTGTCTTCATCTATGCTTTCAACACGATACATTCACTACATTTACTGAAGTTAGTGTTCTTTGAGAATGCCACATCTAGAAAATAGTATTCCAAATCTAGCTCATTGTTTGTTGTGATATTGACGAAAAATTGAGCTCTTGAAGAGCCTCATCGATATCTTTTAACAAAGAACTTTGGGTGTACGTTGATGGTAGCAATCTTAAAGGAGCAGAGGTTCCATCTTCTTCAACTTGATGTGTTTGGTTCAGAGAAAAATCTGAATTATCCATTACAATCTTAAATGGACAGAGGCATATGCCTTACCGGATGCTCCATGTGTAAACGCCATTGATTATTTTGATTAAGAAATAATTCGACATCTTGACATCATGGGAAAAAGGCCATGCCATCAATGGCATGAGCCTTCCCACAGTGCTATGATAGATTTTATTTTAAATTGTATATGGTATTTGTTTTCTATGTATTATGGCATTTACAGTAGAAAGATGTGGACAACGTGGGCGTAGTCCATGCCGTCAATGGAATGTTCCTTCCCACAGGCTGCGATGGTGTAGCATAGGTTTTAGAATGGTAATGAATATGTATTGTATTTAAAATATTATTTGGCGGAGCCCGTGATTGATGTGAACACTTGGGTGATAGTGGTTTTCGTGGTGGCCAGGGTATGCAGACCCGCGATGGAATTCGCTATTCTTAATGTAATTTGGAATCTGTAAATATTTCAAAGGGATTAATTAAAAACCACATCCTGTATACGAATTCATACAGCCTGGCCTGTGTGAGAACGATTATAGGATTTGGTTGTTGTAGGTATAAATAATATGACTGGATTGTTTATTTGACATTGCCTTGGGTCTTGACATCCATAGGAATCGATGTCACAACCTCTGTTGGCAACGATGTTTCTAATGTAATGTAATGTATTTTGATGAATAGCACAAGCTGGGATTGCATGCCCACAGGATTTGATTCATGCTTCTGTTGAAATAAATGGATTTATGTTATGATGTTGAATTATGTAACTTGGGTTATGGTTATGCAAAGATGGATATTCTATGGATTTTTAGAGATATAATGTATGTGAATTATGGTGTTTTAATATGGTTGTTAAGACTATAGGTTCTATAGCAGAGTCTTGATAAGGACCACATGGATGCTCATGATATCCCTCTGATTATTATTAATGTTGTTTTATTTATGTGGAATATTTTTAATGTAATTTTTTATATGATTACAGAACTTGAAAGGTATTACATGGATTAGTTAATTTTGGAAATGAATGCATAGATATATTTTTATAGAGATTTATACCTGATAGTTTATTTATATGTATATATAGTTATCTTATAAAAGAATAGCTATGGTTGCAAGTAATACCCTAGGGTATCTATATAGTATTTTTATTTCTTCAGACTTATTCCTATGGTTAAATCTACTATAATTTGAAACACATTTCTCTACTGACAAATGTAATATGTCAATAGAGATATAAGTAATCGATGAACAATTAAATAGCAGATCTAGATTTACCTTATATACAGTACAAATTTATGAATATGAAATAAATACAAAACACAAATTTTAAAGATGGGAACCTAGCTATATACAGCCTATGATAATATTTAAAATCCTAGGAATATTGAAGAGAGATAAAGACCCTAGAAAAATCTAGACAGAACATCAATTATCTAGGGTTATTAAAATATATAGAATCTTTTACATAAAGAAGCCCGCATTTACCCTAGAAATGAGCTTTGGCATACTAAGAATTCGTACCTGTAATTTATCTTCCTGAAGCTCCTTTAATGGCTGAACCTGCACATTTCTCAAATAACCAGCATTATCAATTTAAGACAGATATGACCTCTGATTTTGATGACCAAATCACTTGAGAACTACCACGTTCCTCCCAACCATGACCTGGAACCATTACTGGTTCTAATTCGGATCCCCTGAGCGGGACTCTAACATGCAAGTAGCTTAGAGATCCTAAGGTAGGGTTTCCTATCAAGTATTAATATTTTGAATCAGTCTTCTTTTCCTTACAGGAGAAGGTTCTCCAAGAAAACACTTGAGAGCAAAAACAGGTAGAATAATAATTCTCCAAGAGAAAAATCAGAATCCCAAGACTTTTCTTTGCTTGAGTCTTTATAGGCATACTTTTCAATCAAAGGGGTGGTTAAATCAAGAAATCCTTGATTTCTTGATTTAACCCTTTTTAATTTACTGGGGTAATTTTCAATTCTTAACCTAGGAACTTTTAGCTAGTTCCTAGTTACTCTTTCATAGTTATTTCACTATTTATTAAATAATAAATAATAATTGGTGGAGCTTCTCTTCTTTCTTTATTTAATTATATAATCAATCATAATTAATTCTTTATACATACTATGTATAAAATACATAGTATTGAAATACTTGATAACATTTGTCTTCAGGAATCATGCGTCATGATCCCTAGAATTAACGACACTTCTTCATTAAGGTAAATTAGATAGATGGATTAGGTCTACTAGGCTAGGAGACTCTAAACATCCTTGCATGTTGGATTTCGTTCGTATAACATGGTAGCTCTTTAGTACTTTGATGAGAATACAGAAATTCAAAATTTCATTTAATCACTTATAAATAAGTATGATGATGATCAATATCTTTCCCGAGTGGTTTTCACTCAGAAGTTATTAAATTATTTTCAGTAGCCCCTAGCGCTTACCAGAGTCCATACACAATGCCTATAGCAGGGAGTTACAAACATAGTGCAATTCCAGAGCGTTCGATCAACACTAAATGCTAGGATGTACTTGTATGATACACCTAGGGATACAATGGCCAAAGACACGATGCTCTAGAGCTTATGCTCAACATCAACATGGAATGCTTCAGAGCTTATGCCCAAAATTTCCAATTATATTTTCATGTGTTCCAAAGCTTTATGCTCAACACAAATGTAAGTACTCATGTGCTCCATAGCCTCTCGCTCAACAAAAAACATCTCATTGATCATGTGCTTCAGGCTCCACGCCCAACACAAACATTTCATCAATCATGTGCTTCAGGGTCCACACCCAACACAAACATATATATACATATATATCATCAACAATTGGCTTACGTTCAAATATACAAAACAATTCATCATGTTTATATGCAGTGGGGTCTTTGACACAATATATAATAAAACATCAATATAATTATCATGATCAATAGGCCTATGCTATAAATGGTAGGTCCAAAATTTGGGACATTACACTCTCCCCCTCTTACCCTGAGAGTTGTGAGAGTGTTCTAAATTCTTCGAGTGTTCATAACTATGACTGGTTCTGTCTTCTATAGCTGGAGACCCTCAACCTCTTCTTCCTCTACCTCTTCCTCCTCTGCCTCGACCTCTATTGAGGGAAGCCTGGGTGCTGAATGCATTGGTCAACGATTATTCTTCTTGATGGAATCGCGCTTTAAGAGATAGAAGAGATCTAGTCAACTCTTCTAGGGTGAACTGAGACATAGCTTTTTCCTCTTCTATGGCAATCACTACCATAGAAAACTTCTTGGTGAGACACCGAAGAATCTTTTGAACAACAATATTTTTTTCTAGTGGTTCACCGTAGGTTTTTAATTAGGTCACAATGACTAAAACCCTAGTCATGAGCTGACCTACAGTTTCTTACTCTTTCATCTTCAAACTTTCAAATTGAAGGCGTAGGGTCTCAATTCTTACCATTTTAATGCAATCAATTCCCTTGTAGGCCAATACAAGCAGATTCCAAGCTTGATATGCACTTGTAGCTCCTAAGATCTGTGGGAAAATGAACTCCTCAATGCAACTTTGGATCAGCCATGTGGCTGTGAGATCTTGGTCTTAGCCAACTTCGAGAGCACTCTTCTGGGAATTATTCATTGTGGCAAGAGCAGTCGCATCAAGTTCTTTGAACTCAGTTTCCACCATATCTCAACATTTTTTGAGCTACATAAATCTCTTCATTTTATAGACCAATACTCATAGTTAGCTCTGGTCATAACGGGTCCGGAGATCGAGCACCGCTCATGGTGCAATGGCAATGGGCGGTGGGGGAGGCGCAGTGCCAGAAATTGGTTAAGAACCATGTAGTTCACCACCTTTTCCAAATTTATGCATTGCGTTCACACCGCTCTTCCACTATGTGAAAGGGGTAGTGTCCTCTTTTAGTAACGCTCCTAGCTTGGCTGTCTCATAAAAAACAAAAAAAAATTGGCAAATTTGTGGGCGCTACCTTTCCTCTAGCAATGCATTTCAATTCCTCTAATTATTTTCCACATACAACTGGTCGCATCCAACAACATCTCTCCACGTTTTCTTGCAGGTATATAGGATCATGTTTTTGCAGGTAGATTTGATCACAGGAGCTCCAAGTTTGATAGACTGAAAACATTGCCATAGATTGAATGGTGGGAAAAACGTTCACTATGGAACCCTATAATGCAAGCGCGGGAGGAATGGATCCAACAACTTTGGAGTGCTTTTCACTTTATGAAAAGACTTACCCTTGACCACAAAGTAAGCTTTGATATTATGTAAAAGAAAACAAAGCAATACAAGAAGCACTATGGGTAGATTTATTGTCTTCCCATTATTAAAAACAATTTAAATAAGAAATACAAAATAACAATATTATGGGTGAATACCATAAGTCCGAAAATACCATGGCCCCCCTAACTCACTAGCTAACTACAGTTGAGATTACATAATCTGGTATACAGTCCATCATGTATAATATGTATATTATTATATGATATTAAATAAATAGTTCAACCATTCATGTTTTGAAACTCTTTTGTTTCTCTCTCTGCCATATTTGAAGAGAGAGGAGATAGTAAACATATATTAAATGTGACATCATATTCATATCGATCAATGTATTGGCCCATCTCCCTGCTCACAGTTGAGTTAACTCGCTTACAGGTCGCTTACTAATAATTCACCCAGAAAGCAACTAAAATTACAGGTAGTTCTTAAGCATATTGTATGTTGGGTCACATACAAGGCCATGTGACTTGAGAAATCACGCCTCTGCATTTAGATATGTGCTGGATTTCCAATCTGCAGCGAAAGTAAAATAATCAAACAATCCTCATATTTGAACAGAGAGCAAAACTTTCCATTTAAACATGAAAATATAAGGAGAATTATATGCTCTTCTACATTTAAAAATTT
>LPNX010682318.1:137119-154265 GCA_001517045.1 Pseudotsuga menziesii | reverse complement strand
TCTCAAAAAATCCAAGTAAGTTGAGGGATGCCTGATTTTTCAGGTTTCTATTGCATCTAACGCGCCAAAAAGGTCCATCATCTTCTTGCACTGACCCAGGAGTTGTGTTACAATGGTGAAATAGCTCTCGAAAGACAAGTGTAAAATGAATTTGTTGTATAGGTGCATATTCCTTAGTTTAGTTTCTTCTATCATCTAAAGTGTATTTAACTTTGTTTTCTATCCCATTCAGGACTCATGTGTCATCTTGGATGGTTGCACCCAAGAATACAAGTACAAGGATGGTACCTTTTTATGAGGGATGTCAACGACGAATAAAAAAAAAGGTTAAGGTGTAATCGATATCCCATTTAAGGGAAAATCTAGTGACTAATGCAAGGTTGTATCTATTTGAATAAGATTCGCTTATGTAGAATTGTATTAGAGCGTTTGTAGTTTACGGTTCTTAATTGCAAACAAAACATGATTCTATATTTGAGGTACAAGTTCTTATCATTATTCTTGTAGTGGTATAACTATTAGTGTATCCCTCTTGTCAACTACTCAGTGGAACTTAATTTAATAATTTGTTTATATGATTAGATGAAAATGATAGTAGTGTTTACAATTATGAGATTACACAATCTGAAAAGACTAACATAGTTGACTTGTTGGATATAGTAAAAGCAAAACAAAAATTCCCCATTTTCTCAAAATATACATAGAAAAATTCCCGGTTCATTACATTATTAATTTAATACCTTATTCCAAACCACTTTTATTCACCGAACAAATTATTCTCTTAAAAATTTAATGTTCCTTTATACAATTTTTAATATCTTAAATTATAGTAACATTTGTTTTCCTTTACATCATAGAATTTCATGTTTCCTCCCTACCTTACTTCTTTAAGTAGGAGGATTTTTTTATAATTTTTATATTTAATATAGTTGAATTTTGATATTTTTTGAAAATAAATTATTTTATATTCAATTGATATTGTTTAAATTCATTTAAATTTAAACATATGGTCTATTTAAAATAAATTATTTTTTAAATATAATTTTTTATTTTATAATTTTATATATATAAAATACATTAACTAAAAAAATCTTTTTAAATACTTTTTATTTTTTAGAATATTAAAAACATATCCCAAAACACCTCGCGATTAGCGTTCAAAATTGAACTCTTCACAGCCCTTCCAAAGGGTTCTAGCCTCTTTCCAGAAGTGTAAATTAAAATGGTCCTTCAAAAAAAATTAAAATTTGAATTTTACCCTTCCAATAAAGAAGGGCATAACTAAATTTTTATCAACATTTCAAAAAAAGTGCAACTTTGGAAATTATCCATCAATATAAATTTCTCAAGATGTTGAAATTCTTATGCTATAAAGTTTAACTCATCATTCAAAATATTGGAAATATGATAAATTATAATCACTTACTCACTCATGCCATGTACTCACTGCTTAGTTGTGCAACATGGCCAGTAATCAATGATGACTATGAGGAACTAGCCATCGATATGCGACTCTAACTCCCGAGTCACTTGGGGTTGCAATCTAAAGTACATTACAATGTTTCAACAACTACGACTATAACAAAAAATAACAACTACTAGTCTACTACTAGGCCCAAAACGAGCTCAAAAATTTGTGCCTACTACCTATGTGAACCTCACTACCAATGTCCAATCTTTTTTCGTCAAAATGAAACTCAAAAGGCCGTTTTGATAAGTCCTCCTCTACAAGACTTCATTTCTTGCATGAATATCATGGACTCATGACAACTATAAAGAACACTCGATGTCATGCAAATACAAATAATGGCATGTACAATGGTTATTAATAAAATTAAAAAAACCAATTGTTGGCTCAAGAATTGTCTTCATTTTGATGGGTGCCACGATCGTGATGTAATCTCGCTCAGTCCTTCCAAACATTTATGGTTTCTCACAACATTTTTCCTGAACACTACCAAAATGCATATAAAAAGTACTTGTCTTTACATCCTCTTCTCATTAAATCCTCATCTCATAGTCATAACTAACGATTATTATGCCTGCACATCCTCACCTTATAATACGAATTGGGTCAATGCCCAAAGGCAACCATAAAATATTAAATGTGTCAAGACGCAAATAATAAGATACAACTATAAGTCTTAGAGTATTAAATTTACCTTATAAGTCTTTAATTAACAGTATCAACTGAGTTGGATGGTTCTGATCTTCTTATCACTCCTTACCAATGTGATTGCAAGGCATTCTTTGAAGGTAAAGTCCATAATTTTAGGTCTTCTTCCTCATTATCATGCCTTTTGGTAAGACAATAAAGAGGGTAGTGGCCTGCATCAGCATGGAAAATGTTTTAGGCATAGACGTTATACACATTCATTGTTTACATTAAATAGTTTAAATTCCTACTGATGACTATCGATTCAGTGAACTGTGGACTGGTACAAAACACAACAAATTTTAGAGCCCCAAGCACTTAATTACACACACCTATAACTTTCTCAAATCTAGCCATTAATAAACTTCTTTTGGTATTCTCGTTCAATTTAAAAGGAGTGTTGAGACTCAGACATTCAATGAGTTGCAAGGATTCAATTGACTTAGGCCCCTCCATGACATACATGTATGCTTTCACAACAAGCGCCGAAAAAACAATATTTGTTTTTTGTATTTTTTTGGTAAAAATATTTGATTAATTTATACTTGTCAATTAAAGGACAATTATTTATATTTCCTTTCATCTCCAAAGAGCTAAGAGAATAAATACCCTTCCAATTGAAATTATGACCCACCCTTCAAATTTGATCACTGCTTGCGACTCCGATACAACACTACCACTTGTAAAAACATATATTCCTAAATAGCAATTTACAGGTTATGTATTACTGATCTACGATTAGCCCGCATGCGTGCTACTCTGGGTTGCAGTTACATATTAATTTCTTTTATGTTACAAATTATATTTTAAACAAAACATTATTAAACATGAATCATAGGATTGCGTGTTGCCTTCATAGCTCTGTGGTAGAGCGTCAGTCTTGTAAACTTTTGGTCCGTAGTTCGATCCTGCGTGGAGGCAAACTTTCTATATTAATTTCGAAAGACAGTGCTTTCTTCCACAAAAATCCATTCACAGAGTTTAAATTTATGTTGATAGTTCACTTTTTATTCTTTTTATTGAGCAATAGTGTCTCGATTCTCAATTTCATGCACAAGGCTTATTCTCACTTTTTAGCACTAGTTATGTTCATACTTCACTTCTTTTTCTTCAGTCTCAATTTCATATATCAATTAGGGTTTGAATTATCCATTATATGTACAAGGCTCAATCTCACTTAGGGTTTGAATTACTCATTATATTGTGGTGGTGTAATATTTACGTTTATAGTCCACAACAATAGTGTGGTTGATTCTCACTCATGTTTCTTTTCTGTTTCTTCAGCAATAGTGTTTCAATTTCATGTACAAGACTCAATCTCATTTAGGGTTTGAATTACCCATTATATGTACAAGGTTCAATTTCACATAGGGTTGAATTAACCATTATATTGTGGAGGTGTAATATTTATGTTTATAGTCCACTTTGTTTATTATTTTATATATATATTTTATTCTTAAGTAATAGTGTTGAATTAACCATTATGTTGTGGGTGTGTAATATTTATGTTCATAGTCCACTTTGTTTATTAATTTACCATTTTTTTTATTCTTCAGTAATAGTGTTTAAATTTTCATGTTCAAGGCTTAATGTCACTTAGGATTTGAATTACAGATTATATTGTGGACGTACAATATTTATGTTCATGGTTCACTTTTTTATCAATTTACAAATTAAGTATGTTTGTAAGTTAAAATGAGAGAATATGAAAATGTTAAAATCTTATCATATTTGGTGTTTGAAATGAACATCTTCTCAAGAAAGAGGGAATGAACATTTCAGAAGGATGTGCTTTGAGGAGAAGAGGTCCTATAAAGTATGAAAATAATTAGAGAATTAGGTTTTTTAAGCATTTAAACACAATCCCTAGGCAATGTTGGAATTAGACCTTCTTCCACTAGATTAGGTGATGAGTGGGTGATGATCATCCTCAAGCACCTTGGAAATAAGAGAATGAATGGGAAGGGCTTCCCTTGATAATGTGAAACTTGATTTTACTTTTTTTATTTCTTTTTATGCAACCCAACTTTGACTTTGCACACCTTGTATATAATTGGTCCACAACTAATAATGCAAACGTTCATCATAACAATGTTGAGGGTTGGGATAATCCTTTGTATTTTCCTCATGTTTCTCTTGAAAATGAATTAGTGCATGTTAGTGTATGGATATTCTTAATCCATAACCTAATATCTAAGCAACCCCTAAAAACCATGCTTCTCCTCCCACTCCCAAAATCCATACAAGCTAATAACCAAGCTGATGCAATTGTGAAAATAAAGATGGAAATACCTAATCTAGACATCTTAAGTTAGAAGAAGAACATTGAATCATGATTCTATTGGATACTAAGATTATTTGATTATGATGGTTTGGCCTGGAACTTATGATGCATTTATGCATTAGTCACACCTTTATCACTTTTATTTTGATAAGGTTAATAATGAAACTTTACTTTGATAAGGTTAATAATGAAACTTTATTTTTACCTGCATATGAATTTTAGTTAATCACTTCATGGTCTGGTTTACATTTTGGGTTGATGCTATATTTTGGATTAATGCTTCTCCTCAAAAATCTTTGAAATGCCACTTTGAAAGTAATGAAGGTCAATCTACTTACATATGAAAGAAAACAACTGAAACCATTAAGTAAAGCTTTGTTAAAAGATGGTTTTTAAGACTTAGTTCATTTTAGACTAAGATGAATCCCTACCAACATAGGATCCAATTTTACAAATATTCCAAGGCAATGTCTACAAGGAAAGACACCATGATAGCCTTGGGGGAGTTGTTTGATTCAATAAATGGTTGTGTTTATGAGTACAATGGTGGGCCAAATTTTATAATAAGGTGTTTGCAATGAGGATTTTCTGATATAAAGATATCACCATGAAGAATGTGACCTAGAGACTATAACTTGCACGCTACAACTTGGACATGGAAACCTACACATACACATGAAGGCTTGGAACCAAGAATCTAGTTGATTGTGATAGTGTTTTACATATTGATTTGATTTTTTTTGTTGTAATTTCATATAATCCAATCAATGTACAGTATGAATTAACAAGGTTGAGATACTATTGGACCATTTGTTACAACATTAACCCATGTCCATTTTAATGCTATTAGAGTATAGTTACAATATTGAGTCATGTTTATTATAAGTATCATTTTTTCTAAAATCCATGAACTAATTTCTTAATATTATGAAAGAATCAATATCAATTGTCTTCCCTTCTTTGTTTGGGTATGATGATAATTATTTTCTTGTGTTTGCTTTTTTTAGGTATGAAGAAAATTCCCACTACTATGTCTCCATAACCATAAACAAAAAAAATTAATGAAATTTTTTTAATTTTCTCTTTTTATTTCCTTCCTAAAATGTAAAGTACGGTTATTAGTATAGAAGCAATGTCGACAAACACAATTGTTCAGTTTTCCATCTTATAACTTGTCTACAACTGTAGTACTAAATAGCTTCAATATAATGGAACTTGCCACAATACAAGGAATATCAAAATGTGCAAAGATAGGCAATCTTATACACAAATTTCATCTAGTAAACAACCAAGACAATCATGATTTCTTTTGAAATAGACTATAATAAAAAGAATCACACTAATCGCTTGGATGGCATATAGCATCCAGTGCCTTCTTTTGTTAACATGCTCATATCTAATATCTCATATGTTTCACTTAGAAGCGCAGCGAGGTATTTATTTGTTACACATATTGATAGAAAGCTATTAGGAAAGATGCCCTACCAGATTTAACAAGTTAAAATCTCATTTCTTCAAAAGAATAGTTCTTAATGGCAGTGTTGTGAACTTGGTTTTGGTTATTTTTATAAACCAAATCAAAATAGCACTTGTACACTCCATAACCCTTGATTCCCTTAGGTGACATGAAAAAAAAATGTTACAAAGCTTTCGTTCTAACTCTGAGAATTGCTCAAATTCCTAGATAGGTGAAAGAAAGAATTAGACATCCACTCTTCCAATTATGTTATTAATAAATTCCCAAACTTTGTCACCTTTAATCGTTTATTAAAAACTTTCCCATTGAAAAAAAAAATCAATCTAAAAAACATTTTGTAGTTAAGAACAAAACCCATACAATGATCATTTTCCAGGCAATACCACTCAAAAATCCATTTTCTTCATTTTAAAAAGAACTATAACTTTAGATTCAAAAATATGTTAAATAAAATATTAATAATAAAAACATCGACCATTCAATAAAATATTAATACTAAAAACATGTATCATTCAATGTAGTAAAAATATTATAAAATATCAATAATAAAAACATGGACCATTTAATAAAATATTAATAAAAAAAACATGTATCATTCAATGTCATCACAGGACAAATAAAAACATGTATCATTCAATGTCATCAAAATAAGACAAATCAAAAGATGTCTAGAAAATCTTTCATCAAAATAAGACAAATCAAAAGATGTCTAGTAAATCATTTTTTTTAAATCAAGACACATTTTATCAATACTAATATCATATAACAATTTAGGTTTGAATTTAGGTTATTCAAATAAGAGAAATCAAAGGATGGTTAGTAAGCAAGGGTTATTTATATGACATTTTAATTTTAATATTATTTTTTATTTTATTGTTAAATTTTAATTTGAACATTGTCTTTTATGTTACTGTTAAATCTTAATTTTAACCATCATAATATTAGTTGATTTTTTTAAAATAACATTTATAATAACTATATGAAACATTGAATTTTGATATCATATTTTATATAATACAAAAATATAAATTTTGCAAAGATATAATAAACAAAAAAAAACATAATAAACATATTGATTAAACCAAACACACACATAACGACATTACACTTTATCTTATAAACCTTTAAATATTCTTATTCACAAGGAATACAATAGGCCACTAAATACCATGAACCCAAAATACCATGAGCTAATCAAGTTTACCTAACAGGAAAAGACAACTCCTTACCATAATTTCATATTACAAGTAATTAATAATAATAATAGATATCATTTATAGTAATTAAAATATGCGTTCATATATATATGTGTGGAGGCTGGCCGTCTTTTTGCCAAGGATAATAAAGCTTCATGGTTAAGTCGTTTATCCTCTCATAAAGTTTTCAGAAATAAAATGTTTTATTATGAGATTATGATTATTCATAGTCTCTCATTATTATATATTCTCATCTAAAACCTAAAAGATAAATTTAAATAGACATCCAAACTATAAAGTTCAATTTTATTGTGTGGTTTTCGCGAAAGTCCTCCAAATTATTAAGAAAAAAATGCTTGAAACTCCAAAAATAAAATCATTTCAACAATTTCTTTAATTATGTTCCTACAATATAGCCTAGCCTCTATGATTACAAGGCTATGAACAAATTCTTTTCTCGATATGTAACATTATTGGGTCAACTATAAAAAGGATCCATGCTAAAAAACAAAGAAAGTAGTTGGGGCAATCAATTACTCGCTTATAAGTATTGGTCACTCGGTCATTCATTAAGGAACCTCATAGTTCAACTATCTACAACATTTGCGAGCATCCTCTCTGCCTACTCATAATTTTGGCTTAAATTTTCTCAAGGTTTAATAGGCATCTATTTCGCTTAAATTTTCTCAAGGTAGACATTTCTAATCATAGTGGTGGATGGTAAGCCTCTATACCAAGCACCCCTTCCACCTTCCTTCGCTATATCTTCGATGGAGCGGTTTTGTGTTTTGTACTCCTTCAAGGACTTGCAACCTTGTTTTGATAGTGTTAAGCAGAGTTGTCAGAAGGGCAACAACGACCCCCGCCATAGCAACACTAAGTCCTTAACTGTAACCACCATTTTAATGGGAATGCAATTCTTTGTTTCCTGCTCTTTTTTCTGCAACCATCATTTTAATGGCAATGCAATTCTTTGTTTCCTGCTCTTTTTTCTGCAAATGCAAGGTTACCCCATAGTCATACCATTCTCTGTACAATGAAGTATGCACTAGACCAGAGTGTGTTGGAAAAATAATTTGACATCCCAAAACCTGTATATAAACCTCTCAACCAAATTGAATACACGACTCTCAACTTTCTCAAGCGAATTGAATACACTACTCAAAGCCCATCTTAATGTGAGATCTGATGGAAAATTCTTTAGTAGAAACTGAAGAAACAATATAGAAATTGTAAATATTTATACCTAAGAGGTGCACTCTACCACCCAGTATGGGAGAGATGAGTAACTCCTTCCGTGCTCATCCTAGAGTTGACAGGTGTTCTTTATACAAAATAATAAAATATTATTAAAAATAACATGTCGACTTAAATTAAATTTAAATTATTTAGAATTGCATAGATATAAAACAATATAAATTAGATAAACTAAAACCATAAGCATTGGATTACACATTTCCTCAACACTTTCACTTTAAAAAAGAGTTTACACCTTGAGATATTTGATTCCTCTCAGTGCTTAGTAGATCTCCTTTTAGATGCATCTACGCTGGTCATAATTCAAGCTCATACATATCCATAAACATTTTCCTTTCGATTTCTCAAACAATTTTGTATATTAAAAATCAATGAATATTTTAAAGTCATTATAACCAAACACATTGTTTTTTATAATTTCTAATGTATCAAGTCACCTTTGGGTGTTTTCTGAGATTAATATTTTTAAACTTTTCTTAATTTTCAATTTTTTTTTGCATATTTACGCCGTAAGACGTTTTTCTCCCAAAAGTTGGGTTTTAGAACACTGTAGCATCGTCGTCCCTTTTCCCAACCAAAGTTCACCAAGTGGTTGGTGTGTTGTTCCAACCAATGTTCGCCACATGCCTCGTGTGTTGTTGAATATCTGGGTCGGCTTTGAGGCATTGGAGGAAAGGACCTAGCGCTTCCATTGAATCTGATGAGGTTGCCGAGAAGAAACCAGTGGAAAATACGGCTTCAGACAGTGAAAATGTTGGTGAGGAAGATATTGCCAAATCTTGTACTAAAATTGAAAGCTTTTCAGGTCGATACAAAAATTGATAATCATGAGTCTGAATCTAGGGAAGGTAATGCAAACCAGATCAATGTAAAATCTGGAATTAGTCACTGAATTTTCTCCAGGGCCCAAATCTAAAACTTCATCTTTTCATTTTGATCTAGGGCAGTCTACAGATTATGCAAAACTAATTCAAGAAAGCAGCCATGATGTTGTTCTTAATCCTGTTAGCATGCCCCAATTGATTTGTAGCTAGATGCAATGCTAACGAGTAGGATTGAAAACTGGAGCAGATTTTTTGATAAAGATTTTCACCATTCTGGTGCCATTTGCTTTAACCCCATTAAATAAGATAGACGATTGGCATGCCAATATAGTTTTGTAATAAATATTTACTTATTGAAGGAAGACTTGAAACCTCATGGACATCCTTACCGTCTAAGCATGGTTGCATTACACTTACAAAAGATTGTCTGTTGTTAGATTGTTTCAGATAACGTTACCTGGATCCTTAGAGGATGGGTATCTCCGTGTATTAATGGCTGTCCATTTTTTCAATGGATTTCCATTGTTTTAGCTCTCAAGGCTAGTTTGTCAATGAAAATATTTGCAATATTTGAGTGGAAGTTAATGATATAATCAAAGATTAATTTGAGCCATGAAAATTGGCATTATGTGTAGAACATCCAAATAAAATTTGGAAGGATTGAAGTAGGATACTCATCACTATAAACTTAAAGAGTCGGAAGGATTGAAGTAGGATACTTGACACTATAAACTTAAAGGGTCCGGCCTGGTGTGTACCACATCTGCCATTTTCTTAATGGCTACCCATTTTTTCAATGTCTTTCCTTTGTTGACAGCTTTCAATGAAAATTTGTCAATGATTATTTGAGATTAAATTATGATATTATCAAGCTTTGAAAATTGGCGTACAGTGTAAGACGTCCAAATAAAAAATTATGAGGTTTCACCAACGTCTTGAACACATTCAACTTTTTCTTTAACTCAAGGGCCAAATGCACCACATGCACCTTTCTGTTATTGTTCCACCTTTACGTTACCATGAGGGCCCATTTTATTCTGCCACATTCTTCAATCTACCCACTTCCAGGACCTTCCTTTACGGGACATAGGATATGTTGATGCTAGCTTGTTCCTTTTATGTTGTCAAGGCTGGAAATTCCAAGTTGCAGAAGGTAGTGTTTCAATGATAGAGTTCTTATGTCTTCAGAAAATTGAAAGATGCTTTTGCTTTGATGCATGTGCCTAGATAGTTATTTAATTGTGCCATGGATACTAAGAATCTATGGGATAGATTTATAGTGGCACAGTTGGAAGATGCAATAGACCTTGATAATGGTATGATGGCACAACTTTGTCCTCTATTGATGCTAGCTTGTTCCTTTTATGTTGTCAAGGCTAGAAATTCCAAGTTGCAGAAAGTAGTTTTTCAATGATAGAGCTCATATGTCTTTAGAAACGTGTAAGATTCTTTTGCTTTGATGCATGTGCCCAGATAGTTCTTTAATTGTGCTAGGGATACTTTTCCCTTTTGTCATTTTTTCTTCTTCATATTTCAGCACTTATTATGATAAAGTATATCGAAGGTTGGATCCTCTGAAATAAGTGACTGTAGAAGTTTAACATTACTTGAAATGGGAACTTTGTTGTTTTCTCCATTAGGAGCAGCATCAGTGGTGATACCAAACATTTGAAATCTGTTTGCATTAATATTGTGGATTGATTTGGAAATTGATGGCCTTAAATAATTGGCGTGAATTGTAGAACTCATATCAAGTGTCAGGTCCTCTGTGGAATGATAAATCAAGGGAAAAACGATTTGAATAAATTAGAAATATTGCAGTGGAAACTCATGGTTTGAATGGGGTGAATTATCTATTTTGAATGGCCCTTTAGATAGGAGATTTAAGGTATTGTAGTAGTTTCATCTTTGTGGAAAGGCCATACATGCTGCTTATTTATATTTAAAAGGTATTGAATTGAAATGGTTAGCTTACATTTGTTGTCTGGATATGGGATTTGGTTGTCACAGATCATGAGAAATTTACAAATATATATCTATATATATATGCATGAATGATTATATTAACAATTCCAGAAAAACACAGAGATGAAGAAACCTTTTTGCATAGTGTATTCCATCAATGCACACCTATAATATATTTCTCTTGTTAGACCTGCAAACTACCAGATTCCAATGTGAGGTTACAGGTTACGTTGTTTAAAATTTAATTCTTGAACTTGTGTTTTATATACAAAACCCTGATATATGTTGAATGTATTCATCTTGGTGTCACAAATCTATTTGTAGCTAAAAATATATCTTTGGTTTATCAGCAACTTTATTCCAAATTAAGGATTTGAATTCCTGATATATTTGGTATTTAGCTCTTAGTCAATGGTTTGCAAAAATTGCATGATACTGGAACTCCATAATGGTCATCAAAACAACAACACATTCTATCTCCATACATCGTCCCATCATTGATGTCTCCTATTCTATTAAGTGTTTTTAAGCTTTTATATGTGGCATCTATTTCATTTTTTTAATTTTTAATATTAAAATAAATTGCACACACAAACCTCTTTTCCCTTTGGTTGCAAAATAGATTCATCATTAGTTTCAGCATCCAGGGTTTGTCTTAGTGTGTGACAAACCCTGGATCGAAACATTATTATAGTTTGCTCTAAAATCTCTACGAATTTGAGCAATCATGCATTGTATGCAACTCCTGAAAAGGGGACTTTGGAGCATGAAATCAGGGATATAATCATGGAGTATGCTAGTATTTAAAAGAGTGAATACACCATGGTTTTGACCGTGAGCAAGGACTCTGCCTTCATATTGTTACCAGACTCATACCCATTTCAAAAGAACCCCTGTATATTACTGTCCATAGGTACTATCCATAGATGGGGAAGAACATACTTTCATAGACACAATGAACTATTGGTAAAATTTCAATAGAAATATTCAAAGCGGTTAATTGATGTTAGACGTCTTGCCGCCTTTCACACACCTGGGTCACGTGGCGGAAATCTTCAAGCCACTCGATGTGTCCTTGGGGGCAAGTCTCGAGTCAAGGCTGTCACCTTGTTCTTGACTCCTCCGTTTAGGCACAACTCCTAACGAAGCCAAGGGGGGTAGACCCTATTAAGTTACTAAGGATGATTTCTTAGTGTGGTGAGGTTGAACTGAATCAGTTATTTAGGAGTTTGAATATTTTAACTATAAACAATTAAAGATGACAAGATATGAAGATAAACACACGAAAGCATAAAACTGATACACAATATATATATGAAGCAAAAAGACCAGTGCCTTAAAATGGAGTCAAATAAAAAATGATCAATGTGCTTGCATGTGCTTGAAGTGAATGTTTTGTGATTGCATCTTGGTATGTTGTAAGTTAAAATTGAAGTATGAGTTGATTAAATTAGGCTAAGGGGGGACTCCAGATATACCCGAGAGTACTTGGAGTATGTCCAAAACAAAACCTTCACGGCTACCCGCAAGGAATATTTGGGCTGAAATGGAGTCTATGGGGCTATTGTTTGTAACGCACCCGTTAGGGTGTGACAGAGATCGGCGCCCCGAGGTCACTTTTCAGAAGTTCCCACTTCCTTTGGGTATTTTGCCACCATAAAGGTTTGATCGAGGTGTTGGATTTCCACCTGATGGTTTGTCAATTGGGGAAGATGAGTCCTAATTATGCTAGTCACCCAAGTGCTTTTGATACAGCTTGACTGATCGGATGAACCGCATCCAAGTGCAGAGCATACACACTGGAGTCTTGTAAATTTTAAAAAAGTTTTAAGCTGTGTGTTCTTGTTTAAAAGAAAAACCTCCAAGAACCTCATTCGATCCAAGTGGATCTCAATCGGGGAATCGAGGAGGGGTTGATTTTAAAGTTACTGATAAACAAATGATGAAAAATAAAACAACTACACAATCTAGTTTTCTGATTAATCCTACCACGAATCTCTTTCCCCTTGCGGGTCACTTGGGAAATCGTGGGGTAAGTATTATGATTACTTTGAAATGTAAGATATGGAGTATGGAATTAACAACAAGATCAAGTATACTACCCTACAAATCATATCAATTCTAGTGAAAAATAAATAAGCAGAAAATGACGAAAATGGCACCGACGCGAATCCCCCCAGGGGGTATGGGGAATGGGCTCAAAAGAGCCTATTCAAAGAATGATTTTATTACAGCGGTTACAATATCAAAGAACTGATAAAACAGAACTTTCTTGGTCCTTATATAGGCTAAAACCAAGATCTTACAGTTATACAAAAATTTTACAAATTTTGTGACAAAAGAGAGACCCCTGGGGGGATTTGAGCGCTCCAAAAGCCACTTTGGACAGCAGCTTCCTTTCTTCTCTGTCAGACCTGCTAAAGGAAATCGAACATGTTAGTATAGCAAATTCCCAAAATCACTTTAAGAGTACCTTTGGGTCAGCCTACTTTATCTCAAAAAATAATGAAATTAAACTAGCTAAACAGACGACAAAGGAACCAAGGAAAGCAAGATTTCCTTGGGATCTTGGCTTGCTGTTTGTGTAGCCAATTAAAATGCACTGATATTGCAGAATATTGAATTTATCGTTCAGCAAATGAAACTACCTTAACAGCAAGCTATGAATCTTCACTAAAACTGCTTGCGAAAATAAGGTACTTTTAGCTAGATCTCTTGAAATTAAACTTTATGTGCAAAATGATACTAAGATCTAGAAATTGGAAGGGATCTTGCTAATTATATCTATGTGTTTTTTTCTTGGTGAGATAGATCAGATTAAAAAGAAACCTTTAAAGTAACCAGTTTGATGAAAGTTTAATAATTTTTAAAGGAGGAAGAGAGAGAAAGAGTGTTTGAATCCTGGGAATGTTGGGATTTGGATTCTGCTTTGGTGGAACATTGAGGGACTATGTCATTCATAAGATACTGAAGATGAGGAAGATTCAAACCAACGAGATCACCTGCAACTTAAAAATCCTTGCACAAACAGATGGTTAAAACATAGGTGCTACCGAAAGAGATGATTGGAAAGCATGCAATTAAACTTAAAATACATACAAATCCAATAGATCTGGAACAAGCAGCAGTAAGAGCATAAATCAAACTAGAATAAACTCTTACCCTAACAGGAGGGAGCTCTCTCCTTCAAGGCCAACAATTAACCAGCAAAGCAATGATAAAAAAAAGCAGATTATACCTCATAAGCATTTGACAATCAACATCCACACATGAAGAGCATTACACCATAGATCTTGCCTCCAAAGCTTCTTTATTCCATAATGAAAAAACAATACAATACAAGAGCAACAACACCTCAATCCCAGTTCTAACTCCTGGAAGAGGCTGCTGTGCTTGGATTTATACAATTTACAGGCCATCCATCCTAGGGGGGGTGCAATTACTCATGGAATCAAGTGAAATCAACTGATGGAGAGTCCATCAATGCCTAATCTGTGTCTAGCTGAGCCAGATCTGAGTCTCACTGAGTGCAACTGTCAATCGGGGGGCTGATCTGACTGACAACTCAACCTGTTGACTGAAGAATCCACCAAAAATCATCCAGTTGAGCCAAAAACATGTTGAGGAGAGAGGGAGGGTGAAATTCCCGGTAAAGGATGCTCAAGATCAACTCTGGATCTGATTTGATCACCTCCTTCAGTCAAGGATTTGTCAGATCTAGTCAATCTGCTCCAGATCTGATTGATTTCAGTTAAATCGGTTGAGAATCCATTGATTTATTGATTTTGGATTTGCTCCATTATTCATCAATTTATTAATTAAAATAATCAATAATTGATTTTTGGGGTTTTTTGACCTGAGTGATGGAAGATCACTGAAAACTAGGAAATAGTGGGTCCATGGGTTTACATGGTGCTCTTAGCTTGAAAATGAGCACCTACATGACTGAAACCGATTATTTGGCCCACTTTTATTACACAATCAATTTTTCCAATTAAACTATTAAAAAATAGCCTAAGTTTTTGAAAAATTAAATTTTAATAAAAAACACTGAAAAAACTAAAAAATTGAAAAATTGAAAAACACCTAGCGGGACTTAGACATGTTCATATGACTCAAAAATGATGTCTAGCATGTTTATACATTGACACATAGACTCTAATAACCTCAATAGGCCTAAATGCCAAGCCGACCACCCCAACTTTGGAGGTATGGAGTGAAAAACTCAGAAATTATCAGTTGTTTATTCAACAACCAATAATAACCAAGGGAAAAAACACCTTGGGCTGATCGGATGGACAAATGAAGTCTAAGAGACCGAGTCTTTTACAGACACTATCATGCTAGAACATTTATTACAACTCGCTCATGGGGTATGAACATGTGATATGATACAACAAGCACTTCCCAGAAGTACTTCCAAAGGTCTTTTTGAAGTCCGAATAAGTAAACCCTGTCCGGTTCACCAGGCTCACTTGATAACAACCACTAAGTACAACTTAGGTGGTAACATTCTGGCTCCAACTGTGGGACGTGTGCTCGATCTGGTCTTTAAGGCAAGGAGAGGATACGAGAACACCAGAATCTATGGTTTATATACCCTGTAAAAACATCTCAACTTGACAAGAAAAACCTCAGTAGCACAAGTTTTATAAAAAACCAAATGAACCATTAAGTTGATTTATTTAAACAACATAGATGTAACTAACTAAAAGAAGCAAAGTTTTATTATAGCTAAAAATAGAAATGCAGAAAGTAAATGCTCTCTTTCAAAGAGCTTATTTTCCTACTCTAAGCATAATATAAAAAGGGTTAAGTGTAATCAGAAATCCAATGTAACCACCTAAGCATTTTATTGACATAAAAAAAAAATTCCTTGTCTTTGGTTACCAGCCAAAGTAAGGATACTTTATTCAGAAAATGCAAACCTGCGTAATGATTCAGAATGGGCGGGATGGATGGGAAATCAAGCATGAATAATGTCGTCAAACTTCCTCCCAAACTGGTAAGTGCCTACGCAGGCTGCTTCTATCCATGACTGGATAGGGTTGATGTAAAAATTGGAATGATGAGGCAGATTGACTACACCATCATACTGATCATCAAGGCTTATTGGATGATAATTCACTGTATAAGCCCCAAGCAGCTCCAAGTCATGAGGAAACTCTATATGTGAAGATGATAGTTGAGACTGATATTCTAATAACTGCATCACATCTATCTTTTCACAAAACTGCTTCTCCATGTCTTCATTTCTGATACTCTTGTGTGGATCTGCATGATATGACTCTGAATGATCATATAAGAGTTTTGAATGCTGCTTTTCCATACTAGGATTTTCCAAGGTCTCCAGATTCATGCTTCCCTCTATGGAAGTATAGTAGATTGGACTTCCACAAATCTCTAAACAGACACTCCCCTTGCTAGATATAGCATAGATAGGATTCTTAATAAGATATCCACAAAAATCCCAATAGTCATCACCATCATCTATGTTAAATGTGATGGATTCCCCATTGCTAATATCAGGTTCCGATATCGAGTTCTCTTTGTCTTCACTACTGATATCGATATATGTCTCAGAATGATCATGTGGATAAACTACATGCTCCTTTTTCATATCAAAGTTTCCCAAGGCCACATGGTCCATGCTCTCTTCTTTAGATATGCCATCAACAAAACCATCAAAATTTTCTGGTTCATTATTTTCCTCTTTATTCATGTCATAGACTGGATTTTCCATGAATGTCCAGGGCTCCTTATCAACATCTTTGTCGGGGATAAGGGAGTCTTCGTCACTTGTATCATGCTCCAAGCTATACTTGTCCTCATTTTCATACTCATCTTCTTCAGAGAAAAAATCACAAGGTAGTACACCTTCCAGGTTGTCATCATTATATGGAGAACACATAAGAGTCCCATCATGTATATCACAGTTTTCATCATAAGTTTCACTATAATATTCTGCAATGGTTTCATCATCAGGCT
>LPNX010682318.1:117895-136964 GCA_001517045.1 Pseudotsuga menziesii | reverse complement strand
GGCTCTTTGTCCCTTAACTGGTACCTCAAATCACCAGTGAAAGCTTCGATGTAATATATGAGGATGGAGGCATCCCTTGGCTTGATTTATCTAGGGAAGTCCGCAACCATACGCCCAAGCTTAGTATTAAATTCATCAATGGTTTCATTCTCCATCTTCTTTATGTTATGGAGGGTAGCAAGTAGATGTCTTGGTTCTTTCTTTTCCCCCCATTTCTTCTTAAAACCCTCTAGGAAATCACTAAGAGTTTTATACGAATCATCACCAAGGTTTTCATACCACTCCGCAGCATCATCCTCTAAGGATAAAGCAAAGAGCTTCATTTTGATATCTTCATGGTTAGAGGCAACATTATCGTAGTAACTGACTAGGTGCCTTTCAAAGTTTCGGAGATGAGTCTTGGCAGTGGTAGCATTATTTCCCTCGAACCTGGGGAGCTTATTGATAGCATCATTCAGAATGTTATGAGGAGCACCTGCTATCTGATAAAAGTCAAGGGGTTTGTAAAATTCCGTCATTTCTTGAGATTAGTGAACATGATTCTCTACAAATATATGATGGATATCTGAGAGGGATTGGTCTCCTAAATCTTCAAGGTTTCTACGAGAAGTCTGCCTATTCAATCTTTCCCTAATAAACCTTTCGGGATCAGGGAGAGGATTGAATAATTTTCGGCGGTTTCTTCGGGTATAAATTCTTGAAGGGATGTTAGACAATGGAGTCACCAGATGGATCGAGTTTTAATTTTTATGTTTTTTAAAGATTATATCAATCAAAAGTTTTTTTTATCTTTTTAGTTGTTTAGAAAAAAGTTAAGCTAAGCTGTACTTGGGGATAAAAAGATTTATCCCTGGCAATGGCGCCAAAAAGTGTTGCCGCCTTTCACACACCTGGGTCACGTGACAGAAATCTTCAAGCCACTCGGTGTGTCCTTGGGGGCAAGTCTCGAGTCAAGGATGTCACCTTGTTCTTGACTCCTCCGTTTAGGCACAACTCCTAACGAAGCCAAGGGCGGTAGACCATATTAAGTTACTAATGATGATTTCTTAGTGTGGTGAGGTTGAACTGAATCAGTTATTTAGGAGTTTGAATATTTTAACTATAAACAATTAAAGATGACAAGATACGAAGATAAACACACGAAAGCATAAAACTGATACACAATATATATATGAAGCAAAAAGACCAATGCCTTAAAATGGAGTCAAATAAAAAATGATCAATGTGCTTGCATGTGCTTGAAGTGAATGTTTTGCGATTGCATCTTGGTATGTTTTAAGTTAAAATTGAAGTATGAGTTGATTAAATTAGGCTAAGGGGGGACTCCAGATATACCCGAGAGTACTTGGAGTATGTCCAAAACAAAACCTTCACGGCTACCCGCAAGAAATATGTGGGCTGAAATGGAGTCTCTGGGGCTATTGTTCGTAACACACCCGTTAGAGTGTGACAAAGATCGGTGCCCTGAGGTCACTTTTCAGAAGTTCCCGCTTCCTTTGGGTATTTTGCCACCGTAAAGGTTTGATCGAGGTGTTGGATTTCCACCTGATGGTTTGTCAATTGGGGAAGATAAGTCCTAATTATGCTAGTCTACCAAGTGCTTTTGATATAGCTTGACTGATTGGATGAACCGCAGCCAAGTGCATAGCATACACACTGGAGTCTTGTAAATTTTAAAAAAGTTTTAAGCTATGTGTTTTTGTTTAAAAGAAAAGCCTCCAAGAACCTCTTTCGATCCAAGTGGATTTCAATCGAGGAATCAAGGAGGGGTTAATTTTAAAGTTGCTGATAAACAAATGATGAAAAATAAAACAACTACACAATCTGTTTTTCTGATTAATCCTACCACAAATCTCTTTCCCCTTGCAAGTCACTCGGGAAATCGTGGGGTAAGTATTATGATTACTTTGAAATGTAAGATATGGAGTATGGAATTAACAACAAGATCAAGTATACTACCCTACAAATCATATCAATTCTAGTGAAAAATAAATAAGCAGAAAATGACGAAAATGGCACCAACACGAATCCCCCCAGGGGGGATGGGGAATGGGCTCGAAAGAGCCTATTCAAAGAATGATTTTATTAAAGCAGTTAAAATATCAAAGCACTGATAAAACAGAACTTTCTTGGTCCTTATATAGGCTGAAACCAAGATCTTACAGTTATACAAAAATTTTACAAATTTTGTGACAAAAGAGAGACCCCTGGGGGGATTTGAGCGCTCCAAAAGCCACTTTGGACAGAAGCTTCCTTTCTTCTCTGTCAGACCTGCCAAAGGACAGTGAGCATGTTAGAATAAAAAATTCCCAAAATCACTTTAAGAGTACCTTTGGGTCAGCCTACTTTATCTCAAAAAATAATGAAATTAAACTAGATAAACCGACGACAAAGGAACCAAGGAAAGCAAGATTTCCTTGGGATCTTGGCTTGTTGTTTGTGCAGCCAATTAAAATGCACTGATATTGCAGAATATTGAATTTATCATTCAGCAAATGAAACTACCTTAACAGCAAGCTATGAATCTTCACTAAAACTGCTTGCGAAAATAAGGTACTTTTAGCTAGATCTCTTGAAATTGAACTTTATGTGCAAAATGATACTAAGATATAGAAATTGGAAGGGATCTTGCTAATTAGATATATGTGTGTTTTTCTTGGTGAGATAGATCAGATTAAAAAGAAACCTTTAAAGTAACCAGTTTGAGGAAAGTTTAATAATTTTTAAAGGAGGAAGAGAGAGAAAGAGTGTTTGAAGCCTGGGAATGTTGGGATTTGGATTCTGCTTTGGTGGAACACCGACGGACTATTTCATTCATAACATACTGAAGATGAGGAATATTCAAACCATCTCAACCTCTTCTACCAGTGAGATCACCTGCAACTTAAAAATCCTTGCACAAACAGATGGTTAAAACATAGGTGCCGCTGAAAGAGATGATTGGAAAGCATGCAATTAAACTTAAAATACATACAAATCCAATAGATCTGGAACAAGCAGCAGTAAGAGCATAAATAAAACTAGAATAAACTCTTACCCTAACAGGAGGGATCTCTCTCCTTCAAGGCCAACAATTAACCAGCAAAGCAATGATAAACAAAAGCAGATTATACCTCATAAGCATTTGACAATCAACATCCACACATGAAGAGCATTACACCATAGATCTTGCCTCCAAAGCTTCTTTATTCCAGAATGAAAAAACAATACAGTACAATAGCAACAACATCTCAATCCCAGTTCTAACTCCTGGAAGAGGCTGCTGTTCTTGGATTTATACAATTTACAGGCCATCCAGCCCAGGGGGGGTGCAATTACTCATGGAATCAAGTGAAATCAACTGATGGAGAGTCCATCAATGCCTAATCTGTGTCTAGCTGAGCCAGATCTGAGTCTCACTGAGTGCAACTATCAATCGGGGGGCTGATCTGACTGACACCTCAACCTGTTGACTGAAGAATCCACCAAAAATCATCCAGTTGAGCCAAAACGTGTTGAGGAGAGAGGGAGGGAGAAATTCCCGATAAAGGATGCTCAATATCAACTCTGGATCTGATTTGATCACCTCCTTCAGTCAAGGATTTGTCAGATCTATTCAATTTGCTCTAGATCTGATTGATTTCAGTCAAATCGGTTGAGAATCCATTGATTTATTGATTTTGGATTTGCTCCATTATTCATCAATTTATTAATTAAAATAATCAATAATTGATTTTTGGGGCTTTCTGACCTAAGTGATGGAAGATCAATCAAAACTAGGAAATAGTGGGTCCATGGGTTTACATGGTGCTCTTAGCTTGAAAATGAGCACCTACATGACTGAAACCGATTATTTGGCCCACTTTTATTACACAATCAATTTTTCCAATTAAACTATTAAAAAATAGCCTAAGTTTTGGAAAAATTAAATTTTAATAAAAAACACTGAAAAAACTAAAAAATTGAAAAATTGAAAAACACCTAGGGGGACTTAGACATGTTCATATGACTTAAAAATGATGTCTAGCATGTTTATACATTGACACATAGACTCTAATAACCTCAATAGGCCTAAATGCCAAGCCAACCACCCCAACTTTGGATGTATGGAGTGAAAAACTCAGAAATTATCAGTCGTTTATTCAACAACCAATAATAACCAAGGGAAAAAACACCCTGGGCTGATCGGATTGACAAATGAAGTCTAAGAGACTGAGTCTTTTATAGACACTATCATGCTAGAACATTTATTACAACTCGCTCATGGAGTATGAACATGTGATATGATACAACAAGCACTTCCCAGAAGTACTTCCAAAGGTGTTTTTGAAGTCCGAAACAAGTCAACCCTGTTCGGTTCACCAGGCTCACTTGATAACAACCACTAAGTACAACTTAGGTTGTAACAAGACGACCATCAAGAGATTCTCAGCCATCAATGGCTCGTCCTTCTGAATCTGCTAGTTGTTTGTTCTTTTTGTCCACTGACTCTTACATGCATTCAATTCTTGTAGATATGAATGAATGTTTGCCTGCGAAAGCTGCTGATCATATCTACTGCAGTATAGTTACCTACACGCAAACAAAAAGTTTTGGGGCAGACGAACTGGTATGATGTATAATGTTTACAGTACAATCCTCCATTTTAGGTTTTTACATTGAATACTTTCAAAATATACATATTACAAAAATTCTAACCCTGCAATTGCAACCGAAGATTCATACATCTTCTTGCTTAACTAGTTGGAATGATTCCCTCAATATAAAAATAGAGAGTTTTACATCGCAGGAGAGAGCTATGGAGGTATGTAAACCTCCTTGGTTATAATATCCATTGGTTTCAATTCCAATCATGTGTTAAAACAACCGTGTCTCTACCTCCATCATTGTGTGTATCCACACATTCTGATGTGCTTGCATGGTAAGAATAATCCAGAGATAAATATAGTCCTATTCATTGCATGATATGCATATACAGATATACACATTTGTAACTTCAATACAATACTAATGAGCAAACAGATCAAGGATAAACTTCTACGTACTTTCTTGTAAAAAACATGACACACAATTGCACTCAAACAAACACAAACATAGGGCCAGAGCTCTTAATGATCAATGGCTTCTTATGAATTGTTTTCTCTTTATTTATCTCTGTCTTCCTTAACGAAAACAATCGATCTCATTAACTAGAGTCCAGGGATAACCGAACTTTGTTTGAACATGTAGGGTACCACATTTATGCTTCTTGTGTGTACTGCGGACAGGGAAACAGGGTGGGGTCATCCTTGATGCCCCTCATTGGAAAGGGGTTCTGTGGATATGCCCCTATTATGGAGTACAATCTAGGGGATGTTCCCAAAGACATGGGTTTGTCTTTTCCAAATGGGGGTTGGTGGATTTCGTCGGCTTGTGATCAACATGAGCAAGGGGAAACTGCTTTATGTTGGATATTCGTTGGACATAAACGTATTGCCATGCTAGAGAAGAACCTTTCTACTAATATGTTACTATGGAAGAACCCTTCTGTTAAAATGTTAATATGGAAGAACCCTTAAAATGTTACTATGGAAGAACCTTTCCATTAAGAGGTTTGTAATGTTTCTAAGGACTTTCATTTGACTCCAACCATTTTTTCAACATAGACACAAGCATGTCATTAGAGATACTTAAACCCTAGTGATAGCAAGCCAAACAACAACAAAAACAAAATCTTTCTATTTTAAACTTGTGTTTTTATTGAAGCCAATCTAACCCATTAAAACATCCCACCCTTACCAAATCCCTCAAAGCATGGAAACAAAAATTAGAGCACTTGCTACAGTCTCGTATTGTTGTCCCCTGGGTCATCCCTTGAAATTTTGGTGGTCTCTCCAATTGTCCCTGAAACCATCTCTAGGTCTCCAGCCTCTTTGTCCTTGAAACTTTGGTGAAATATAGGCCCGAGGAAGCATCGAGTCCCATTTGTTTGGTTGATGTTTGACCAGACACTGCGAGAAAGTCCAATTTGACTTATTCACCAATTACTTTTGTTGGAAAATTTGATCATGTTAAGAAATCTTGAATTGGAGGCATGTGTCACAACATTTGCCAAAAGTGGCTCAAGATTTAGTCACTATGTTTTAGAAGTGTTAGAGAAAGGCAATCTTTGAAGTCAAATAACCTCTTTTTGAAGAAGAGTTTCACAATATGAAATACATTTTTATGTTTGTTGCAAGCTATGATATGCACCATCTTAGAAGAACATTTAACTAAGTTACACGAGTACGGATCTGGATTCGGATTCACTAGATTTTTTAAAACCCAAGATCTGAATATGCCGTGGAAACGGGAAGTACAAACAAATAGAAAAATATTTTTATAATAAATAGAAAAATAAAATGAAGAAACAAAACTATTTAGGAAACACAAGAGTAGAACTATAAGTTCAGTGCCAAAAAAGAGAGTTCATATAGAATAACTCATAATTTGATAAGTTGTGATATTGATAATTTTAAAAATCATTTCAGCATGAACTTGAAACAGGTCATAATAGTGTTTTTGTGAGCCACATCCACATGCCCCTATCAATAGGGAATACAGTGGTTTTCTTGAATTCTTTGGCAAGACTATAGAACAATGTAGGTGAGGTGAGCAACAACATAGTACATAAAGATAGATTAGCCCTTGACAGCAGATGCAACAAGAAGATAATGCTGCAATGAACAAACACGACTGAATGATAGAATTTTTTCGTAAAAAAAATTGGATTATAATGATTACAAGGAAAATTAGGCTTATATAAAATCCTTTTTATCATGACTATATGAATGTTTCATAAGAATTCTTGATTTATAATGTTGCTTATGTATATTTTTAATTATTATTTATTTTAATGTATACAACAGCAGACCTTGACCATAAAGATATATCAAATAAAAACGTTGAGGGAAGACCTTGATATTGATATATCAGAGTTCAAGAGCATATCTTGACATAAGGATAGATCAAACCTTGGGCAGAAATGGGGTTTACACTTAAATATCCATTAGGTGTTTAGGGATTTTTACGTTTATCATTAAAAAATATTTTTTGGGGAGGATCAATGCCACATAGAAGCACTAGCAGTTGTAGGATCTGTTTGAAAATTTCAAGAATTGTTTGTTTTTTTACAGGATTGGTCTGAAAATTTCAGGAATTTATTTATTTTTCACAAGATCTGTTTCATGGGACCAAGATACGATTCCTTCTGCAGGGGATCCATTTCCATGGTGGATCCAAGGCAGATCCGATCCAAATACGTATCGGATATGTGGATCCTACACACTAGGGTGGTGGATCCGATAACACAGACATTTAACAACACCAAGTATAGTGCCATTGACTCTTTGAGGCCTTGGAAACCCAGCACAAAACCCATGTTTATGTTTATGATATTTTCCATGCGTGTAATAAGCTGTAGTTCTAAATGCACTGACTTTTTCTGCTGCCTCTTTTGTTGTCTTTGGTGGCATCTTGCTACAACTTAGAGAGAATCTTTGCAGAATTTCATATATTCTTTCCAAGGGCATATGAAAGTCTCTAAAACCCAAGAGATGAGCTTGGATACCACTTAAAGCAATATGTCATCATAGAATGAAAAAAAACTTTACATGAGACACAAACAACAACAATAATATCACTCTTTGTTAGTTTCTTTCTTCCACTTTTTTTCATTTTGCATTAAAGAAAATTATGTCCAGGCCACTAAGTAGATAACTCTGCTCATTTCCTATCTACTGGTGCACTCATGCAAAGAATCTTGTTTTAAGAAGAAACTATAAAGAGTAGTTGTCAAGTAGCGTTTAATAATGATTTTCAACTTGTCACAAAAAGCATACTCATTTTTATGTCGTCACTAAGAATAGAGGGTATGCTCTTGCATGAAAGTTCTAATCCTGAGATATATGGAACAAGGATGGAAGAAGTTAGACTATATATTGTGGTTCTATCTATCTACTAATACAATGGACATTTAAAGTTTGACCTTGAATGATGCAAGTTTTGTCAATCACTGTTTCTTGAGTTTATGATAAGAAACTGTTGAATTAGGATATCAAGCTTTTCCTGATCTTGAGTAGAGTTTAGAGGAATTTTCCATCATTACCAAAACAATTGTGGATCCATGTCATAACATAGAGATAAATTAACCTGAATGGAATATTTTCAATATTGTTTTCTTCCAGGGCATTACATTCTTCAGTTAGCTCAAGTGATCTACAAGCGTAGCAAGGGCCTAAAAAATCCAATCATTAATATGAAAGGATATATGGTAAGATCCTATGTTATTATTATGAGCAAAATGCCATGGTAGAATCAAAATATAATGAGGGACTCTTGAAATGGATAGGCCATAACTCATTTGGTCTAAATAGGATCTTATAGGATGAAAAGGGGCGATTATATTTGTATTTAGTGATTAACAAGGGGAAAAACATGATTCTTGCAGGTGAGCAATGCACTTACAGATGATTTCCATAATTTCATATGAATTTTTAAATATATGTGGTCTCATGGTTTGATATCAGACAGAACCTACTGATTTCTCAATGTTCTCTGTAACGTCTCATCTCTTGAGCATCCATCAACTCTATGTCAAATGACATTAGATTTAGTTGATGTGGAAATGGTGAAAATTGATGAATACAACATCTACACTCCCCCTTGCTTGAACAGTACTGAAACATATAAAAAACAACCTAGCAAAAGGTATGTAAGTACTAAGTATATCAGATACATTAAGCATTTTACACTCTAGCAGAGCAGTTTGGAGGTATGCTTGAAGTCCGATGCTATATATTTTACCATTTGGTAGTATTTTTCCCATTTGACATGTTAAACCGTAATAAAAGACCAAAATAGATAATTGAGGTATTGATTTCTCAAATTAAACACATTTTTGCATGGCATTGAGGTCCACAATCTGCATCATGGTGAATTAAAAATAATGGTATTCATCACCTCTGGCTGGCAAATACTAAGAACAGCTATAAGAATAAATTCTATCTCTCACATAGGAATTTGTTGGCGACAGAGGAATTTGTTTGGGGAGTATGATCCTTGCACTGAAAAGCATTTCAAACTTTATTTCAATCTACCCGAGGTACAAAAGGCTCTTCATGCCAATGTTACAGGAATTCCTTATAGTTGGACTACTTGCAAGTTTGTGGTTTTATTGTTAAAATTGTAACTTGTTTTTTTATCTTGTGCTGCTTCTTTTACATCATTTATAAAATGAAGTTCATTCATCAATATGATCTGTTTGCTTTCTTATATATAGTGATGCAGTTGCCGATCGCTGGGGAGACTCCCCTAGATCTGTGTTGTCAATATACCAAGAGCTCATAAAAGCTGGACTACACATTTGGATGTTCAGGTTACAGCTCACCATGCATACCATTTCTTTTAATCAGAACATGTCACATGAAGCAAAGACAATGTTTCTGGATGTCCTTTTCTTTTATCTTCCATCATAAGTCTACTGTAGAAAATTTGATATTGTTGCTTGTTGGTATGCAGTGGAGATATAGATGTAGTGATTCTAGTAACATCAACCAGATATTCTATAAATGCGCTTAAGCTTCCCACAGTTACCCACTGGCATCCTTGGTATGACAATGGTCAAGTGAGTCATCTTCCTCTTTTATAGGAAAGCATGAAAATTCCATGCGTGATTGTAGATCAATGCATTTGTTATGATGCCCGCATGGGTGTAGACTGACTGGCAAGTGTCGTGTAAAGGAGGTCTCAAGTTCAAATCTCACCCAGAATTATCTGTGCCTCATGCTTACGGGCTGTGTGGACGCACTTGGGGTTATAGTGGCAGCCGACGGGAATGGACCCCGTGTCACGCGAGTACCAAAACCACCCAATTATGGACCCCGTGTCACGCAAGTACCAAAACCGCCAATTCCCGATTCCCCTAGTACAAAAAAAATGCATTTGTTATGATTCTTATCACTGTCCTATTTCTCATTCTCCTCATAGGAATGAGAAATATTAATTGCTGAGGTACTCTAATGGCAGAGATAACTCTGAGCTCTCAAATTTTCAACAGACTTTGTCAGTATCAGTATGGATCTTGATAGTTGTCTTTGGTGGTCAAGTGGGAGGATGGACTCAAGTATATGAAAGGCTGACATTTGTAACGGTTAGAAGAGCAGGTCATGAGGTTCCACTGGATAAACCTATAAAGGCCTTGACACTCTTCAAGTCATTCTTAGAAGGAAAACCGATGCCGGTCTCCCCAAAGATTGTAGATACTTTGTATCCAATCTTAAATCCAGAGGAAATCCTAGCCCCAGTTATGACCAAGTTCAATTCATACGTTATAATTTAGTATGTTTAATGCATTCTCCTCACTTACTGGAAATGGGGCCTAAAATCAAGGTGCTTGCAGAAATAGAACAATTCAGCACGGTAAACTTGTTCTATGACAGTTGCTATAGTATGCCATTATGAACTCTCCACAAATAAGGATTCCTGGAATTCTTTGGTATCTTATTTATTTTTACTTAGTTTTTTCAAATTGTCATAAAGGAATACTGATATCATCTGGAAACACTCAAATATGGAAGGAGGAGCACACAGTTGTAAATTGCATATCATGGACTATTTAGGCTCAATATGTTCAATCACATAACAAAGCTTGATTACAAAGTATTTTTTTGATTAGTAAGTATTTTCATTTCTAAATTCTAGCCAAGTATTTTCATTTTTGAATTCTGCGTTTTTAATAGAATGGACATATTTCTAACAACTATACTGTATATTGTCATTGTTTTTGTCATTGTTTACTGTTCCATGGGTTTAATAGTGTAATTAGACTAATGTATTATGCCTGAGCACCTAGCATGATAATTTACTTATTATGTAGATGTAATACTAATATTTACCTTAGGATGATAATCAAATGAAATATACACATTGTTATTGATTATTGACATAGGATATCTATATGTCAATGATTAATGTAGAAGGGATATTTTTTTTAATAACTCGGTGGTCGACTACTAAACTTGACGAATCAATGAGGATAGCGAGCGTGGCATTATTAACTTTTGAAAGGTATGAAATACTTTAAATAATTTCCAGCTTCACCTTCAAGAAACTACTGTTCATCTATTTCAATTCTACAGAATATGAATTTGATTGAATTAGACACAAGATGGTCTTGGTACATTCACACAAAGTGCATGGCATTACCAAGGCCCATATTGACAACTCTTCAAGTTTCTGGATATGGGTTGTTCTGGATTCCTACCACTGTTGTTGCTTGCTCCTTTTCCCCTTGTTGGATTCTCCAAGCTTAGACGGTTTTGCCTCAATTTTTTCACCGGTGTCATTTTTTATCTAATTTTACTAGGGTCTTCATTAAAAGGAGTGGACCTACATATTATAATTTTTTCATTTTTTCAAACATATTTGATATACAAAATCACAATATTTTTTTTAAACTATTATAATTTTTTTAAACATATTTATATACAAAATTACAACAATTTTTTTTAAAATATTATTATAATTCAAAAATGTTGTAAAACTTTCTTATGCTAAATATTATTAATATTTATGATTTCTAGATATTAAGAAAATTAGTCTAAAATAATTTTATTACATTTTTCCTGAAATCTAATTAAGCAACTCATATGTTAAAGGTAGTATTGTTTTTACAAGTTAAAAAAGTAAGTAGAACATTACTTTTGAAATTATATAATGTTATATTCTTTCAAATTAAAAAAAAAGAAAAAGTAAGTTTTTAAATTTAATAATGCTATATTTAAAGTAAATCACATTTTAAATTATTAAGGATATGTTTATTTTTAAATAAATTTAAATCACATTTTAAATTATTAAAAATATATTTATTTTTAAATAAATTTTAATATTGGTTAAATTAACTTAAATTTAAATAAAGAAATTTAAATATTTTGGAAAAAAAAGGTTATAGTAACTTTTTAATTGGTCAGAGTTGTTATTATATTTTATTTAAATAGTATCAAATTGCAAATGAGATCATAAAAAATCATTCCATTTTAGAAACTTTTAAATTTAATATAGCTATTTACCCTTTTTTTCTCTTTTTCAACTTGTACTTAATTTGCATTCCATCTCAAGTTTTCATTGCACTAACTCACATTTTTAAGTGGTATTGTCATTCTACTTATCGGAGTATGAAGGTGTTTATGTTTACCTCATTATAAATGATAAAATAAAGTGGTGTTGTCATTTTGCTTGTCTTGTAGAGGAAGGTGTCTACATTTACCTCATTACAATAGATTATATTTGTACGCAATGCTCATTATCATGGAATTTGGTAGTAAATCCCAACATTGAGAAGACGCTAATTGTATGATTTTATTACACTAAAAGTCATAAAATGTTTCTATACTTTAGTATGATAGAGATGTCTGCTTATATCACCATATGTGTTGGCTTAAAAACATGTATAACAAAAATAATAAGATTGCTATATGTTAATTAAATATAGATATAAATAGAAATACAACATCTTTACATTATATGAAAAGAGAGATTTGACATGCACATGTAATACAAAAACTATTATATAAAGATATTTAAAAAAGATACAAAGGTTACACAAAAATATAAATACTATAAATATGATATTTACATAAAAATATTATTTTGACACATATCTTAACAATAATCAAAAATATATTTTTAAATATCCATATTTGTATGTGAGTTTTATGGACTTCACTGAAACCATAACAAACCTATATCCATTTTGAAGGATACAAAAAATTACATATACATCTATTGTTAACAAACCTATATCCATTTTGATCAATTTCCTAGCTTGATACATATATTGTTAACATGGGTCTCTTTTGATTTTATCCTGGTTCTAGAATTGAGTACACTTGTAGATGAGGATGTGTTGGTAGGAGTGAAAAAAATTCCTCAAATATCTTCCTTTGAAACATAAACTTACAGCTTCTTGTTCTCTCTAGTCTTCTTTTGTAATTGTTCAAATTTACAAATATTCCATTATAATAAGCAAATTTATAATACACAAATTTAAATATTCATATTTATATTAAAGTGTAGAAAGCTTTACAAATCTTACTAATTCTTAAAATGACTAATATAAAATGTTTGGTGACATTTTTTAAAAATTTGAATTTATAAGTATTTTATATGTTTTTATAAAAAGAATTGTGATTTTTTAAATAATTTTTTTCTTATAGATGAATCTTAGAAAAAGGAAATTAAACAATATTTTTTGGAAAATAAATTTGTAAACTAAATTTGACTTCTAAATTTTCCATGATAATAAATCATTTAATTAAAAATATTCTCTTATATATTTAGGACTACTAATTTTGAATTTTCAAATATTATTTATTATCATTTCTAATACACACATATTTCTGTGTTATCTACTAGCAATACTCTCAAAATGTCCAATACAACATTGAAGGAAAAAAATAAAGTATTTCTTTGGAATTCTTTTGCACCTTTTAGGGTAATTGGGTTGATCAAATACATGATACACATAATTTTTAGTAGGATGTGGTTAAATATACTCATAACACTTGTCTTCTCAACTTAAAAGTTAAATCCAAATGACATGATAAAACCATAATTATATGCTATATTCTCTCATTATTTTGATTATATATCAAAAATATCTAAACAAAAACAAAGATTACTAAAAACAAGAAAAGAAAGAAATGGGGTTATTTAATTTCAAGTCTATTGCTTTCCACTTTAATGTTAAGATTGATTGCACCATGAAAGTGTAATTTTTTAAGTAATGAAGTGGTTGAAATATGAATTTTTCAAGTGAAATCACTCTACAATTTAAGTTGAATTACATTTTGGCAATATTTAAACATTTAATATATTCCTATTATTTTTCCATTGGAGTGTGAGTTGGCGTTGTCAGTAAGATGTAGGTATGACCATTTATTGGAATAAATTTCGTACTCTCAAAATTTATTTTTCATCCTTATGATTATAATCATTCTAATCCATGTGTATCTAATCCATGAAAAAAATCCACTGATTCCTATTTAGTGAGTGACTGGGAATACTTGGATAGAAATAAACATAAAAAAATATATGTAGCAAATGAGTGCAATAGATTAGGTAATGATCAATGGTTAATTTCAGTTAACCTACAGACTTATTGAAGGGATGATCAACTGTTATATGGAACTTGTCAACATGATGAGTATTCATGTATGAAGGTTTCTTTTGTTAGTCATAATGTAGTGAGTCCAAACATAGTTCAATTCCAGATAAATTCACTACATGAGTATTTTTGCAGCTAAACTGTATTTGTATTTGTACTGTGTGATTATGATTTCCAGCACAGGTGCATGATGAGAATATTTTTTTGACACAATCCATAAATATGTTGCATTTTGTGATTATTCACAGCAACAAAGGTACATGACTCTGAATCTTAACTATCAAAAAGCTTTAAGTATTTCCCTTTACAATTAGAGAAAGAATCATGTGATTTTATTGGCATTTACTGTGTGATTTGTTCATGATTTGGAATATGTCATTTCAAAATAGTTGTATTGACTTCTGTTTCAATTGTAATTTGTTTTGACAAATGGACATGTGATGACCATTCAACTATGCCTTGTGAACTTTGTGGAAAAAATGAATTAATTGATAAAGTGCTTTCCATTCTTTTCTTTTTTCTTTTTAATTTCTTGTGAAATACATATATTGGGAAAACCGTTGGGCACTTCCCCTCATATTGATGATGGAACCTAGGGTAAACCAGATTATTTAGGGAACTTCAATGCAACAATATACTCGTTAAGGGCTCAGCATGTCACTTGTGGGAATTTAACATGGGTGGAGGATAACATTACATTACCCAATCATCCGGGCTAGAACCAATTGACAAAGTGTTTTCTTATCTATGAATACCATGTCAACTATTTAGTATCATCTTTTCATAGCCTTTGGAAATTTTTTATCCCAAGGAAAACCTCATGGGGAAACCGTAAGAATGCTTCCCCACATTCGTGGATGGCATCCCTAATAATTTTTTTAGCAAAGGCTTGTGTACCCCACCCAAGGGGATTTTAACTAGGCACTTGTTGGCATTGAACTAGCCAAATGCCCAACAATGTGGAGTTTTTCGATTCCCTTGATGCAACAATTTTGGAAATGAACTCTCCATCGAGAGCTTGTTTTCACTTTGTCATGGTTAGAGCATGCCCACTTTATTACTCAATCACAATATGGAGCAATATACATATCATGCACATTTGTAGGTTCATGTATGCTATGTGGACTCATTTTAATTTGATCCCAAGGGTTAAAATCTATTGCTAAGTGTTTCATACACCCCACATAGGTTCACATCTCCAAGAGACATGTTTTCTCCTCTTGGGTGGGAGGAACTACTTGCAAGTCATGGGTGAATTTGGTAGAATAGATATCCCCATGTGTGATATCTTAGTAAAAACGATTATTTTGAGTATTATAAATCAATTAAATTCTATTGTAATACTCCTAAAATGGAGAAGAGCACATTTACTGTGAATATCAAAATATCTCAATAGTTTAAGCAATTAAAAAGAGGATATTTGTTATATACTCAATGATAATGTAAGAAATTATAATTAGATATGATTATGTTAGATATGATTATGATAGTTAGGCAACCTTGGGACTAAAATAAATGCTAATATATGTATATCCTTGCTACATATTGTAATATTAATCTATTGAAGTATTTTATATACAGTGTATCCATGCTATGACACAATCCTTCGGAGATGCAACGTAGCAAGTATCATTACCACTCCTTGATGTACCAAATTCAAGGGCATATTGGGAAAGATCAGGGGATTGCCCAATTCAGGTTGGATAAAATTGTGGCAATACCTCTAGGTAATGTGTTCATCATTTATGAACTGACCATAAATTGTTTTCTCGAGTCTAAATATTTGATGGGTCATATTCTATTGACGAGGGATCTCTAAATATCACAAAATAAAAATATTTAATCAATTTGTTGGTCAAAGAACAAGCACATGTTGGTTAAATTCACATGCACAAAAGAAAGGATGTTAGGTGAAGTCTGGCTATGCTAGTTCAGTACATTGTAGTTACTTTCCTCCCAATTTGGAAAGGAAATGAAGACATTTCTGTCTCATTTGCAATTTTTTCAAAATTTTTATTACACATTCGTGGCGTGCCATCTTACCTTTTTAGTGTAGACTACCTTTTTAGTGCAGACACAAAACTGTGGGCCTATTTGTGGCATGTGTATATTATTGACAAAATTCAATCTCATTCATTTGTTTTATGCAGCCATCTTAAAATTTTAGTGCAGACACAAGCTTATGGTCCTATTTGTGGCATGTGCATATTATGGACAAAAATAAATCTCATTCACTGGTTTTATGTAAATCCTTGTTTGGAGCCTAAAGAAACCATCATCTTTATGGTCATCTCATGGGATTGATTATTTCCCATCATCCCTAGTATTTGGGAGTGTAATAGATGTTATGGTTAATTAATGGAAGCCCTTGTTTCTCTGTGTATTCACCCAAATAAAGCTACAAAAAAATTTGTTGAGCTGTTGATGAACACAAGTACATGGAACCCAATGTGAGGAATAATATAATTAAAAGTTAATCCTAGAAGTATCGATTCTATATCCAATCATCATATGTTTTTCAAAGATAATGAATTTCAATTGTCAACTCTTCATCTAAAGTTCATTTTGTACAAGTCATTAAATTCATACAATGTGTAAGCAAGTAATTTGCCATTGCATGCATGGGTTTTCAAGGAATTTGAATATATGGTATGGTATATTAAATTTGTCTTAGATTTGCTTATTTGTGATATGATAATTCATGTAACTATTAGTGTTATCGTGAAAGCGATTTTTATAGTTGGGCCTTCATTCCCTTCCCTGTAACAACTTGTAGTTGATTTCCTTAAGGTATAACACTAGGTCCACACCAACTCCTTTTTAGTTCTCTTTTTCAGCCTTCTTTACCTCCCAACCCTACAACCTATCGACCTATTATTGCACCTTCTTGAGGTAATTGCTGGTCTAAATATCAACAAAACTTTCAAACCCACTATTAGCTAAAGCATTTCCTATGAGATTTTTCTTGCAAACCCAACCAAAAAAATTGCATTCTAAATAATTGTCTCGATATTTATTTTGAGAGAGAAGAATTTGTAATCTATTTATATATCCCTTGAAAAACATCACTTTTCATAAGTGTTAATGGCCTAGTCATCTCCCATTTTTAATTTAGAAAGAACAATTTGTTGTTGTTTTTATAAACCAGTTGAATTCTCGTGCCATTGATTGGTTTTATTTAATAAAAAATGGTTTAAAAAACATAAAATACCATAAAAAAGATGCATAGAAAAAAACTAATTTTAATATTTTACTTTTCATTTCATCGCGCTTACATTATTTTTAGATTTGTTTCCCTTTTCAATTTCAAGATACATTTACATCTTTTGAGGCAAGTGCTAATTAATTACTTATAATTATAAAAACATTCTTTTTAATGGATATATTTTGTGAAACATGTTGACTTCAAATAGAAATATAGTTGAGAGACTAATAAAATGTTCTTGGTTTCCACTTCCATACCACTTGATCAAGGGATCGCATATGGTTTTTGGTATACAACGGATTTGTGGTCATTCAACTCTCTCTGGACGTAAACTGATACCATCATAGCAAGCTGACTTGGTGGCGACGTGATCAAAAGGGCTGCATCTGGTTTTTGCAGTTCGTAAGAGTGAAATGGGAATCCAAACAAGATTGTTGATTCCTTATTCTACGGGCACTCGGGAGATGAATCTGCAATAGAGAGCATCAACAGCGTGGATGGGAAGCAATGCTAGCTTTCTAATTTGATAGGTATAACTCCCGATTCATATATTACATAGCCAAATGCAAATATCTATACAATTCATATGACGGTCGTGTTTCACCTTCCGCCCACCTTTTCGGCTTCCTAACTATTTAGTTTTCTTTATTTATTTACAATATATAATCCTGACGGATTATATTCTAACAATCCCCCTCTTAATCCGAAGGGGTGTTCGTAAGTCCAAGCATGTTTCTGAATCTTTCAAACTTTTCTCGTCCAAGCGCTTTGGTGAAGATGTCTGCAATTTGATCATTTGTGGAACAATGTCGAAGATGGACTGTCTTGGCCTCTACATGATGTCGAATCAAATGATACTTTGTGTTGATGTGTTTGGTTCGATCATGGAATCTAGGATTCTTAGCCAGCTTGATTGCAGAAGTATTGTCGATAAATAATGGAGTGGAGCTCTCTTGTTTTTCTTGCAAATCTTCAAGTATCTTCCTGAGCCATACTATTTCTTTTGTTGCTTCAGCTGCAGCCACATATTCTGCTTCTGTTGTTGAATCTGCCGGAACTGACCGTTTGCGTGATCTCCATGAGACAACTGCTGATCCAAGACTCATAGTGTATCCAAAAGTTGATACTCCTGTCTCCTTATCGCCATCAAAATCTGAGTCTGAGTACCCAATAAGTTTGAAGTCATCCACTTTAGAGTACTTGAGTCCAACATCTTGAGTCCCCTTCAAGTATCTTAGAACTCTTTTTGCAGCTGACCAGTGTCCTTCACAAGGTTTATGCATGAACCTTGAAAGTATGCCAACAACATAAGAAATATCTGGTCTAGTTGTTCTAAGATAGATAAGGCTTCCTACAAGTTGTCGATACTTGGTCGCATCCTCAAATTCTTTTCCTTCGCTTGATGTGAGCTTCATTTTCTATTCCATTGGAGTAGATATAGGGTTGCATTATGTCATGCAAAATTTGTTTAGTAGTTCTCCAACATATTTTCTCTGAGATAGGAATATGTACTTAGGATGTTGAGTGACTTCAATTCCTAAGTAATAGTGGAGATGTCCCATATCTGTCATTTCAAAGATCTTTTTCAAATCTTTCTTTATGGATGCTATATATCTCTCATTGTTCCCTGTCATCAAAAGATCATCTACGTACACCACAAGATACACAACAGATCTTCCAACTTTCTTTATAAACAATGTTCC
>LPNX010682318.1:82572-117574 GCA_001517045.1 Pseudotsuga menziesii | reverse complement strand
GAAAAACATCATTGAGCGAACCATATTCATTATGGTTCTATTCATTCTTTCTGCTACACCGTTTTGTTGAGGATTGTAGGGAACTGTAGTCTAATGTGCAATTCCGTGTTGGCGAAGATAATCTTCAAAAGCATTTGAAGTGTATTATTTCCCATTATCAGTACGAAGTGTACCAATTTTTTATTGTGCTTGTTTTTCTATCAATGCATGAAAGTCTTTGAATGTTTGAAATACTTCTAATTTTGTCTTTAAACAGTAAATCCAGCACATTCTTGAGTAGTCATCAACAAATGTCATAAAATACTTATTCCCATTTGCAAAAGGAGTTGGCATTGGGCCACACAAATCAGAATGCACTAACTCTAATTTCCTACTTGCTCTGAAATTAGATTCATGGAATGGCAGCTTACTATGTTTTCCTAATATACATGCATCACATTTATTCTTCTCTTTGGGAATGGTGGGCAAACCAAATACACCATTCTTTCTCAACAAACGAAGACTTTTATAATTTAGATGACCAAATCTTGCATGCCGCAATGAACTAGATGACAAACTACCTTCTCCATGCTGAGAGAGGTATGCATAGTTCTGAACTCTTGCAGATGAACCCTTTAGCTTCAGCAACTTCCCATCTTCGTATCCAGTCATGATGACTTGGTTGTCAGAGGACTTTCTTATTTCTATGATTCCATCAAACATGTGGATGGAATGGCCTCGCTGTCAAATCTCCACCAAGGATAGCAGGCTTCTCTGCAACTCTGGAAGATAGAGAACATTCTTCAACAAGAAATCAGGGAATCCAGGCATCTTCAGTCGAATGGTTCCCATTCCCTTTGGTTTAAGACTTAACTTATCTGCAAAGTAAACTATGCCATCTATTGTTTCATTAAGTTCTTCAAAACAGTCTTTTCTAAATGTCATGTGTGATGTTGCACCAGTATCAAGCAGCCAACAATCTTTGTAAGATGAAAGTGAAGCCATTTCATTAATTCCAAGATTACAATGTGCAACAATACAATGAGCAGAATTAGAAGATTTACAGGCATCTTGGTTTTTATTGTCATCTTTCTTCTAGTTATGTTTGTTTTTGATGGAGTCCCACGAAGCCCAACACTGATCTGATGTGTGTCCATTCTTTCCACAATGCTTGCACTGCAAATCTGATCTTTTGCTGAAGTTGTTTCTGCCCCCTCTGCCTTTGAATTTTCTTCTTCCTCTGCCTCTCTTGCCAGAGAGAGTGGCACCAACTCCAGATGCTATAGATTGCATCTTTTGCAATTGTTAGTGTAATTTACAATAATGAACTTAATATGACAAAGAGATATAGAAAAACAATAACCTTGCAAGTCTACAATCTCTGCCAAGGTGAATACAATGCAAGTTTACAGGCTTCTTCAATACAATTGTTTCACACAGACTTTATTCTTCAAGGCAGGTCGCGACTCCAACAGCTTGATGCAGTACTTCTAGTTGCAGTAGTAGAATAATTGCACAGTGGCAATATTCTCAATTGCATGAGCAGTCTCAATGCAATCAACACCAACAAAACAACATATATCAGTCAGCATACATTATTCTTCAGCATAAAATATAGGTTTTATACCACGCAGTCTTCAACGCAGCCTCTAGCAGTCTTCAACGCAGCACCAGGCAATCTTCAACACATGCAAAATTGCAATGATACACAGTCATAGCAATGCCCTTCACACCCAAAAGACTCCATGCAGGTAGCTTCAAAAACTTGCAGCAGCAGATGGTCAACATATATATATCAGTCACAACAATGGTCTTCAAACAGTCTCCACGCAAATGTATGAGAGCGTGGTTAGATATTAGGGTTTACAACACATCAGTCCTCAACACATCAGTCTCAACGCTAGTTTCTAGTACCCAAACAACAAATTGGACAGCAATCCAAGCTCCACACATCGGTCTCTACTAAGGTCCACAACACCATTCTTTAAGCTCCAACATAGTTCTTTAAGCTCCAGTAACTCACAACATCCACGTAGTCTCCACAAAGACAAAGCGCAACAACCAACACAGTTGCAGCAAATAATGATTCAATACTTCAACTTAGAGGTTGTGAATTGAAAACATCACCTCCAATGANACTCACAACATCCACGTAGTCTCCACAAAGACAAAGCGCAACAACCAACACAGTTGCAGCAAATAATGATTCAATACTTCAACTTAGAGGTTGTGAATTGAAAACATCCCCTCCAATGAAGAGAAGAGTCCAGCCAATACCCATGCAGAGAGGACGAGTTTGCAGGAGAAACCTTCTTTTTGAGGCAGAAGAGGACGCGAGGTCGAATCTCCCACGGTCCCCTAGCCTTTATTTTACCCGGATGGATAAAAAAACGCAGCTACAGAATTGTTGGTCAGTGTTGTGCTATTTATCATTCTGTTGAGTGCCATGGGTAGGCATTTTAGTATAAATTAAAGTATTGAACTTCATATATATTGTGAAATCCATGCTTATGCATTGTATTTCTGATATATAAGTCGTGATTAGGCATAAATATCAGCTAAATTCTTGACTTGACTGTGCCCATATTAGATAGCCAGACGTGCAAATTGGGATGGACTACCATGTCCCCACTCTTATTGATCTTTATGAAGCTGCCAGACCACTGATAGGTAACGGAACATCGCAGTCGCTCACACTCCAAATGTGGTTACTTCATGGTTACTGATGGCAAAGATCATTCCAAAGGAGACTACAAATTAACTTCCAAGCTAAGTGGAAAGCGTGTTGGAATTGTTGGACTTGGGCGTATTGGCTCAGCGATAGCTAAAAGGGCAGAAGCGTTTGGTTGCAGCATTGCATACTTTTCAAGCTATAAGGTCGCGGCTCTCATACAATCCTTCATACGAAATCAGAACTCACATGCAGCATGTGAAATTTTCTAGAGAAATCACATAGTTTTAGGGTTAGCTAATAATTCAACTGTTTGAATAGTCAAATTATGCAGCAAACCAAGAGGGGGTAAATAATACAACCATTACAAAAAATGTATAATATCTCATACATCAAATTATACCCATTGTAGAATAACGCACACAATGAATGCACTGGCAGGAAGGAAGGAAGAGCAGAGGGCAGACTGGCGATGGGCAGGCAGCTCTGAAACAAATTGACAAAGGGAAGAATGGAGGTCTGGCAATGCACTAGCAAGCATACAAAATTCCAGGACTGAAATTTAACAACAGGAGTTATGGCAGGAACTTGGCTCTGATACCACTGATAGGTATAACTCCCAATTCGTATATTACATAGCCAAATGCAAATATTTATACAATTCATATGACGGTTGTGTTTCACCTTCCGCCCAGCCTTTTCAGCTTCCTAACTATTCAGTTTTATTTATTTATTTACAATATATAATCCCGACGGATTATATTCTAACATAATTCATAGTTTTGTTGGCACTCCTAATTGGAAACATCCAATGGAGAATATTGATGTCGTGGATTCTTCCGAGAGGAATTGCCATAGCGGAAATTTGAGCACACGGATTGGATCGGCTCTTCTCTAATAAGTTTTTTCTTTCGTATTTTTTTGATTTGGCTTTTCTAATTTTTCTTTCCCAAAGTTACCATCTTTTTTCTTTCACCACCAAGTTCACTGTTGAATAATGTAATGTCATTTGTGAGTTAGTTTGTTGACTCACATGTGGTATTTTTTTGGCATATAGTATTCACATATAGTATTGTTATATTCTATTCTTATATATAGTATTGTTATATTCTATTCTTATATACGGTGGTTTTTAATAATAAGAAGGCAATCAATCTTTTTGTCTTAAATTTATTTTTTATTATTTTTTTTGGTATTATAGAGCTTACCACCTGATCCTTGGGTAAGCTTTTCATCCTTTTCACAGAATGGAAAACACTCACACTCCGAAGCAGCTGGTGTAACACCTCAGCCTGTGAATTGATTTTCTTGCTTGGGGACAAAGCCCCATCAATCTAATTTTCTTGTCACGACTGGCTCTTGTTCGTGAGCCAAGGGAAGAAGAAAATGCCCGCACTGTGCTCACTTTGTTGAAGAAAACGCCCTGGTCTTTCAACACCTGCAGAAACCTTGTTTTTTTAGGGTTTTCGATTCTCCACGTGCCATGCCGATTGTCAGCATCTCAGAAACCTTTTTTTATGCTGCATACTATTTGGCCTTCCAAGAAACTGTGCGCTCGGGAGATTCAAGATATAGATTTATACTGTGATACAACTCTCCACCACAATTCAAAGAAGACGCACCCTCCATTCCTTCAGAAATCATGCATACCAATTTTGCCACCTCCAGATCGTCGACTTTGTGCATGAAATAATATGTCCCAGTCCCATGATTGTTCTTTTTTATACAGAAGAGCCACCGCACTTTTCCCTTTTGGGAAGTGTGTTACCACAAAGGCCACCACAGGTTTAACATAGTGAAAGAGCAGTGAACCCTGCAGATACAAAGTGGGGTACCATCGCTCTGCTCATATAAGGAAAGTGCGGTGAACCCTTGGGACTTGCAACAATTCTTGGCACCATGCCCCCTGCCCCCACCACCCTTTGCCATGGTACAAGGAGCCGTGTTTGATTTTTTTCAATTGAAAAAAACAGGGAAATATTTTTTTAGCCATATCACCATGGCTAGTACAAGCACGTTGAATCCTATCTCTGGACCCATTCTAACCGGGCCAATTATGATTTTTGGTCTATCAAGATGTATAATTTTCTCCAGCTCAACAAATGTTGGGATATGGTTGAAATTGAGTTCAAATAACCAAATACAAATGGTCTAGATGCAATGAATAACACCCAGAAGAATGTTGTCGAAGCTTGTCGAGACCGAGATCTCATGACCACTTGGCTGATCCAAAGTTGCATTGAGGAGTCTATTTTCCCGTAGATCTCAAAAGGTACCATATCAAGCTTGGAATATGCTTGCATTTTCCTACAAAAAACAAATCGCGTAAAAACGGTAAGACTACAAACCCTACGACTTCAATTTGAAAGTTTGAAGAAGAAAGAGTAAAAAACTGTAGATCAATTTATGACTAGGGTTTCAGGAATTGTGACCCAATTTCAAACCTAAGGTGAACCTCTAGAACAGAACATAGTTGTTCAAAAGATTATTCGGTGTCTCACCAAGAATTTTTCTATGGTAGTGACTGCCATAGAAGAGGCAAAGGATTTGTCTCAGTTTACCCTAGAAGAGATGACTGGATCTCTTCTATCTCATGAAGCTCGACTCAATCAAGATCGTTGACTAATGCTTTCATCATCCAAGCATCCTTCAACAGAGGTCGAGGAAGAGGAGGATGAGGTAGAGGAAGAAGAGGATGAGGGTCTCTAGCTACAGAGAACAGAACTGGTCATAGTCATGAACACTCAGATCACTCTCACAACTCTCAAAGTCAGAGTGGTAGAGGAAAGAGATGGACCAATAAGTCCAATATTCAGTGTAACTACTGCAAGAAGTATGGACACTATGAATGAGAATGAAGAAAGAAGCAAGCTGAAATGAACAGTAACCAGAACAATAGAAAACCCAAAGTCTCTAAACAAGAAGAAGGCTCATCAGACGTGATGTTTTTGTCTTATCAAGGAACTGAAGAACATTGCAGCTTAGATCTATGGCTACTAAATAGTGGTTGCAACAATCACATGAAAGGTAATAAGTCACTATTCTCCAGTTTGGATTCCTTTGTTGTCATGAATATCAAGCTAGGAGATGAATTTTTGGTTCCATCCAAAGGAAAAGGTACTATCCTCATTCTTACAAAGAAAAATGAAAAGAAATTTATTCATGAGGTGTTTTATGTACCACATTTGAATGTAAATCTGATATGTATAGGTCAATTACTTCAGAACTAGTATGATATTCATTTTTATGATACATACGATACTATCTATGATAAACCCCTCAGTGATAAACTCATTTCCAAAGTTGAAATGACCAAGAATATATTCCTCCTAGTCTCAAGAGTGCCAACCTTCTAGAGTCTGTATCCCATATAGTTTCCAATCTAGATGAATCCTAGTTATGGCACTGTAGATTCAATCATCTTCCCTTCAAGAGTCTCAATATCCAACAAAAACAGTCAATGGTCAAAGGGTTATCGATTATTCATGAACAACCCAGCACCTGTGAGGATTGTATAACTTGCAAACATCAAAGGGACAGTTTTTGCACTTCCACATATCGAGCCAAAGAACATCTTGAGTTAGTTCATATAGACCTCTATGGACCCATGCAAACCCAATCCATAGGAGGTAGTTTTTATTTTCTAACCTTTATTGATGATTTTAGCAGGAAAGTATGGATTTATTTCCTCAGGAACAAATGAGAGACCTTTTCCAGGTTCAAAGAGTTCAATGCTCTCATTGAGAAGTAGTTTGGAAAGTTCATTAAAATGCTTAGGTTAGATGGTGGAGGTGAATATGATTCGCATGAGTTTTCAGACTTCTGTAAGCAGCATGGCTTCTAGAGACAGTTCAAAACCATATACACTCCACAGCTTAATAGAGTTGTTGAACGAAAGAACCGGACCATCATGAAAATGACTCGTAGCATGTTGTCATGCAAGAATATGTCACATGGATATTGGGTTGAAGCTATTGCATGCTCAGTGTATTTTTTCAACATATCACCCACGAAGATTGTCCAAGACAAGATCCCTAAAGAATCATGGAGTGGCACTAAAACTAGTGTCACACTTCTCAAAATTTTTGGTTTTGTTGCATTTGCGCATATACATGTTGAACTTAGAATAAAATTGGATAAGAAGAGTGAGTGCTACATTTTCACTGGTTAGAGTGAACAACACAAGGCGTACAAACTGTATAATCTTGTCACCGAAAAGTTTGTGGTGAGAAGAGACGTAAAATCATTGAAGACAAATGATAGAGTGTGTAACACCCCGGTTTTGACCCCGTTTGCATTAATACATATGTTGTAAATAATCATGGTGAGGAGCTAAGGGCAAAGGCCCCACCATTGATTTAGTTATGTTATGTTTCGGATTGGAATGGTCACCAATGGTATATCGGGACATACGGCATATATTAAATTGTGGCATCACATAAATATGAATTTTAATTAAATAACCCAACCAGCTATGTTCACTACAACTAATTTGAGAAGGGGCATGATTCCAAAGGATAAGGAAGGGGAATGTTGAACATTGAGTCATGGGGGAAGAGCCATGTGTCACCAGTCTCTTTTTCTCACCACCACCTTAGTTATTCCATTGTTAGTTGGGGTAGCATTTTTCTGGCAGAAAGACCACTGTGCTCACACTCTCTCCACGACACATCTTTTGGCCTGTCCACTATCCCGATCGTGGTTGTTCACTCACCTTCACGCAGACTGAGTTAAAGGAATCTAGAATTCATTGTTGGGGGGTTCGGTTCTCCTCTTCCTCACCCGATTGTTGGCCTGCGAATAGGTTCAGTTCTCCTCTACCTCATGGATTGGATGGCTTGCGGATCGATTCTTTCCTCTGTTCACACAGAGTTTTGTGTCTTTTTCCACCATTGTCAGACTGCATAATGGTTCTGTTATTTCCATTGCTGAATCATGGCTGTAATGGAATTGATAGTTCTATGGGTTGCATCTTTTTCCATCACGCATAGTTGGGAGTTGCTCTTTCCCCATTTTCTACCTGTGCAATTTCTCTGGTGGTTTCATTGAGGATCGGGTGCTATGGGTTCATAGTCATTTGTGGGTTGCTATGGGTTCATAGTCGTTTGTGGGATGTTGTTTGCCCACATTTTACTTGGTTGTGTTTTCCCTTTTTGTGGTGGTATCACTTGAAGAATTGCTAAGAGTTCCTACATTCTAGTCGATTGTGTTTTTCCCCTATAAAAGCTTGAATAGTTGTTTGGCTACTTGCATGCTGTGGTTTTGTCCTTGGACTGCATTGGAGCGGTGAATGAGGGCCTGAGGTGCTTGATAAAGTTGGTGGGTTGAGAACCACACAGACAGAGCTACTGAGCTGGCTTTCTTCTCCACAACCCCTGAATAGCACTTTAAGGGAGATCAAGGTCTGAGGGACTGCGTTGCAGAGAAGGGACTGATTTCCTTGTGTTGGGTGTGTGTGGGTGTTCTAGAAGCCAGGTTGGTTCTAGTGTTGGTGTCTGTAGCTCTTCAATGAGATCACCAGCTTAGCATTTAGCCTTTCCCAGCTCCTATATGGCCTAATAAACCTAACTTTGTTGGCTTGGCTGATATGTTGTTCGCCTGATAAACCCAATTATGTTGGCTTGGATGAACTGTATACCCTTGGCTATGTGTAAGCCTATTAGTTCCTTATTGCTTGGGGAATCATGCCTGGCTTGGGGGTGGCAGCATTGCTGAGATATTGAGAAGCACGTGGTCCTATGGTTGGGTGGAACGTTGCAACGATGTAGCTAGTTACAGAACAAGTTCTTATTGAGATAAGTATTCTTTCCTAACTTGTGTCTGCAATTATGTTTACCGTTGATGAATGATGATATACATGTTAAATGCTGATCTGTATATGCATGGGTATTGATTGATATGTTTTGCTTCTGTTGTGCATATGAATAATTATGCCTCGTAATATGTTTGATGTTTTAAGTATCATGCTTTAGCATTACATATATGTATGTTCATGTTCATGGGGCTAGATCCCCGAATGATTTGATGTATAGTATCATCCTCTTCGTTGGTCGGAGGGTTGGGGACGTTACGTAGCGCTTAATCGTTCCGACCACCAACCAAAGAAGAAAATTTCAAAATTTTGTTTAAGTGTTGTGTTAGTTGATGAGACCATCGATGGATGTCAGCGGAAATTAGTTGATCGAGTGCTCGCCATTGTGGAGGGCTAGACAACTATGCATTCGACGGGTAGAGTGTCTGACCGCCGATGGCACAAAATTTTTGAAAGTTTTCTGAGGAACGGGATTATCAGCGATTGGAGGAGAATAGTCATTGACATCACCGAGGAATAGAAGATGGAAGAGCCGATGCCAAGGAAGACAAGGAAAGAATAAAATCCAAAATTTTCTCTAAGGCACGAGATCATCGGCCATTGGGAAATGTTAGAGGATCGGATCACCGATCAGAAAAGATTCAATGAAGGTGACCCGCCATTGTGGAAGCTTAGACATCTATCCTGTCGATGCATTAGTCTCTCCACTCGTCGATGCCAAGGTGTTTAGTGAATAGTGGTTCCAAGCTCCGATAACATAACTACGGTGGCGTGAAGTGCTTGGGAATGTCGATGCTGCAGAAGAGTTAGGGCTTGTGGAAACCACCGTTATAGATGCCTAGAGGACTAAGTGTCCGATGCCATTGTAGGATGCCACCTCGACCACCGAAAAAGCTTTGGTTCTCGAAAATTATAACGGGATTATTGGTCGTCGTTTCAGAATGATAGACCACTGCAGGCCCGACACACCAGAAGGAAATAGACAAGCAACTTGCCGATAGATGTCTGTGGAAACCATTGTAGGATCACTACCACCATTGCGGCCACTCAAGGGACTGTGCACTCGATGAATAGTTGATTTGATCATCGGTGCAGATCGAAAGTTTAGTTGGTTTGACCATCGATGTGTCAGAAAGATAGTTGGGAAGAGGTTCAATTGGGCCAAAGGAGATTTGGGTTTTTCAAATGAATTTCTCAGCAATTTTTCAAGCAGTTTCCAATTGTTTCAGCAGATTTCAGCAGACTGTTAGGGGATTATAGAGCTGAACAAGAGATAAAGAAAAATTCTGTGTTTTAGCATAATTGATGTTTTATAAATTTCCAAAAGAGGAAGGAAATTAGTTTTGATTTATATTAATGTTATGCATCTAACAAGTTTGCTACTAACACATTGTAGAATTATAGACAACTTCCAAGAGAAGTATTCCAGAGAGAACAGTGTGGTAAAGCAAGAGGTGGTTCAGTCATGAGAACCCATGATGGGTATGATGCTTGGGATTCTAACGAGTGAGGAGAAGATGCCATGGGAGAAAATGTCCATAATGGAAATGATGACATAGAGTCTAATGGAAGGATACTCCAGGGGACACCGTCCGAGGTTGTAGCCACCATGAGAAGCTTGGTTAAATCCTAGGAAGAGCAGCATCAGTTGAATGCTGCCATATTGCAAAGTTTGACAGACTTGCAGAAAAAGATAGATTCTGGATGGGGTACATCAAGACCAGAAGGTAGTAAGAGCAGCACTAGGAGAAGAAGAAGGACTTCCAGTGGATCATCTAAATTTGAAGAATTCAGCGGGGATACAAGTTCATCTTCTCATAAAAATAAAAGAAGAAGGCACCATAGGGATCACTCTCAAGATGAATTTAGGAAAGATAAACCTCCTACATTTGATGGTGAGATAAAGACGGGACAAGAAGCTGAAGCTTGGATTCTTGGGATGAAGAAGTACTTTCAAGTGCAGGATTATTCAGGAAACATGAAGGCACAAGTTGCCATATTCAATCTAAATGGGAGAGAATCCATTTGGTGGGAACACTTCAAGCAAGTAAAGAAGATCAGTGAAAGGAGACTGAAGTGGAAACAGTTCAAGAAGTATTTCAGGCAGAAATACCTCTCTGATAGGTATTATGATGATAAGATTAAGGAGTTCCATGAGTTGAGATTGGGACAACAGATTATGGATGAATATGCAAATAAGTTTTTGGAATTGTTGAGGTATGTTTGGTACATCAGAGATGAAAGAGTGAAGATCCAGTGGTTTCTAAGTGGATTTCCTCAATCTTAGAAAGATAGAATTGAGTTCTATGAACCAAGGACTCTCGAAGAAGCAATAAGAAAGACTAAATATTGCTATGAGCAAAGAAAAGGTAAACCTGATTACCATAAGGCATGGAAGGACAAGAAGAACGAGAAGTTTGACCAAAGAAGGAAAGGTTTCAAACCTTCTAGATTCAGGAATTAGCAAAAGTAGCTATCCCAAGCTGTGAGTAATCCAGATGGAGTGATAGGTGAAAAGCCTAAAGAGCCACATTAGAATAAAAATCCACTCAAATGTTGGAAATGTGAAGGACCCCACTTGTACAGATATTGTCCACTTGAGAATGAAAGTGAAAGGCTAGCTTATAACATTCAGGGATCAGAAACAGTGGGTTAAGTAGCAAGGGCAGTCCCTAGAATTTATGCAGCACTGGAGGACCTCCAAGCAGATCACCAGTCAACTGTGGTTGAAGTTGCAGGTAATATTGTTGAACAATCCGTTTCTATTTTGATTGACCCTGGTTCTAGTCACAGTTATATAACTCCTAGTTTAGTGGAGATTTGTGCTTTTAAGAATCTCAAGCATCAGAAACCTTGGTTAGTTCAGCTGGCCATTGGGACTAAGAGAAAAGTCAATGAATTGATAGAGAAATGTCCATTGGTTATGGATGGATTGATCACTTGTGTAGATCTGAATGTTCTACCGCTTGGTTCCTATGATGTTCTCATTGGAATGGATTGGTTGGAAGCTCACCGAGTGAAGCTTGATTGTTATAACAAGAATTTTGAATGCATGAATGAAGAAGGAAACCCAGTAGCCTTGTGAAAGGTATTCCGAAGGTAATTTCAGTAAGATAGGTTTCAGCAATGCAGTTGAAGAATTTCTGTAGGAAAGGTTTCCAGTTGTATGCAGCTCATATTCTGGAACCAACAGGAGATGAGACTCCTAGGTTGGAGGACTATTAGGTGTTACAGGAATTCAAGGATGTGTTTCCTGATGAGATTCCAGGGCTTCCTCCAAAAAGGGACACTGATTTAACTATTGAACTTGTGCCAGGAGTAGCACCAGTGTCCAAGACACCATATAGGATGACCACACCGGAGATGCTAGAGTTGAAGATGCAATTGCAAGAGTTATTGGAAAAGAAGTATATCTGACCAAGTGTGTCTCCTTGGGGAGCATCAGTTCTGTTTGTGAAGAAGAAATATGGTACACTCAGGTTATGTATTGATTACAGACAATTGAACAAGGTTACTGTGAAGAATAAATACCCTTTTCCTAGGATTGATGACCTCTTTGATCAAATGAGAAGAGCAAACGTATTTTCCAAGATTGACTTGAGGTCTGGTTACCATCAGGTGAGAATCAAGGATGAAGACATTCATAAGACAACCTTCAGGACAAGGTATGGACATTATGAGTTTGTAGTGGTACTATTTGGTCTCACAAATGCACAAGCTTCATTTATGTGCCTTATGAACAGCGTCTTCAGCAAGTATTTGGACAAGTTTGTTCTTGTTTTCCTTAATGACATTCTTGTTTATTCCAAGAATGAGAAAGAAAAGGAAGAGCATTTGAGATTGACATTGCAAGTGCTCAGGGAAAATCAGCTGTATCCAAAACTGAGCAAGTGTTGACTTCTACAGAGATAGAATTCAGTACTTGGGTCACATTATCTTAGAAGAGGGTATATCAGTAGACCTTGAGAAGATCGAAGCCATTATGAATTGGCCTACTCCAAGAAATGTGATGGATATAAGATCTTTTATGAGACTTGCAGGATACTACAGGAGATTCATTGAAGGATTTTCCAAGGTTGCACGTGCCATCGCTTCTTTGCAAAAGAAGGGATTAAAGTTCGAATGGACTTTGAAGTGTGAAGAAATATTCCAACGGTTGAAGAATATTTTCACCAGTGCACCAGTATTGAAGGTTACAGACCCAAAGAAAGATTTTGTGGTATGTACCAATGCATGCGGACAAGGGCTTGGAGGAGTCCCAATGCAGGACAACCACGTGATATGTTATGAGTCAAGAAAGCTTAAAGAGCATGAGAAGAACTATGCCACTCATGATATAGAGCTTGCATCCATAGTACATGCTCTCAAGATGTGGAGACATTACTTGATGGGTAGAAGATTTGAACTCAGAACAGATCACTGTGGACTGAAGTATTTGTTTGATTAGCCTACTCTGAATGCTAGGCAAGCGAGATGGCTGGAATTTTTATGTAAGTTTGATTTCGAAATCAAGCACATAAAGGGAAAATAAAACAAGGTAGTTGATGCACTCAGCAGGAAGGTACAGGAAATGCATGTGCATCTCTTAGTATTTTCCAATCAGACTTGAGGCAGCAGATTGGTAATCATGTTGCTGGAGATGAATTGTATGAGCAGGTAAAACACAAATTGCAGCAGCAAAGTCTTGAGAAGAATTATGAGGGATATAAATTGGAAGAAGATGGACTTCTCACTTATAAGGCAGAATTTATATTCCGAATGTAGCAGATTTTAGGAGAGTTGTTATGGATGAAATCCATCAAGCTCTGTATTTTGGTCACCCAGGATACCAGAAGCCAATTACTACAGCTAGAAAGCAGTACTTTTGTCCAGGAATGGAAAAGGACATGGCTGAATACATTTCAAGGTGCATGAAATGTCAATACGTAAAGGTTGAGCTTCAACATCCAGCAGGATTGTTGCAGCCTTTTCCAATCCCGGAATGGAAATGGGAAGTTATTTCCATGGATTTTATTACAGGATTTCAGATGACTTGGAGACAACATGATTCCATCATGGTTGTAGTATACAAGTTGACTAAAGTAGCACATTTTATACCAGTGAAGTCTACACACAAGACTGATGACATTGCAAAGATCTTCATGAAGGATATTCTCAAATTGCATGGATTTCCGAAAGAAATAGTTTCTGACAGAGATGTCAAGTTCACTTCCAATTTTTGGAAAGGGTTGTTTGCAGATTTGGGCACAAAGTTAAAATTTAGCACTGCATACCATCCTCATACAGATGAGCAGACAGAAAGAGTTAATCGGGTTCTTGAAGATATTCTTCGCATGTATGTGATGGACAAACCAACCAAGTGGTAAGATTACTTACACTTGGTAAAGTTTACTTACAATAATAGACAGCAGGAATCCTTGGGGATGAGTTCGTATGAAGCTTTGTATGAAAGAAGGTGTAGGACACCAGTGACTTGGGATAACCCAGTGAACAGAGTTGTGCTTGGACCAGAATTGCTCAAGGAAATGGAGCAAGAGATTGTAAATATTAGGCAGAATCTAAAAGCAGCATAGGACAGATAGAAAAGCTATGCAGATAAGCATAGGATGAACATAGAGTTCAGTGTCGGGGATCATGTTTACCTCAGAGTGAAAGCAAAGAAAAGTTCCTTGAAGCTTGGAAGTTGTGCCAAGTTGTCACCTAGATATTGTAGGCCTTTTGAAGTGCTTGAAAGAATAGGGCCTGTTGCATATAGACTTGCATTGCCTGCTAGTACTAGAGCTCATAATGTTTTTCATGTTTCTTTGCTTAAAAAATATGTACATGATCCTAACCATGTGATAAATTGGGGTGTGATTCAGGTGGAATCCGAGGGAGAGTTCCAAATCGAGCCAATGCGCATCCTTGACAGGAAGGTCACAATGCTCTGGAATCGAGCCATAGGGCAGGTAAAGATGCAATGGGAGCATTACGGACCTGAAGAGGCTACATGGGAGCTGGAGGATGCCATGTGATTGGCATATCCATTTTTGTTCTATCCTGCAAAACACTGAAGTGGTACCAATGTAGCATTTTGTTCAAATTTTGTAAAGCACCGAGGATAGTGGTATTGAAGGGGGAGGGGAATGTAACACCCCGGTTTTGACCCCGTTTGCATTAATACATATGTTGTAAATAATCATGGTGAGGAGTTAAGGGAAAAGGCCCCACCATTGATTTAGTTATGTTATGTTTCAGATTGGAATGGTCACCGATGGTATATAGGGACATACGACATATATTAAATTATGGCATCATGTAAACACACATTTTAATTAAATAACCCAACCAGCTATGTTCACAGCAACTAATTTGAGAAGGGGCATGATTCCAAAGGATAAGGAAGGGGAATATTGAACATTGAGTCATGGGGGAAGAGACATGTGTGACCACTCTCTTTTGCTCACAACCACCTTAGTTATTCCATTGTTAGTTGGGGCAATGTTTTGCTGGCAGAAATACCACTACGCGCACACTCTCTCCACGATGCTTCTTTTGGCCTGCCCACTATCCTGATCGTGGTTGTTCACTCACCTTCATGTGGACTAAGTTAAAGGAATCTAGAATTCGTTGTTGGGGGGTTCGGTTCTCCTCTTCCTCACCCGATTGTTGTCCTGTGAATAGGTTCTGTTCTCCTATGCCTCACAGATTGGATGGCTTGCGGATCGATTCTTTCCTCTATTCATGCAGAGTTTTGTGTCTTTTTCCACCATTGTCAGATTGCATAATGGTTTTGCTATTTCCATCACTAAATCGTGGCTATAATGGCATCGATAGTTCTATGGGTTGCGTCTTTATCCATCACGCATAGTTGGGAGTTTCTCTTTCCCCATTTTCTGCCTATGAAATTTCTCCAGCGGTTGCATTGAATATCGGGTGCTGTGGGTTGTTGTTTGCCCACATTTTACTTGGCTATGTTTTCCCCTTTTGTGGTGGTATCGCTTGAAGAATTGCTGAGAGTTCATATGTTCTAGTCAATTGTGTTTTTCCCCTGTAAAAGCTTGAATAGCTGTTTGGCTGCTTACATGCAGTGGTTTTGTCCTCGGACTGCATTCAAGCGGTGAATGAGGGCTTGAGGTGCTTGATAAACCTGGTGGGTTGAGAACCACACAGATAGAGCTAGTGAGTTGGATTTCTTCTCCACAACCCCTAAATAGCACTGGAAGGGAGATCGGGGTCAGAGGGACTGCGTTGCAGAGAAGGGATTGATTTCCTTGTGTTGGGTGTGTGTGGGTGTTCTAGAACCCATGATGGTTCTAGTGTTGGTGTCTGTAGCTCTTCAGTGAGATCACCAGCTTAGAATTATCCTTTCCTAGCTCCTGGATGGCATGATAAACCCAACTTTGTTGGCTTGGTTTATTTGTTGTTCTTCTGATAAACCCAACTGTGTTGGCTTGGCTGAACTATGTACCCTTGTGGTGTTGTTATCCTTAGCTATGTGTAATCTTGTTAGTTCCTTATCCCTTGGGGAATCATGTCGAGCTCGGGGGTGGCAGCGTTGCTGAGAGATTGAGGAGCACGCGGGCCTATGGTTGGGTGGAACGTTGTAGCGACATAGCTGGTTGCAGAACAAGTTCTTATTAAGATAAGTATTCTTGCCTAACTTGTGTCTACAATTATGTTTACCATTGATGAATGATGATATACATGTTAAATGCTGATTTGTATATGCATGAGTATTGATTGATATGTTTTGCTTCCGTTGTGTATATGAATTATTATGCCTTGTAATATGTTTGATGGTTTAAGTATCATGCTTCAGCATTACATATATGTATGTTCATGTTCATGGGGCTAGATCCTTGGATGATTTGATGTATAGTAGCATCCTCTTCACTGGTCGGAGGGTCGGGGATGTTATAGAGTGATCCTTCAGACATACAACATGAAGAAAGTTTAGATCTTCTATAACTCCCCATCATACTTCCAATATTGGAAGTACAATAGAAAGAAGAAACAGCAGCAGAGAGTCCAGCATAGAACCAGAAACCTAGAAATTTGAGAGAGTTATATGAACAGACTCGAGTTCTTGATGAGCAACTTTAGTATGCCCCATTCTTCTGTCAGCCCACATATTTTATTGAAGCAGTGAACGATACACTGTGGATAAAAGCCATGAATCAAGAGATTGATGCAATAGAGAAAAACCATACTTGGGGTCTTGTTGTCCTCCAACCAGTATTAGAATCAAATGGGTCTATAAGACCAAACTAAATGAAAAGGAGAAATTGAAGAGCACAAGGAAAGTTTGGTTTCCAAAGGATATGCACAACAGTTTGGTGTAGATTATGATGAAACCTTTTCTCTTATAGAAAGGATGGATACCATTAAAGCAGAACAACACAAAGTCAATGGCATGTGTATCAAACGGATATGAAATCTGCATTTCTTAATGGTATTCTTGAAGAAGAATTTTATGTATACCATCCACCTGGTTATACTGTCAAAGTTTATGAAGACAAGGTGTTTAAGATAAAAAATGTCGTGTATGGTATAAAACAAGCTCCACGAGCTTGGTACAGTCGGATTGACTCCTACCTCAAACAATGGTTTTAGCAGAAGAAACAATGATCCCACTCTTTATGCCAAAACAGAGCAAGGTAAAATATTGCTTGTATGTCTTCATATTGGTGACATGATTTACACTGGAAATCTAATGCTTGAAGAATTCAGGACAATCATGAAAAAAGAATTTGAAATGACTGATCTAGGGCTGATGAAGTACTTCCTTGCTCTGGAAGTTACTCAAACTGATGAAGGGATTTTTATTTTCTAGCATAAGTATGCTACTAATATTTTGCAGAGATTCGGAATGGATAAATGTAAACCAGCAGAAACCCCTATTTCTCTTGGCACCAAGTTAACCAAGAATGATTATGGACCAGCAGTAAATGCTGCACTCTATAAAAAAATGGTAGGAGTTTTAATGTACTTGATTGCAACTAGACCCGATTTGATGTATTATTCCAATCTTATTTCCATATTTATGGAGTGTCCCAAAGACTCTCACTAGAAAGTTGGAAAAAGAATTCCAAGATATGTTGCAGGAACACTTGGATATGGACTCCGATACACTTATATAATAGGCAGTCCTCTCACAGGGTACACTGGCAATGATTTTGCAGGTAGTATTGATGATAGGAAAATCACATTTGGTTATGCTTTCCATTTGGGTACAAATATGATCTCTTGGGCATCTTAGAAACAACCATTGTCAACATGTCTTCTGCAGAAGAAAAATGTGTAGCATCCACCATAGCATATTGCCATGCAATTTGGCTAAGAGGAATTTTAAAGGATATGGGACACATTGAAAAGGATCCCACCTTTATTTTCTGTGATAATAGCTATGGATACATTTTTCCAAACATAATGTATTTCATAGAAACAATAAACACATTAACACTCACTATCATTTCATTCGTGAGTTAGTCAATGATGGATAAATTTCCTTACTATTTTATGCCTCTAAGGAGTATTTGGAAGATATTTTCACCAAACCATTGGGAACATCTGCATTTGATTATTAGAGAAATCACTTAGGCACAGACAGTGTTGAAGATGTACTACTAGTTGATATTAAGGGGGTGTGTTGAAGAATGTAATTCACCTATGAGTTAGTTAGTTAGTTGAGTGACCCATAGTATTTTCTAACCTATGCTATTCACCCATAGTATTGTTATGTTCTATTCCTATATAAGCTGGTTCTTAATAATGAGAAGGCAATAAATATGCCCATTGTGTTTCTATCTTGAATCTGCTTCGCATTGTTTTCTTTATCAACTAGGTCTCACTCACATGAGTGCATCTTACGTTTGCAGGAGGAATAAATAAATCCAAAATCGATGGATAGTCCATGAACATTGAAAGCAACTTCGTCAATCATCCACACCTCTTCCTTTCAATTTTTTGTGTGGCTCATTACAACCACAATGAATCTGAACAGGATAATAGTGCTTTGGAATGAATGAGCAATCATGACACAATCTACACCCATAAATAAATTTATTGTTGTTTCAAATTAAATTGCAACACCTCTTGTGGATTGAATGTGAATAAAATGATAATATTCCATGCAAATCAAAAGCCGAATTCTCTCACTAAAGTAGTGATCTGGGAGGATCTAAAAAGGCCAATTTTCAAAATCATCATATTGCAACAAAAATAGTACCATGTTGAAGAGCTCATTAATCCAATTCCAACAGTGCAAACGGTGTGTCAAACGGACTTCGGATGCAAAAGATATTGCGTTTTGAAGTTTGGCCCCAACAGGGAAAATTTTGGCTGAAGTGCCACGTGGCACTCCCGCAAGATGCCACGTGGTATTCAAAAAGTGCATTCTGATGACATGGCATGATGATATGGCATGATTACATGGCATGCTAAATGGCATGCTGATGTGGCATGATGACATGGCATGATGATGTGGCATGGTGACATGGCATGATGACTAGCATGCATGCATTTGTGCTTGAAATGATTTTTAGGACATTCATGCATTTACTCGTGAGAAATTTTAAAATGATTAATATTTGAAGTGAGTGGAAAAATTACTCACATATTACTCATTTATTTTATTCCTTGAGTTGTTATGAAGTTAATGCATGGTTGTAACCAAAAACAAACATGCCATATTTGTAAAGAAGTTGTAACAAGTTGGTTTATGGTTGAAAAACCAACATGCTATTTAAAAAGGGGATTTTTTTATGTAATGGATTATTGTTGGATTTTGTAAATGTCATTATGGGGAAGTAACTAAATGTGAAAACCCATGGGCATGTGGGCATGAACCATATTTTTGGTTTATGTTCTTAAAAGCCAAACCAATTTGTAACTAATCCCAATTTGGAGAATCCCATGTATCATGCCACCAAGAGTAGCTTCTCCTATTTAAGCACTTGTCATGTGCATTTGAAGGGAGCTCAATTTTGGAGAGATGTAGCCCATAGAGGAAGCAAGCATTTGAGAGGCCCCATTGGGGTCTCCATTGGAGAAGCTCATCGAGAGGCTCCAACCTTGTAGTTCTAGCTCAAAGAGCAAGAATGGCCCCATCATGTCCGAAGGTGATCCAGCGTAGGAGACGAAGAAGCAGAGTTAGTTCGAGGAGGCAACATTTCAATTTGCATTTGAAGGTAAGTAGCGATCATCTACACTCTCATCCTGAAGGACAAAGGTGAAGGGATTGGTTGGTAAGAGTGTGACTTTGGTTTTATTGATGCACTTGTCATGCAAACATATTGTCGTCTATTGAGACTATCTTGCAGAAGATCGTGTGGCGTAGCTCGAGGTTCATGGCTCGTAGAGTCAGTTGAAAGAGTGCAATTTGCAACATTATGCAAGTCTTTGATCCGCTCGAGGTTCGTGGCTCGTAGAGTCAGTTGAAAGAGTGTGATTGGCTACATTGGGAAAATATCTTCATGTCCAAGTTTGGCAACTTCTTGAGACAAAGGAGGCAGGCATTTGATTTCTTGATTTATGCAGTCTTCGATTGAGTCCTATAGCTTGTGCACTTATGTGACCCATCAGAGGCAGTTATGGTGTGGCGGTAGAGATGAACAGATGATGAAGACTCTGTAGGTGAATCTGTTGTGATGTATCTTATGTATTTGTGCATCTTTGCAATGGATTGGTCACTCTATTTTGGAGTAGGCCCGGAGACGTAGCCAGGAGATCTGGTGAACTTCGTAATCAAATAGTGTCCCTAATGTGCTTGAATGATTTTTCATTTTCATGTGGATGATTCTTTGTTACACACTTATATTATGCTCATGTTCACTTGCACTAACGTCAGAAAAACGATCCTATTGGTCCCAATTGTTTCGAGCGGGTTCGATGAATTTCTAGGCTTGCCCTCGGGATTAGATCAAGTATTCAAAGAGAACATGCCTAACAATGCCTACAATGCCATAAATCCTAGATTCCAATGTCGATGGATCTGTTGACAGTTTGAGGATGAAACACATTCTTCTCCAATTGATTTGCTTCTCATTAATGCACCTTTCATTGGAAAACATGGTTGTTGTTGATATTTGGTGTTTGAAAATAGATCTCCCATTCCCTTCATTATGCACATAAAATTTACAAGAGGGAATATCCCCTTATTATCCACCTAGAAGTTACACCAAGTATAGGCTGGTAATAATGAGAATAAAGTAGCCTTTAACCTTTGACTACAAGAATAAACTTTTCTAGAATTTGTCAAAAAGGAAAACCCTATTTCCAAAATTGCATAATTAGTTAGATGTAATTTCAATAACAATGTTGGAATCGTGAATCTACAATCACTTTCATGGCTTGTAAAAGAGGTTGAGGTTGAAAATCCATAAAAGTGAACGTGAATGTAAATTTCCTCAATTGTTTTGAGGCTTACATATAGAAAAAAAACAATGATGACAACCTTTCAAGTTATAGTCAATGTATGCCAACATATGCATTGATATATTTTAGACAACACCCAACACATGCCTTGTGTCCATGTTATAAAAGCAACTACAATTCAGCGACATTCCTAGCTAGTTACAAGCACTATTAAAGCATGTGAGTTTTGTGAAGAGTATAAAAACTCTACCAATTACCAATGAAGCCTCCCATTAAGCTCATATCCAAAATGTGTGATACTATGACTTCCTATATGATGTTTGAGCGATTCCTCACTGGAAGTTTCAACCCTATGACTGAAAAATTCCAATTTCCTTCCCTTACATTTGTAAGGTGCAGTTTTTGGCATACTATGTTTAAGTTCTTTGTTTTTTCTCTTTTTCATCATTATGTATTTTAGCAAGTAAAATATTATTCAGTTCCTAATGAGCTTTCAAGATTCATACATTATCCTCCTTAATTCCTTTTAACTCTGATCTTAGTTCTTTAATAGTTCTTTGCAGTTCATATTTATTATCTTGACTTTCATTCAGGTTTACCCAAATCTCACCATCCCTTAGATTCCCCTATTCATTATTTATAGGATTTCTAGGGTGAGACTCTTCTTCTGGAGACATTCCAACTTCTTCCATATTTTTCCTGCAAAATAACGTTTTCCTTCTCTTCCTGTTTTGTAAGAGAATCAAACCAAAAAATAAAATAAAAATAGTTTTTTTGGTTTCTTTAGTAGTTTTAGTGTTGAGCTGGTCCAGGTCAAGTGATGCAACCATGATTTGATATGATTCTGTCACACACCTCAATTTTCGTAAAAAAACAATTGTACATACTTTTAACTAAAATATCTTCTTACAAATCCTAGCAAGTATTTGTACTTATGACGTGAGTTTAGTTAATGATGTTATGTAAAGTTACTTACATGATTAATACTGTTTATGTCGGGTTTCGCCAGTTGCGGTTATTAGCAGAGTTTTATCCACTACATTAAGCCACACCCGAAGGTGATGTTTTAAACTTGCTTTTGTTTTTAGCATGGCTTATTAGGGACTTACTTGGCCCAAGGCTTCAGAGACTAGATTATAGTCTTGATCCCACCTTGTTATATGTAATATGATTTACCATAGTCCTAAAGCGCAATGTATAACATAACATTAGAAATGAACTTGGTCCTATAGTGAAAAGGTTGTATGGTAAGTTTTGATTATTATACATTTGTTATGGTATTAAGTCATGGTTTGAAAATTTAATATATTGGTCGTTAGTTTATATGATTGTAAGCTTAAATGGAAATGGTTTAAATGATATGTGATAAAGGTATTTACCATGTTTTAAAACATTTTCCCGATGCAATGATTATAAGACATGATTACATTTGGTTGTGAGTTTTGAATCGTACCCTAATTGACTTGCGACTTAAAAGCATTGTCCTGGCTACGGACAGCTTAGCTAGGATTTCCAATCTGGCTTCGAGATCTTATCTCAGCAATCCACTTGTATGGTTTCATTGGATAGGGTTGCAAAGAGTTAATGTGTCGTTGTTGGTATGAACCCTTCATTCTTAGTTTGTTTGGTCCGTGGGAGAGAGAGTTGAGATCTACTCTATTCATGGCGACCTTTGGGTTTTCTGGTGTAAAAACTTTCTACAGTTTTGATGGCATTGTGGCTGGTTTTATTCAAAGGTGTTCCTTCATTTTCCATGGCTTCCACAACACCTGCAACATGTTGTTTCGCTTACAAAAATACTCAGCCATTAACTAGATTTGACACTTCCCTTTTCCAGGTAAAACATTCAACTATTTATTAGCTACAATGAGTTTATTAAATGTTTTTCTAAAAGAGTTCACTGTAATTGATACTGCTTGGTGGTTTTTGGTATAGGCAGAGGAGGGATAAGGTAAACCTCGGAGGAGTCGACCCTTGGTCCTCTCTACAACTCGTCCAAGGTAAGATAAAACTAGAGTTTCAACTTTCATACATTAATGTTTATGGGTGAGTGCAAGCTAATGAGGGTCACTTTTGGCATGTTAGATGCAATAGGAAAGTTAAAAATCAGGAATCCCTCAACTTAATTGTATTTTTTGAGATACTTGCACAAAATATCTTGCTTTGAGTAAAAAAAAATTAAAGGTTGGAAATTGAATCACGTTTCCGAATATATAAGTTTTATGTATTGAAATTTTTTATAACTATGTCAAGTTTCATTTTTTCTAACAATCACTTTTTTTTAGGCAAATGATAAGGTATATGTTTTTGTGGGTGCAACCTTTGAGGGCCTAAATGATGGTTTCATTATACAAAAATTTGCATGCATGTAGAAAACCTATAGCACTAATTTCATTATGATTTAAGATAAAGTGTTATTTATGTTTAGGATTTTGTAAAAAATGATTGTGTGTAGAATATTGTAACGAGTGCGTAAACAAATACTTTTTCAAACACTAGAAGAAATTCCCAATTAAATATGGTTTATCATATACCATAGCACATGTTTGGTATTACCAAAGCAAACTCCAAACCATACACATAGGACTCTTGGTGACATGCGAGCAAGTGAATTGGCATGTTTAAATGCAAATTACATTTCCCTCCCTTATAGAATTGGAAAACCCGTGCATGTTATAGAACTACAAAACACGTGTGTGTTATGTAGTTCTATAATGTGTGCACGTTATGTAGAGAAAAAACTCTAGCACTATATGCAAGACATCAAATGTATTGTTAATAGTTGAGAGGGGTGTGGAAGGGCCAAGGACCTAGGAGGATGTTGGAAGTTTAGGTGGGGATGGTTAATAGTTGAGAGGGGGTGGGGAAGGGTCAAGGGCCTAGGAGGATGTTGGAAGTTCAAGCAGGGATGGCTAATAGTTGAGAGGGGTTGGATAAGGGTCAAGGGCCTAGGAGGATATTGTAAGTTCGAGTGAGTATGGTTTGCAGTTGATACGGGGTGGGGAAGGGTCAAGGTTCTAGGAATATGTTGTAAATTCATGTGGAGAAAGATGAATGGAATGGGAAAATGATGGATTACAAGGGTGAAGGGGAGTGAGGATTGAGAGCACTATTAGGAGGAGAAGAGGTTTTGAATATGTATAGGGTTAGAAGTAGCATGTGAGACTTGAGTGACGAAGGGGGATAAGGTGGAGGGGAGGAAGTGGGTGATGGTTTGATGTGAGAGCGGATTGGTGAATGGAAAGGTGGATATGGAGTGTTAAAGGAGGAATAGGGTGTGTCAGAGGAGAGAGGAGAAGGAGGGGGGAATTGAAAAGAGGGGAATGATATGATATAAAATAGAGAATATGGGTCATAATGAGGTAGGTGGTTGAGGAGAAGCGATAAGTTGAAAACATAGAGTAATGGAGTATAATAGAGAGAGAGAGAGAGAGAGAGAGAGAGAGAGAGAGAGATGGTGTCAAATAAAAAGGGTGGAGGGTTGACCGATGGAGAGAGAGGGAGGTTGTGAGAGAGATAAAAATGGAGAGGGAGGCTGAAAAGAGATAGGGAGGGAGGGATACAAGTTGATATGGAGAGATTATTGGGTAGAGGAATAATGGCAGGGAGGGATGGTAATTAAGGGAGAAGGGAGGGAGATATTGATAGAGGGAGGAATAGTGTGGGAGGTAAATACAAGGTGGAGAGAGAGGGAGAGACATAGGTATTTTGTGAGAGAGGGGGACACACACACACAAATAGAGAGAGCGAGAGAGAGAGAGAGAGTTTATGTGGGAGAGAGAGGGATGCGTGAGCAACAGAGGGAGAGAGGGAGGGCTGAGAAATAGAGAGAGAGTTATGAAGGGACGTACATTGAGGGAGGTATAGAGAAGGTGGAGAGAGGTTATGAGATATGGTAAGTGAGGGAGACATGCACACACACATAGATAGAGAGAGAGAGAGGGAGGAGCGACACACACACACACAGAGGTGAGAGACAAAGAGAGAGGGTGGAGGGGTGAATGATAGAGAGTGGTATGGAGGGAGGGCTAGTGAAGGAGGTATATAGAAGGTGGAGAGAGGCTATGAGAGGGGGGGGGGTGGTGAGGGAGTGACACACACACATAGATATAGATATACAAAAGGGAGAGACACACACACAGATACAGAGATAGATTGTGTGAGAGGGAGAGGGGGAGGGGTGAGCGATAGAGAGAGAGGGGGGAGGGGTGTGTGATAGAGAGAGAGTGACGAAGGGAGATATAGTGAGGGAGGTATAGAGAATGTAAATATTGGTTTTGAGAGAGGGGGAGTGAGGTAGGCACACACACACATAGATATATATAAAGAGAGAGGGATGTTGTGAGAGAGAGAGGGGGAAGGGACACACACACACATATAGAGATAGAGATTGTTTGGGAGAGAGAGAGTGTGATGTAGGGAGGGATAGTAAGGGAGGTATAAAGAAGGTGGAGAGGGGTTCTAAGAGATGGGGAGTGAGGGAGGGACACACACACACACATAGAGAGAGAGAGAGATAGGTTGTGAGAGAGTGAAGGGTGAAAGGCTCGCACACACACACACATAGAAATAGAGAGAGATGGAAATACAAAGGAAGGGAGGGAAAATGAGTAAGGAATAGAGGGATAGTAAGTAAGGCACATGTGTAGCCATAGATGCCAAAATGATACTTTAGGAATTGAGTCTTGGATTTCCTCCCTTGACCATGTTTAGGCCTTAATACCCATATCTAATGCTTAAAACCTCTTAAAGGCATGTGCATATTTTCTTGGAGACCAAGCATACCTTAAGTAGGTCATGTGTGGTGATTCAAGGAATTGTTCATTAACATGAGTGACTAAAATATTTCATTATGGCCTATGGCATGTGCATATTCCCTCAATCATGTCTCAGAGGTCCCATACCTACTGCTAAAAACCACCTAATTCCAATAACATCCATATTCATAGTACAAATACACCTATGATATGCCATGTGTGATTTTCTAAGGAATCCTTCATATCCTTATATTCCTAGAAGCTTTAATTAGGGCCTAAAGGGCATAGTTTCCTCCCTTGACTATGTCCATGGCATTGAGATGCATACCTAGTGCTCAAAAAATGATGATGCCATGTATATATCCATTACGATTCAAAGGATTCACTTTGAACTTCATGTGTGGTGGTTGGAGGAATCGATTTTGGCCCTAAATGGTCAACAAATTCCTTTAAGGCCTAAGGACCAAGTGTTTCCCCCCCACCCATGTCAAGGGGCCTAATCTCTATACTTGGTGCTAAAATTGTTCTAATGGAACTAATATCCCCATTTCAAGGTAGATGATACCATGGAAGGATCTATTGAGGTTGTTCAACACATAATTCTTGGCTCTAGATTCCTAGAAGCATCTTTTAGGGGATAAGGCCTAAGTTTCCTCCCCTTATTATGTCTAAGGTACCAAGACACATACATAGTACTTAAAAACCCATAATGGTTCCCATATCCCCATTCAAATCAAAACTATCAACTTGAGAGGTCATCTATGGTGATTCAAGGTGTTGTTCATGGACCTTGAGCCCTAAAAGCTAGGTTACAACCTAAATTTAAAGCTTTATGTACCAACCATGATTAACACATTACACTCCATGTATAATGCTAAAAAATACTAAACATTTCCATATCCCAACTTAAAGGTTGAGGATATATACTCTTAATTAAGAGATCATGTGTGTTTTATTAAGGTTTTGTTCTTAGCCCTATATGTCTATAGATTCCTTTAGGGACTAAGGACTAGGTTTCCTCCTTCAACTATGTCTACAGATATGTTCCTAGTGCTAATAGAATTCTAATGCACTGCATATTATCTCTTAGATACAAAATATCACATACAGAGGTCCTATGTGTAGGTTCGATGCCTTGTTCATGGACCTCAAGTCTTAAAAGATACCTTTAGGGAATAGGTCTTGAGTTTCCTCCCACAAGCATGGTCAAGGGACTATGACCAATACTTAATTCTTAAAGCCTCATAATGGTGTCCATATTACAACACAAAGAAAAATTATGCTCTTGGGAGGTTAGGCATGGTTGTTTGAGATGTTGTTCTTGATGGTGCTAAGATATTACTATAGGTCCTAAGTATTGATGATGTAAACTATTGTTTTTATTCATTTCCCTAGCCATGCACCAAAACCAATTTTTTGGGTTCTCCATAATGCGTGCACATTTTGCATCTCTAAAACACATGCACAATTTGCTTATCCATAATGTGTGCACGTTTTGTAACTATAAAATGTGTCCATGTTTTGTAACTATAAAATGTGTGTGGATTTTGTAACTATAAAACGTGTGCATGTTTTTAATAGCCTAACCTACGTCATATGACATGTTAGGCTCGAGCTTAACCAAACCAAGCATTACATAACGTGATCACGTTGTATTTTTATGTATCATGAGTGTGTTTCCTAAAAGTAGGATTGCATCTAAAAGGTCCCTCATCTTCTTTCACACACCCTTAAATATTTTGTTTTTTTTTTACTTCAACTATTCGTTTTAGCAAGTTAGGAGCACTAGTGAGGAAGGCAAAAGGGTTACCTCCTCTCAGGACCGCGTATTAGAACGCCCAGGTAAACAAATCCCAAAACCCTTGATTTGGTTTCTTTTTGGTAATTAACAGAATTCTAACCATTGTGCTAACAATTTTCATGGGTTGTTGCAAGTAGCTCTTGACTGAGTGAAAGGGCTGAGAAGAACATCATCTCCAGGTCATGGATGATTTTAAGAACCCCCCCTAGATTTATATGTATAAAAATTGGGCGAATCTCTCCGATATATAGGAAAATTTGAAGGCAATTTTATCAATAATATAATATGTATATATAAAAAATTTGGCGAATCTTTCATTTTATTATATAATGCTGTAAAATTCTGGCGAATATTTCATTTTATTATATAATCTTGTAAAATCTTGGCGAATATTTCATTTTATTATATAATGTTGTAAAATCTTCGCAAATCTTTCATTTTATTATATAATGTTGTAAAAACTTGGAGAATATTTAACTTCATTATAAAAAATTGTAAAAACTGGTGAATCTTTCACTGATTTATAGAATATTGTCAAAATAAAAGAATAACAACATTAGTCAAATAACATGAAACACATCATCAACAACATAACACGTAGACTCACAAGTCACAACAGGAAGGTGTCAGTGAAACAAAACTGCACTGACTAGATTCAGGGCAAGTGGGGACTCCACTTGTTAGCTCGTCCCTTAATGGTCCAACGGACATGTGGGGACCTGAATCTTGACAAACTAATAAACTCATAGAATCATACATTATGCTCGATCTTGGCATCCACTAGCCAACTATGGTCATGGAGGCTAATACAATTATGCATTGTAATTATGCCAATTGATTATTGCATTAGATGAATGTTGGTCTTGTGCCAATAGGTATCCTACGATCAATGCATAGGAACCTAGTCCATAGACCATTTTTCTCTTCGCTTAGATATGTAGAGCTCGTTTATTTTTTTGAATAATGATAAGTATTTACAAAGAAAATATGCAGTCAACGTAAAAGAATTGAAAAACTGAAGAAAATTAATTCATGCAACTAAAAGTTAATAAAAGAATCTTTTCTCAAATCCTAAAACCAACCTTGATTCAAGCTACAACAAAGGGTTAAATCAAGCATCGAATGAGAACTAGAATCATTCAAAGGAATTAACACAATATTTAACCAAAATACACACAAACTTCAAAAATCGACAAAATGCTTCAAACAAAAGCAATAAACAAACCATAAAAAAATTTCATGATATTTGTGCTAAACACCAACATGGTTTCATGTACTTGAATGATCCCATTCTTTCTTAGCGAAAGTGTTGTCAAATTAGTTATTTATCATTTAATGTTAGGAAACTATTTATGTGAAGAGATAGCTCCTTGGCCTAGCTTTCTCAAATTCCAGCGTCATTTCCTATCAAATACAAGAAAGAGACAATGTAAGAGATAGATATCAAACCATCAATCTTAAAATAAGATGCATGAAGGTAATGTAGCTCAAATCATCAATGTTACAACAAAAAGTATAATGTAGAATCTATTTTTACCTAAAACATAACCTCAAATTCATATATTGAGTTGGGGTTAGGTTTGAGTTCTGATTTTAGCTTTTTATAGGAGCTACTTTTGGGATCCCACTTTGTATTGTTAGCTTTTAGCTTTTTATAGGAGCTACTTTTGGGATCATTTGTTGGACATTAATAAAATAATCTTATCTTATCATAATTATTTTTGTTACCTTCATCATATGCTTAATGTGTTACTTTCATTATATGCTTAATGTACATATTGTGTGTCAGTCAGCTGTTAGATTACGACAAGGTTAGTTAAGCACACAAAGTCTACACCACCAGTTTTAGATTGGGTACCATCATCAAAATGGGGGCAAGTGCCCAAACGTTTCCCAAGGATTTATTTCCAAGGAAAAAAACACCAATGTTCCACCAAGTTTATGGGATGTGCAAATTTGGGAGCAATGGAACACATCCAAGGGGACATGTGGAATCACCCCACAAAATATATGGAACATTGAAGTCTCCAACATAGGAGGCCAACCCAAATACTAAAAAGATTTAAAATATGAGAATTGAAACATTAACCATTAAAACTATTACATAAAAACAATTTAAGCTTATCCAATTGGCAAAAGCACACCCAAATACTAATATCCAACACACAATAGCAAGAGAACAAGTCTAGAACTACCCTGTTCTGAGCATTTTCTTCCAGCAGTGCTAGACCCTGTTCTGAGTATTTTCTCCCAATTGCAACATCACAACCAACAGCCACGTAATAGTAAGTGTTTGAGGTATTTATTGTCTGGCAGTAGAAAATAATTAAGTATTTACTATTCACTATACCCACAATATCCAACAAGGGACTATGGCAAATACTTGAGGTATTAAGTTTTAACTTTTAACTATGGCCACAACAATAAATATCCAGTAGTAAGGTTTCTATGATTCCAACAGTCCATAGCATCCAGCAGCAATAATTATGTTTCACAGCATCCGGGAGTCATAGGAGGAAGGTCTCAACTCTCCCTCACATGGTCTCCCTCACACTGCCATGCCCACATAGCCTCATTACTCACACAAGTTAAAAGACAGTGCACAGAACTCACAATCCCACTAAATGGCTTCATTTGTGCACCATGCTTTGCATTAGCAACAACAACACTATTTATATTCTTCCAAATTTTATTAGCTTCTACTAATTTAACTTGACCACCAATTCGGCTTCTTCATGCATCAATCTGAGTTAAATGCTATATAACATATAGGCATCTACCAATTGATTGGATTTTTAAATCAGGTATTGCCGCTCTTGTTGTTAAGAGCTTCCAATAATTAAGGGGGTAGAATTTTTTATTCATTGAGGCTTTAAATATGTCCCAAGTCACAGCCTGCATGGAACCAATATTTATCTTGCACTCACATAAATCCTCCCATCACAGCAAAGCTTTCCTAGGCATGCATAGTTTTTCAAATACAACTTTGTCATCATCTGTAAATTGTTGCACTTTGAAAAAGGAGGATCTAACTTCCTTGGGCAATTATCAAGTCCAAGGCCTCCACCTAACCAGTCGTAGAGTGAAATTTTCACTTTGGGTTTCACTTTGAAAGAGGAACCTAGATTTAGCATCGAGCCTCCTTGAGAAGTAATTCATTTCTTGCCTAGATTGCTATCAAACAATTGCTATTGAATAGTAGCCTATCATGTTGTTATAGAAGTTGTTAGATTCTACCTCAGATGGGCTATATTCATTGATTGACCATCCACAGGCCCAAATTTTGAGTTTAGAGTAGCAACTTTGGCTTCAACCATTCCAACACAACTCTGCAATTCATCCTCCATTTTCGTCTTTGTCTAAGAGCAAATATTGCCCATAAATTGTGTAGCGAATCAGCAACTACATGTGAAACAAATTCTCTAAAAGTCTAATACCAATATGATCCCAAAGTATGCCTAGTGGAAATAAGTGCAACAACTGCAATATATAATCCTGCATACACAGCCAATATAAAATGGCAAGCAAATATTGAAGTAATCAAACAATCTTGGAAAATGAATCCACACAATAGGCAAAAAAAATTGAAGAAAATATCAAATCCAAATTTTCATTAAACAAAACATTATGTACAACAAAGATATGAACAGAATTGAAGTTTTTATCAGCAACTACATCCATCAATTTCTACAAACTCCAGAGATCCAATGGAATTGAATCAGCTATACTACTACCTTCACTCAACCCCATTACAAAATGAGAAAGGAATATAAATACAACATGATGAATATGAAGCATTGTAGATCTCATTTGTTCATATCTCAACAATACATTAGTGTACAATAGTCAAGAAGACAAAAAGACAGAAAATATGTGACAACTTTTTATGACTGTGAGCTTCTGCTCATAACCACTTGTTGAGATCTCTATCCACTTCAGCAAACCTGTGTCAAACTAAATTGTGAGACTGCACCCAAAGTTGTTCCCCTGGGTCAGTGCTTACGTGCATACAACTAAAATATAAGTGCGACATGTGTCCATAACACTGTCGATTGTCACTCTAATGTGCACAGTTATTGGACTGCAGCACATGGTCCTGCTGAAACACCTTTTAGACTAAACTCTCTTCTTTCAATTTAGGACCTGATTGATTCTGACTCTTATTATGGATCAAACACCAAAATCTGACTCTTATTATGGATCAAGCAACCCTAATATCTCCTTTTAAAGATTGTGCAAGATGGGAAAAAGGATCCTACATGCCCTGCTTTACTAGTGTTCTTCATTGACCACTCTTTAAAGGCAATTATGCCATTGAAAGGTCAAATATTGTTTCGTTCTGGAAATCTACCTCACTTCAAATCACTTTGAATGATGACCCTATATGCAGGATTGATGGCTTTAGGACAATGGTCAATGCTCTATTGGCTTGCTCTCATTGCATAATTGGAAGATTTTCACTAAGTCATTGAGCAAGAGTTTTTTTATTCATTCTTTGAGAACTTAGAGGCCAAGGGGCAGATTTTGGTGGGAGAGCTTCGTTTCTAAATTTTGACCCAAAAAAGTATGCCCATCACAAATCCTCCCCGTATGCATAAGACCTCCAAACCATAGTTTCCACACTCTTGTGTATGACTCCCAACACTCCCTAGTACGGCAAGTCCAGCTCAGAGATGAATACTTACCTTAATGCTGTTACGATTTTCCTTGATAGAGTATTGACAGATCAATACTCGCCATTCTCAATGCTCTTATGAATTCTGTTAACAGAGTGTCAACAGTCAATACTCACCATAATCTCGAGTATGTCAAATTTTTGCAGTCCCACCTTGGCCATTTCTGAGTTCACAAATTTGTGCAGTCCCATCCTGGCCATTTCTTATCTGTTAATCCAGCACCAATTTCATCTTCTCAGTCCCTTTTCTGAGGAAGGCTAGTATTTGTGGCCATTCCAATCATGTCTGATTGCTCTTGCATGGTTTCCATTAATGCCATTGCCATGTTTCTTGGCTGACCTGAATCAAACAATGTAAACAATCAATCCAGTAGATCTTGTTTTGTGTGAGATAGAATGGCCCTACAATGCATGTATCCTTGTTTTTTCTTTTTCTTTTTCCTGTTCTTTCTTTCTTCCATTTTTCTGTACTAGTTGTGATGGCTAGGTTGGCTAGGAAGGGGTGGTTTATGGGAAAAGAAGGGCAAATAATTAGCAATTGAAGAACATATCATTGCAGAATTGAAGAAAATATCACTGTAGTTTGTCCCCCAGTCATGCATTTACCAGAATTTGTCCATTGGTGCTCAATTAGATACTCCTTTGATAAAAAAGTAATTTTGTCCCCAAACCAAACCAAGACCCTGTGCATCGTGTCTGCAGACACCCTAGCTAAAGTACTATGCTTTGCAGACTTACCAGCCCTGCAATTTTTGGATGAAGAAGCCCTACCCTCGTCCTATCAAGTCTTAAAACCTATGGAAAGAAGTAACCTCCTAGCCCAGAATCTAAAAGAAGGCCCCCCTATCCCAACCAATCCACATCCTTATGTAATTGTTGATTTCTTAGATAAATCAAAAGAAGCCATAGCCTTGATTTGTATCATCTCGGGATATGATGATGACAAGTTTGTGGTTGAAATTATCTTGGGTTTCTTATCCCTATTGACTCCATCAACAGGGGTGATGCCCCCCAGATTTGACCTTTTTCATCACCTGGCTGAGAAAATCCACAACCAGCTAGCATAGTACCTTGCTCTGGAGAGATTTAGATATCCATCAATGTTATTTTATATGTTTCTGTATCAAAATTTTCAACATTTTAAAGGGCTAGAGATGAAACTGAGGGACTAGGAAGGCAAACAACTACCTGTCTATACATGGACAGATCTAGTCCTCAAGAAACCAGGGAATCATAATTTAAAGAATTTACAGACAAGGTCATGACAATAGCTTACTCCTTGTTGCATGATGCATCTCCTCCTAGAATTTCTCCTAAGTATCAAAAGCTTCTGCAGCGTAGCCCTGATACCAAAGTAGGAGATTGGTTCTTGTATGAATATTATACTATTTTGAGGGGATATGATTTTGAAGAGGAACCTTACAAGTTACCTGCCTTTATAACTCCAAGAGTGTTTTCCATGGAGTTTATCAGACAATGATTTATCTCTAATCAAGTTCACTTTGTGAAGTATAAAAATCCCATCACTTTCAGGTTCCCTAAAGATCTAAGACCTTTCTTGGTAAATACTAAAGACCAAAAATGCCCTATATTACAAAGAAAATCTGTTAAATCAACTAAATTTGGAAAAGACAGGAATGTGGCCCTATGACCCTCACCGGATCATTTCCAAAAAGAGGGTCGAAAATAAGAATTCAGCATAAAAATGCATGCCTCGTCTTGGCTAGGAGAAAGTGGCAAACCTATTTAATTGGCAGCAAGCTCAGGATATTCTTGGAAATGATGCAAAGCAAACCCCCACAGATTCACAAATAGGGGCGAAGAGAACAGTTGTAGAATCCTGTACAAACATGGATGTAGATTGAACTGAGGTGCAGCCACCAAGCAAGAAAGCCAGGGTCAAAGCTGAAAAAGAGTGGGAACAAGAAATTGTTGAGCATACTCAAACGAAGGATCTACAAAGTGAAGTGGAGGAATTACTAGAAAAAACCCCAGCAAGCAAAGAGGTTCCACCTATTACTACCAGGCACTACCCTTCATTGGTGCTTCCCACACCCCTAATGCAGCAAGGGTCATCTCCTGCAAGCATAGTTCAAGTGCAGCCAAACCTACATGTTAAGTATATAGGTACAAGACAGCAAAGTATGGACACAATCAAAGAGTTAAGATAGATTCAAGAAAAAAAATATTGCTAACTGCGGAATATCACAAAGCAGATACCCTCAGAATGTCAATTATGGAACCAAAAGTCTCAACCCCCCAATCATTTGATGATTGGAAGACAAATGAGTAAAATGTATATTTTGGGTTATTCATCCCCCTTGACAAGGTTGATTTTTACAAGCAAGCCAGCAATATGTTGTTCATGGATGTGTTGCACTCCTCAGTTAATCAAAAGAAGCTAAGAATGGCATTGCAAAAATATGACAAACTGTTGAAAGCAAAGAAAACAACGGTTAAATCCAAGCAGGTTACTATCACAGAGCTGGAAAGTAGGATAGTGGCCCTAGGGATAAATCCACCTGAGACATCTCATGCCCAATTCCTCTTGCAACAAAAGGATAATGAGATTGCTCATTTAAGGAAGAGGCTAAATATCCTTGATGCAGAGCCTGTTCAAAACCCAGAATTATTAAAGTTGCAGGAAGAGAAGGACAGGATTTATGATAGCATGAAGCAGTATAGGTCACAGATGGAAGAGTATAGGAAGAAAGTGGATGACCTAAAGTTACAAATTTCTGCTACAAAATTAAAGCAAACATCCCTTTCTACTCAATCAATACCCCAATTAGTATCTCCATTAGCTCAGGAGACCACTCAGCCCACAGGGGAAACAGAGCAAGATACAAAAGAGCAAGACTTTTAGACCTCAGTAAAACATACAGAGGAAGCCATGGAGGAAGATGTTCTATCTGAGCAAACTAATAAGAGGGACAACAGAATAAAATAA
>LPNX010682318.1:8818-76155 GCA_001517045.1 Pseudotsuga menziesii | reverse complement strand
TCAAATATTTCCTTTACTAAATATCATTCCCTGAATTCATTGACTAGTTCCTTTCCTTAATTCACTAAGTACTTCCCTTAATGACTAAGTTTTATACAAGCGAAGACGTGTATATAGACAGAGCTTCCCTGATGGATGTGAATGAGCTCATAAGACTACAAAGATAATAAAGATAGATGTAAGCATTGTAAATTAAGTAAGCTGATTTAAGGTCAAGCTTACTTAAAGACTTTGATAGCTTCGTCAAAAAATTGGCTACGAATGGAGCTTGGAGGATACTCAGTAATTGTGGCCTATGGGTTATGGTGGTCATTTAGATACATATCAATCCTCTATGAATTGTGGAGTGGTTTTTGATGCAAAACGAGAAAATTAGACTTGTATGTCATAATTTCACGTTGAAAAGTTGAAATGTCAGTGAAAAAATACTAATTGATAGGACAACCAAAATCAACAGCATGTTACTGATATTAATCATATTAAGCATAAAAGAAAGAAATATATATCGTTCAGAACCTATTCGCAGAAGGTTCTGCGCCCAACCCCTATCATATTTAAATAATAATCCTTGACACGATGGCTGATGACTTACCCGTATTTTGAAAATGGACTTAACCCAAAAAAACTGGGATTTGTGATAAAGAACACACATAATGCTACTGGGATTTACCCAGTAGCATTTCTGATAAAGAAGACATAAAATTTGAATTTGTGATAAAGAACACACATAATGCTACTGGGATTTACCCGTATTTTGAAAATGGACTTAACCCAAAAAAACTGAACAGATGCAGAGAAACTGAAAATCACAGAAAGCTGCACTTCATTGTGATCATATTGTGAGCCGAATTTAAACAAATATTACCTGATCTCTCTATGAACTGTGTGTTCAAGCTGCTAGGGCCTCAACCTGAAAAGTCTTCATTAATATTGATTCTTGATCCGGAGTTGCATGGGGTTTGATATACCACCGCGGGTTCTAGCTACTAGGGCCTCAAACTGGAAACCCCTGAACTGGAAAGATGAATAAACTTGAAACAATCTTAGACTGCAACTCCCAAATAACCCGAAGTTCCAAATTGAACCAGTAAGCTCGGAATAATCTTAACCTGCAACTCCCAAATAACCCAAAGTTCCAAATTGAACAGTATTAATCACCTCTGAAACTAGATTACGTGATTATATAGGGAAAAATTCTTCCCAATACACTCCATTTCCACGATTTAGGGACGATTTTCTGCAAATATATTCTCGAAAGGGGAAATCGATGGGAGAAAATACCCTTGTTTTTGGATTTACAACAAAAATCAAAGGCGAAACTACCAATAAACATCTTCATAGCCATAAATCCCAGGCGAATAAGGTATTTTTAACAGATTCGAGTGATTTCTATGGGCGATGGGAACAAATTTTATAGGAATCGGGGAGATGAAATAAGTTTTTTGGCCTCTCCCTCCGGAAATGAAGGGGGCTATTACCCTAATTACTATTATTTTTTATTTAAATTTTGAGCGAATTATTTAAAATTTCGAAAAAACTTTCTTTATAAAAATTCACCCTCCAAATTTTCTAAGTGCCCCTAATTTCGCCCTTGTGCGAATATTCGCCCCTAAAATTAACCATGCTCCAGGTTCGTGTAGATAAGTTGGAATTAATATTGTGGTTATATGATATAATGCATGCATTTTGTTTAAAGTCTATTTATATCTATTTACTATAGTTTTTTAATACTTGACTTCCATTTATGATTGGATTATTACCGGTCTTGGGAAAAGGGAAGATTCGCTGCTGCGAATTGTTGGGCATCTTGATTTAAAAACCGTAATGTGGATTTACTTGGTTACCTTAAATTCTATTATTGACTGTTAGTTTTAATAAAAATATAGGATATTTATATATCCATAATTGATGTGAGGAATATCATAATTGATATAATCCTTTACTTGTATGTGAATGTATTTTGATGTTCTCCTTTCGCATATCGTATAATATATATAACGTATATACATTTATATATAACTGTAGGATAATTATGATTCCTTAATTAAGAGTTAGCTATGGTGTAATTCAAGAATGGGTTGTAAATACATATTGATAGCTTTCATAAATAAATTATTCTCAGATATTTTAATTAGATCCCCTTGATCCCGATTTAAACAGTCTCGATCTAGTACTGGGGTTTAAGAAATAGTTAAATTATATCTGTGTAGTTTTAATGGTATCTATGTAGCTTAACCCGATAGGGGATACATCATTTGTGCAATAATTTTGATTGTTGTGTTTAGGTTCTGACTGTAACTTGTTTAGTATTTGAAGAATGCTAACCTTATTTTCTATATTCATAATTTAACTAGATCTATGACATAAGAAATAGTTTAAGATAAGTCATTCACAAATATTTAATCATTTAAGGAATCAAGTATTTGAAAAGAAATCGAATCTACAATAGACACAAATATTTAGAAATAATTAACTTGAGTATGGGTTCCCGATCGAGGAATCCTTACTAATCAAATATAATCATTCATAGGTATAAACAAAATACATAAACAAGATCTAGAATCAATACATAAACATGATCTAGAATCGATACACGATAGATAATTGTTCAATAAAAATGCATTAAAAAATTTTTCTTATGAATAAAGCTACAATTCCAAGTTTAAAATAATCATCCTACTGTAATTAGAAAGATTATAAGAGCTCAGCAGCACTACTGGGAAAACAAAAATGGAATAACCATTCCTCCCAACAAACTCCTAGAGCAGCCAAATTACTTGCTCTAGAACCCCCGATCCTATTCGCTGAACAACAAGATCAAAATCCACTTAATGCGCCATCTCTTGCATTATCATATTCAATCCCAGTCCAATGCTAGCCTCTTGCTTGCTAATGGACATACTATTATATAGTATTTTTCCTAGGACTTGGTCATTTATGAGCCTCCTTCTCTTTAGCACTCAACTAGGATTTGTGGCCTCATTTTGGGGAAGATGCATCTTGCACATTGAGTTCTCAGTCAACAGCTACAACCACTTGTATTTTTCTCTTGTTGGTCAGCAAACACTCTTCAACAACTATTCCACTTTTGTCCCCTTCAGTATCTTTTATTAATAAAAGAATAATTCCTTACATTTTTTTTTATTTTTTACTTTTTGTCAAAAATATTTAGAATAATCAAATATAATATCTCAACACAAAATAATAATAAATTGTTAATTCTAGGTTTATTACAATTAATGTTTAATTAATTCGATTATTTCAATATGAGATCCAATATTATTCAACACAAAAAATACAGATTCAATTAAATAAATATAATATTCCCCTTGAGTCTGACAAAAGCCTCCACATAAAACATGATTGTTTGAATTCACATGAACATAGTATAAAACACTAATGTGGTACAAAGTAGGGTTACAAAAATCTCTACGGATAACCCTTAGAAATAACATTCATGAATTATGATCCAATGGCAGACTTCTAATTTTTACACCACCTGGGAAATTAATTTTTACACCACCTAGGAAAAATATAATGACCAAGATTGCACAAAGATACTCATTTACATATCATTTACAGTTGCTTTACTTCCATCTATAATGTTGAACAATATCTAATGAAAATTACAAAATTGATAAAATGCCTCAAAAATATGGAACAGAAGTGAGGCATTTTGTTTCCAAGACACTACCAGTATAATGGTTTTTTTTTGTAAACAAACTGTTGGTAGATAGAAATTAGTAAGTTGTACTTCATATTGTTCTTATATTCCCATTGAAATTCCTTGAGGGTGGTTCCAAACCTTGGTTAAATAATGTTGGATGTGATTCGATAGTTCTATCATCTGGGGAAGGTCCAACACCACATTTCCCTTGTGAATATGAAGGATCAATAACATAAACTCCTATATCAATCATTCCAAGAGAAACTTGATTCGGTTCAGATGAATGTAATGGAATGATTAGAGAATATGTTTTGTTGTTTCTTAAATAACCAAATAACAAATAAAATCATAATATTCCCTTTCAAAAGACAAATCTAAAGAATAGATGTATCAACCTTGAATGAAAAAGCGCATTTAACTCTTCATAAATATGTAGAGAGTGCAATGCTATAGTGAGGCCTCAATCTTTCTGCATCAAATATGACACCATCCATCGTGCCTTCATCTAGTCCATCAAATGTCTTGATGTGGATCTGAAATCATTTTTGTGCTTAAGTATATATACTTTTCTTTATGAACCAATCAGTGGCCTTATAGTCTAAAGGGTCGTGCTTATTTTCTTCCAGGGTGATTATGGTATAAAGGTCTGTGTCAAGTAGGTAAAGCTTGTATTCCCATGCTTCCCAGGGTTCTTGGTTGCTCCCTATTGGTACTAGCGGTAGTCAATTACTTCTGGCGGATTCTTCCAAGCCTGAAGTGAAGGAAAAGGGACCAACATGGGGCTTCCAGAGGGATTTGAACAGACAACTAGAGAGAGGGGGTTGATCATAGAGGGGTGAGCACCTCAGCTCCTCATCCTCTCACATTTCTAAGCTTCCCCTGATCTCTTGGAAGCTCCTTTATTATTTTGGCGGCAATCAATTCCGTTTGGTTGGTGCTTCAAGGCCTAAAGTGAACACAAAGGGTCTAATGTGGGAACTAGAGGGATTCAAACATATGGCTAGAGAGAGGGGGTTGATCATAGTTGAGCGGGCAACTCATCTCTTCATCCCCTCACATCCTTCATCTTGGAGACTTATACTGAGATGACTAACTTGAGTTACCGCTCAGTCATAAAAAAAACTTATTGTCGAGACTCGACCTCTTTTCACTCATCGGGTAAATCTTGTCTAACTCTAATGAGACAAGTCGAATTTGTGACTTGACCAAAATACTTTGACAAGTTTTTACTGTGATCGACATGTTTTCAAAATATTACTTTTGGTTGGACTTTCGAACCGACACTTTTTACCTCGAAAACACTTTCAACTTTGACCACTTTTACTTCAACCTACTTACCTGACTTCGACAGGTTTTACTTCGACTGCCTTTTGATTCTGACCAAATCTCACTTTGACTTAACTTCAAACTTTCACAAAGGATATTTCTTATACTAAAGACTTATAAAATGAAAAACACTTTTCACCGACCAGTAACTTGGTGTAAAAACTCAACAAAACTATAATTTGATAGACTTACAAAATCATATAACCAATATGTGTGTTTCACTTAAACTATAAGTGTAAACAACATTTACTCAAGTAATTATAGAGAGAATGTGTAGCTAAATAAAAGATGCATTCAACCATAAAAATGGATTTAGAAATCTTGTCGGGACATAAAAAAGGACTATTGTCATAAATACAAACTTGGAAATTTACAAAGATGATTCACCTTTTATAGAGCTTCGGCTCTCGATACTTTCAAGCACATAGAAGCTTGAGTATCGAACTCTCCACATAGATTTTCTTTCTTCTCCACTATTCAAAATTCTCTCTATTCTCTCAAAGTTCTCCCTTTGATTAACAATCTTCTTCTATATATAGGCAGACTAAACATCACTTCTCTATGAATCTACTGACTTAACATTAAAGACTATAATAACTATCTACCTAAAAAAATATCTTCAAAAATTTAATTCTACTAGTTTATATATGAGATACATGAACACTTCATTATGTCATAGAATCAAATCCCCACCCCTCTACTAGAGACAGAATGTGACTTCACGACTATCAAATCCAGGAAATCTAGCCCCATGAACATGATAATAAAAATGCCTTGAACATAAAAACATACATAGATGCATAATGCATGCAATCTACAGTGGAATCAGATACATTTCATTCAAGCATTCAACATGTTCATAATAATTCATTAAAACAAATGTAGTTGCAGATTTTAAATACACAAGAATACTTATCTCGGAAAAGAGTTTTCCTGCAACCAACTATGTCACTACAACGTTCCACCCAACCATAGGCTAGTGTTCTCATCAATATCTTAGCACCACTTCTACCCTCGAGCCAGGCATGATCTCCATGAGGAATAAGGGAACAACAACCTTACACATAGCAAGACATACATCCATAGTCAAGCCAACACCTAGTTGGGTTTCACATACTGCTAAGGCAACAATCCAACCACATAGGGGTTCCTTGGACTTACTTAGCCAAGCCACAATCACATCCAAGCATAGTCAACCATCTAACAGATGGGTTTCTTGGACTTACTCAGCCAAGCCAACACAAGGATGCACTTCACAGAAAAATATAATTGCTAGGCATGAAGGAAAATGTTCTTCGACCAAAAATAGGTGGGTAAAATGGGGAAAAACACCCTAGGAACCAAAAACTATTTCAGCAAACTTTCATGAGCATTACAGAAGAAAAAACAACCTCCCTGAACACCCAAAACGTGGATCTGAATTCAGACAACACCTGTTATGGAGAAAACTTCCTATGGCTTGGGGTGTACCACAACAGACAGAGTAACCCCAGAAATCAATCCCTTCCCAATATGCAAGAGAAATAAAACATCTAACACTAAAGGATCTCAAAACATAGCTTATTCTAGATGGTTGATGTAGATCCCCGTTGAGCTTTTCCAATCCCGCTTGTGTTAACAATTTTCTCTCTCAACAATCAACAAACAAGACAAGCATGCTATATAATGGTGTTAGACCTACTCTAGCATATATAATCAATAATGTATAAACAATTAAAATCATCCATGGATTCAATATTCATTTAAATTCATATCATTGGACAAGAAAATATATTTCTACTAATATAAATCAGAGATTACATGAATGACAACCTCTATCGGCACATCTGCGAACTGGAGAAACTGAGTCCTCCACCTAGGCCTCCACCATTTCAATCCTCCATCTCTCGATAGCAAGATCACAAGCAAAGGCAAGCTTGGGAAGAACACCAAGTGCTCCAAGGGACAAAGGGATGCAGACTCAAGTATAAGCTACGGCAACAATGGACTATAGTTTTCTTGCTCTTCAATTCCTCTCCTTTCAATGTATCCAAAGGGTTCCTTATATAGTGTTTCAATGGGGTAATGGAAGATCAAATCCGAGCGATCTTGAGGCATATGGAAGGCCAAGAGAAAATAGACTCACATCCACATCAAGGAAAACTCCAAAACATTTGGCCTTTTGCACACATCCCGATGTACACGGGTTTAAGGGTTATATCACGTGTATACGCGAGAAAGGGTTAAAAAGTCATGTATGGAAAATAATAGTTGTTTTTAGGGGTGGTATTGGAAACATAAAAGGTAAAAAAATAGTCCATGGGGTCCAAAGAGTTCGCAGAGGAACAGGGAATACCATAAATGTGTTATCTACCATGTGTGGTAAAATCAGCTGTAAAAGATGCCCCCTAATGTGTGAGGTTATAGGGGTGATACGATGGCCAAAATACATTTTAAGTCCATCCCAGAAGTGGAGTGATGAAGAACCAGGTGGAAGAACCAGCCATCCAACAATATAGTACAGATATCTCTGCATATGACTGCAAGTGCATACAATAGTCCCAGATACATAAGAGTACAATGGCCATGAATAGACATGATACAAAATATGACATGTGTGGTCATCACCACGTACAATATAGATAGATCAGAATATCCATGATGAAGATATACAAAGGATCATGATCTCCATGAAAGCTAAATACATACAATGGATCAAGATCTCCATAATGGCTGAAGATATCTTACATACATTGGAACCAAGTCACGAGAGCTAAAATATCATGAACACTGGCACGATCAAGGAGGTAGCATATCACAAATGCCACCAATCTAGAAAGTACTCTACACAAACAGCTACAAGTACATGTCCTACTATGTGAATAAATCTATCGAGGTTGAACATAGATCATCTGATTATTGGTCATTGATGTATACCGTTAACAGAAATAAAGATCACCCACCAATAATGAAAATGGGAATCAAGGTACTAGAGTGTAATCTAACAAGTGTGAATAAATGTGTTGAGGTCGAACACTTGAAAGAATCCATCAATTAGGGGACATTGATGTATTCCCAAAAATGTCGATGGCAAGAGAACCTACCACTGATGACTGTAAGTTTCAAGGCACTCAAATGACTCTAGACTCCTATCCCAGAATAAATGGTCTGAATTCGATGGGAGGAAATCCACTGGAAGGAGGGGATTAAGGCATCCCCCATCATCCAACACGAGGTACTCAACAAAGCTGTATAATGTGGAAGGACATGATCATAATGTGCTCGAACTGGGACAAGTACCGGGAATGGTTGACATGCGAATTCAAGAAAACTAAGGAATGGCCGACTCAGGCTTCAACTTCCTTCGAACAAGAGAATAAATGCAAATGGTGATTGAATGTAGGCTGCATAGACTCAATATACAAAACTGGGACATCTTTGCGACATAGGAGGCATCGACAGAGGCTCCATAAGGACTGGAAGCTTAACCAATTGGTGAAGATAAACTTAGAGAAATGAGTACAGCTCTTAAAGTCAAACTATTAACCCAACCAATGGATGTGATATGCAGTGCTCTATTCGAAGGAAACATGAATCGACTGCTGCCAAAGATAACATATTTTCTTGTCCGGCTTTTTTTTTTTTGACTTTTTCAAATATTTTGAAAATCTTGAAAAAGAATAAAAGTTTTTTGTAGTTACAAATCTAGGAGGAGACGAGTGTCAAGGGGAAAAAAAACTAGTTCCAAGCAACAAAACATACCTATGCTCAATGTAAGGAAACATGTGTAGGATAACGACCCTCGGGGGAAATTCCCCTCCTGGTAAAAAATGGGGAATCAAGCTGCAAAAGATATATAAAATGGCTCTACTTGGCTGGATATGAGACAAGCTCGGGCTTTATGGCTAATAATCAAAGTCAGGGAAGCCGGCATAAGGCTCAATAAGGCAAGCAAAACTCATGATAATGTAATTACAACTTGACATAAGGGAGTCCTGGGGGAAAGGCCGGCAAAAAGATAAAGATGAGTATGAAGCTATTGCGCAAAGTCATGGTGATACTATACAAAGGACTCCCACACCCTAAAGGAAAAATGTCGGCATGGGCACCAAATGCAAAATAGGAGCTAATTAGAGTACCCATGTATGGTCAAGCTCTACCATTCACATCATGTCACTTCTAAAAGCAACAAGAAGGTTCTGTGACAAGATAGAATGGGTTCGTACCTAAGGTTATAATGAAACGGTCATAAGGTCATGTAAAGTGCAAACAGATGTGAAACCTAACCTATATGCTGGTTTAGACATAATACCTGAAATCAGCACGAATGGGTCAAAACCACAGTCAAACCACGCTCAAAACAGACTCTAGATGTAGAAACATCCTTCGCGATGTAGGGTAACAACAACTTGAGGAACCACTCAAGGATAAATTCCAGTGGTATAAAGGCTTTAATCAACTGCTTCTGTCTACACCACTCTTGAATATGATCCGAGATATGTGTGGCTTTGTCTTGTTGAAATGTTGACAAGAGTTCAATACCAACGTCGTAACATACGGGTAGCCAAAAATGATTGAGGAAATTCATGGCAAGGTCATCAAATAAAACCAATGCCCCCCTTGGTAACTTTATATACCATTTCACTGTAGGACCCTATGAGGGTGCGTTCAAATAGCCTCAAATGGATTGAATCGTCATGTAAGGAATGGGAAGAGCACTAAAGGTGAAAAGTAGTGACATGCTCACTAGGATCTTCTCTGGGTTTACCCTCAAACTTGGGAATGTCTAAAGAAAGCTTGTTAGGGACTACCGGCCAGGCTAGGTCATGAGATACCGAATCATTCATAAGTCTTGACAAGTCAGGTAAGTTCAAAGTTGCGAGGAAAGGTAGCCTAGGTTGAGCCGGTCTATGCCACGCTCCCTAATAGTTCTATTTCATGTAAGGTTGATTGCTATAAATACCATGGCCTTGGCCATAATAACCTCCTCCCATTTGACTCGTATAGGGCTACATGGAAGCATTGTGATGTGGGGTACCTTGATTATGTGGTGCTACAAAGCCATAATTGGAACAGTAAGCAGGTTGTTGATACCTGTACCCATAGGGTTGATAGTTCTATCCATATTGCGGTCCATAAGACTGTCCATGAGAAGTTCCATAAGGTGTCCCATGGGATGTCCCATGAGAATGTCCATAGTTAGGGATATGGGGAACTCCTTGAGATGGACCATAAGATGATCCAAAAATAGGGATATGACCTCTTGACACAATAGGAGGTACTGGAGTCTGAGATACTACCGTACGAGCAGTCGCAATACGAACATGGCTAGTAGCGATATTCCATCCCGAAGGACCATGTGAATGAGGGGGAGGAAGGATTGTCAAAAAATAATTCGAAGGAGTAGGGTTCAAGGATGAAGGGACATGTGAAGGGATGTAAGTGGTGTTCCCAATGGTGACTCGTTTTGGTTTTGGTATCTGCATATGACTACTAACACTAGGTCTAGTGCGGACATGTGAGGTTGCTTCCACCGCTGGGATGGAAGGTGTAATGTGACTAGTGCTCCCAAATCTCTTCGCATGGAAAGGAATATGTGTGCCCCTAGGCATAGTGATAGGTTCAACTTTTGACTCGACATGATGTGCTAGATCAGGTGCGGGGATATCATACATGCCATAACAAACATGACTAGTACTTGTGGGTTCATAATGAGTCTCGTCGCTTGGTAAACAATACCGGTGACTTGCGAATGAGGGATCATAACTAAAATATGACGGTATTTCCAGTGAAGGATCATATACGAGAGTAGGATCTTCATTCCCAACCTCATGAGGTGGAGAGGACATCTCTGGAATCTCATCCTCGTGATCTCCCATAGTGTGTGAATCAAATTGAGAAGTAGCTCACCCAGACTATTTGATTCTCTCTCCTAAAGGAGGAGGAGACGTGGAAGGTGGAAGTCCTTCTAAATGACGAGAGCGACAAAGTGCTGTACCTGATTCCACAATGACTCAAAAAATGAAAATACTCGATCTAATTACAAAAACCCTAGGCAAACTAATGTGCACAAAGCATACACCTATAAAATGTAAGGCCAAGTCCCAAGAAAACAAGGGTAGGATATGTGAGCTCCCGAATGAAGCAGGTATGTCTCTCCTAGGAGATACTTGAGACTCCCATACACAACAAGTGGAGGTTTGTAACCAATTATAGTGGCCCTCAGCTTCAATGCATATAGCAACTGTGTTGTTCGACCCCTACCTGGCCAGGACACCTGCAGAATAACCTCTACAAAGTACCCCCTTGATAACCTAGGTAAGGAAACTAAGGTCATCTCAATATAATCAATGCTCAGGTGGACAGTCGCAGGCGGGATTGACCATATGGGCAGGGTATCAAAGCCCGGAACTCTCGAAAAAGCCCCCAAATACGAATACAATCCTGGAAATATCTCTGGTGCTACTCAGTTACAACCAGGGGTCATCCCAATCATAACTGCTCACACTGCCTCATGCTTAACTCCCTTGTAAGAGGAGGATCCTGAGAACACTAATTATATAAAGGAATTTCACCCTCTCACCTGGACAGACACATAAATGTTTCATTTATTGGTCTTGGAGAACTTACTCACAATGAACTATTCCAAGACCCTAAAACCTAGTCTTGTTGGTGCACCCTATAAAATAAAAGAGTGTAATTCATTTTATTATGCATTGATTTTAATTGGCTTATTACTCAAACAGGAAAATGGTCGTGCAACTAATGATGTTATGACGCAACAAGAAGTAAAATCCACACCTAACAATCAATGCAAATGCACTGTGTCAAATGAAGAACAGGGTATGCTACTACGTGGACTGCAAAATTTTCCTTCAAATGAATATGTATTCATTCCTATATGAAAATATAACTAATACTTTCCAAGTAAACCTAATGCAAGTACCATGCAAATGAAAAATGCAAACAATGCATAATGATGCAAAATGAATTTTTTTTTGTATTTTTTGAATTAAATGGGATAAAAAGCAAAAGTATGAATCTACAACCCTCAGACTCTGCAAGAACTACTAGACAGCACCCAAGCAAAGAACCAAGGTAAAAGAGACCTAATGCACTAATTCCAAAACAAAAAATAGAAAATGAAATGACAAGAACATTTTCAAAAACTTAAACTAAAAAGCATCTTTGGTCATAAGAAAGGCTGTATACAAACTCTAGAAGCATCCAAGAAGACTTAGCAATCATCCAAACTCACCCAGTAACACTTAATCTTCCCCAAAAAGGAAACAATCAGGGCATACGTGACTGTTTGTAGAAAATATGCATATATACGCGGCTATTCAAGGAAAACTCATGTGTACATGCGACTGTGAAGGAAAAACTTGCGTACAGGAAGAAAAAGAAACAAAAAGAAGGCAAATAGACAAGCTAAGACAAAATTTACTCCTATAAGACACTACTGGGAAAACATGCCCCCATACCCGACTTAGAAACAGAGAAATCAGAGCAGTTCAAAAACATTGAATGCCGACAAAACCCCCAAAGGAAATGATTAGGAACTCCCCAGCAGAGTCGCCAATTCTGTTATGGAGAAAACTTCCTATGGCTTAGGGTGTACCAAAATAGACACAGTAACCATAGAAATCAATCCCTTCCAAATATGTAAGAGAAATAAAACATCTAACACTAAAAGATCTCAAAACATACCTTATTCCAGATGGTTGATGTAGATCCCTGTTTAGCTTTTTCAATCCCACTTGTATTAACAATTTTCTCTCTCAACAATCAACAAACAAGACAAGCATGCTATATAATGGTGTTAGACCTACTCTAGCATATATAATCAATAACATATAAGCAATTAAAAGCATCCATGGATTCAATATTCATTTAAATGCACATCGTTGGATAGGAAAAGATATTTCTATTAATATAAATCAGAGATTAAATGAAAGACAACCTCTGTCGACACATATGCGAACTGGAGAAACTGAGTCCTCCACATGGGCCTCCGCCACTTCAATCCTCCATCTCTCGATAGCAAGCTCACAAGCAAAGGAAATCTTGGGAAAAACATCAAGTTCTCCAAGGGATAAAAGGGATGCAGACTCAAGTATAAGCTACGGAAACAATGGACTATAGTTTTCTTGCTCTTCAATTTCTCTCCTTTCAATGTATCCAGAGGGTTCCTTATATAGTGCTTCAATGGGGTAATGGAAGGTCAAATACAAGCAATCTCAAAGCATATGGAAAGCCAAGAGACAAGTGACTCGGATCCACATCAAGGAAAACTCCAAAACATTTGGCCTTTTGCATACATCCTAATGTACGCGGGTTTAAGGGTTATATATGCATGTATACACGAGAAAGGGTTAAAAAGTTGTGTATGGAAAATAATAGTTGTTTTTAGGGATGATCTTGGAAACATCAAAGGTACAAAAATGGTCCATGGGGTCCAAAGAGTCTGCATAGGGACAGTGGAGGCCATAAATGTGTGATCTACCATGTGTGGTAAAATCAACTGTAACAACACCTATGGGAATTTTAGTAGCAAATATAGCCTCAACAAACACCCGAAACGGGAATCTCCGCTGTCCATTCACACAGCAACACAAAAACATATTTTCTGGGCATGGAAAAATGGAGAAACTAAAGAAAACATGAAGGGGAGAGCACAACAAATTCCATCTGCATGAGGGAGGAAAACATGACCTCTAAAAACCCCTAGAATGTGAATCTCCTCTTCCCATTCTGTTATGGAGAAAACTTCCTATCGCTTGGGGTACCACAACAGACAAAGTAACCAAAAAAATCAATCCTTTCCTATATGCAAGAGAAACCAAATATCTAACACTAAAGGATCTCGATACATACCTTATTTCGGACGGTTGATGTAGATCCCCATTGATCTTTTCCACTCTCTCTTGTACAAGTAATTTTCTCTCTCAACATTCAGTAAACAAGACAAGCATGCTATATATAATTGTGTTATACCTACTATAGCATATATAATCAATAGCATATAAGCATTTAAAAACATCCATGGATTCAATACTCATTTAAATACACATTATTGGACAAGAAAAGATATTTCTATTAATATAAAACAGATATTACAATAGTGACAACCTCTGTCGGTACGTTTGCGAATTGGAGAAACTAATTCCTCCACCTGGGCCTCCACCACTTCAATCCTCCATCTCTTGATAGCAAGATCACAAGCAAAGGCAATATTGGGAAGAACACAATGAGGTAATGAAAGGTCAAATTTGAGCAATCTCAAGGCATATAGAAGGCCAAGAGACAAGTGATTTGGATCCACATCAAGGAAAACTCCAAAAAAATTTGGCCTTTTGCACACATCCCAATGTATGCAAGTTTGAGGGGCAAATCTATGTATATACGTGAGAACAGGTTTAAAAGTCATGTATAGCAAATAAGACATGTTTTAGGGATGATATTGGAAACATCAAAGGTACAAAAATGGTCCATGGGGTCTAAATATTTTGTGGAGGGATAGGGAAGGCCATAACATTGTTATCCACCATGTGTAGTAAAATCAGCTGTAACAAATGCCCCCTAATGTGTGAGGTCAGACGGGTGATATGATGGCCAAAATACATTATAATTCCATCCCATAAGTGGAGTGATGAAGAACCAGGTGGAAGAACCAGTCATCCAACAATACAATATAATGATCAAACTCTACACATAACTGCAAGTATATATAGCAGTGCCAGATACATAAGAGTACAATGGCCATGAATAGGCATGATACAAGATATGACATGTGTGGTCATCGCCACGTACAATATAGATAGATCAGAATCTCCATGATGAATATATACAAAGGATCATGATCTCCATGAAGGCTAAAGATATCTAATGGATCAAGATCTCCATAATGGATGGAAACATCTGACATACACTGGAATCAAGTCACGAGAGCTAAAATCTAATGAACACTGGCATGATCAAGGAGGTAGCATATATGAAATGCCACCAATCTAGAAGTTCTTCTACACAATCTGTTATGAGTACATGTCCTACTATGCAAATAGAGGTGTCGAGGTTGAACATAGTAGTCCATCGTCTGATTACCGGTCATTGATGTATACCGTTAACAGACGCGAGATCACCCACCAATAATGAAAATGGGAATCAAGGTATGCGAGTGCAAACTAACAAGTGTGAATAAATGTGTTGAGGTCGAACACTTGAAGGATCCATCAATCAAGGACATTGATGTATTCCCAAAAACTGTTGATGGCCAGAGAACCTACCAGTGATGACTGCAAGTCTCAAGGCACTCAAAAATGACTCTAGATTCCTATCCCAGAATAAATGATCTGAAGTTGATGGGATGAAATCTGCTGGATGGAGGGAATTAAGGAATCCCCCATCATCCAACATGAGGTACTCAACAAAGCTATATAATGTGGAAGGACTCGATCATAATCTGCACGAACCAGTATCAGTATCGGGAATGGCTGACATGCATAGTCAAGAAAACTAAGGAATGGCCAACTCAGGTTTCAACTTCCTTCGAACAAGAGAATAAAGGTAAATGGTGACTAAATGTAGGTAGCATAGACTCGATATACAAAATTGGGACATCTCTGCGACATAGGAGGCATCGACAAAGGATCCATAGGGACTGGAAGCTTAACCAGTAGGTGGAGATAAACTTAGAGAAACGAGTACAGCTCCTAAATTCAAACTATTAACCCAACCAACTGATGTGATATACAGTGATCTGTTTGAAGGCGACATGACTCAACTGCTGCCAAAGATAACATCTTTTCTTGTCCGGCTTTTTGGTTTTTTGATTTTTTTGGACTTTTTCAAATATTTTGAAAATATCGAAAAAGAATAAAAGTGCTTTATAGTTACAGACTAGGAGGAGACGAGTGTCAACGGGAAAACAAACTAGTTCCAAGTAGTGGAACATACCTATGCTCAATGCAAGGACACATGTGTAGGATAATGACACTCAGGGGAAAGTCCCCTCCCGGTAACAAATGGGGAATCAAGCTGCAAAGGATATATAAAATGGCTCTGCGTGGCTAGACATGAGACAAGCTTGGGATATATAGTTGATAATCAAAGTCAAAGAAGTCAGCATAAGGCTCAATGAGGCAAGAGAAACTCATGATTATGCACTTACAACTTGACATAAGGGAGTCCTAGCAAAAAATGCCAGCAAAAAGATCAAGAGGAGTATGAGGCTCTTGCGTAAAGACATGGCGATACTAAAAGGGACTCCTGTACCTAAGAGAGGACTCACAGCATGGGTACCAAATGCAAAAGGGAGCTAACTAGGACACCCATGTATAGGAAAGCTCTACCATTCACATAATATCACTTCTAATAGCAGCATGAAGGTTCCGTGATACCATGGAATGGGTTCGTAACTAAGGTTAAGATGGAATGGTCATAAGGCAATGCATAAATGCAAGCAGATGTGGTATCTTAACCTATATGCCAGTTCAGACATAATACCTGTGATAGGAACGAATTGGTCAAAACCTCTGAGAGAGTGTACAAAAACTAGACCCTACATGACAACCATATTAGTCCAAAACAACCCAGAATAGTCCATAAAGAATCCAAACTATAGGGAATAGGGAGGAATGATCATGACAAATAAATTCAAAGAAAACAATGCGGTGGATGATGGGCCATAAAAAGGAATGTAAAGTGTAGACCCAACGTTCACGTATCCACTACCATCCCCATGAGGGTGACCACTGGTGTAAAGACCGAGCGAAGGGAATAAAAATCCTCCACAAATGGAGTAGAGGATGGAATATGACCATTCCAAAATCTATGAGCATGGTAAGGGGCTGTGATGCCCCCAAGTCTGACACCAAGGTCCGTACTAGGACCAAGGACAAGTGATAGGATACCAGGCATGCCGAAAATAAAAGGACCCGAACTCAAGAGAGCATAAATATACTCAAGTAACCATGATACCAAAGGCCAACTAGTGCACAAAGAGCACACTCCTAAGAAAATATATAGCCAAAATACAAGCAAACCAAGGGGAGGATATGTGACCTCCTAAATGCAGCAGGTATGTCTCGCCTAGGAGATGCCCAAAACTCCCATACACTACAATCGGAAATACATAACCAATTATAGTGGCCCTCAGCTTCAACACATAAAGCGACTATGTTATCCAACCTCTACCTGGCTGGGACACCTACAGAATAACCTCTGCAAGTACCACTTATGATACCTAGGTAAGGAAACTAAGTTCACCTCAATATAACCAATTCTCAGATGGATAGTCGTAGGTGGGATTTGCCGTATCGGCAGGGTAGCAAAGCCTGAAACTCTCAAAAGATCCCCTAGATATGAATACAATCCTGGAAATATCTCTGGTGCTACTCAGTTACAACCAGGGGTCATCCCAATCATAGCCGCTCACACTGTCTCGTGCTTAACTCCCTTGTCTGTCACACTCTGACCTAGACAGACACATAAATGTTTTTTTTAGTGGTCTTGGATAATTAACTCACAATGAACTATTCCAATACCCTAAAACCTATTCTTTTTGCTGCACCCTATAAAATAAAAGAGTGTAATTCATTTTGTTATGCGTTGATTTTAATGGTTGTAATTACTCAAAGGGAAATGGCTATGGAACTAATGATATGAAGACTCGGCATTGAAATAAAAGTGCACACCATAACAAACAATGCTAAGTGCAATCTTTGTCAAATGAAAAATAGGGTATGCCACTACATGAGATGCATAAATATATATTCCTTTCCGAATGCCAATGCAATACTTCCTATATGAAAGACTAAATAAAACTCTCATCCAAGCAATCCAATGCAAGTACCTCCTCAAATCCATATGCAAAAAATGCAACTACCTTGTATTTTTCAATATAAAAGAATGAAAAATGCAGTAAAAGTCATCTAAAACTCTCAGTCTCTGCAGCAAGTATAAAACACAAGCCCAACAAGACACCAAGACAAAAAAGAGTAATGCACTAGTGGAAAAACAAAAAGGATAAATGACTAAAACTACTTTCAAAGATAAATCAATGAAAAGACGGTCTCTGGTCATAAAAGAAGCATCCAACAAACAACATCAGAACCAAGGAAGACCCAACCACACTCACAACCCAGCAACTTCCCACAACATCAAACTCACCAAAAGGGAGGATGTATGTGACTATTTAAAGAACAACTGCGTATATACGTGACTTTTGGCCAAAAATCTATGTATGTATGCGACTTTTGGCCAAAAACCTGTGTATGTACGTGACTTTTGGCCAAAAACCTGCGTATACAGAGAAGACAATGGTAAAAATCAAGCCAAGGGTCAAACCAATAAAGGGGAGTGTCAATGGATGAACATACTATAAAATGAAACATAGAAACAAGGAGAAACAAAGAGCAAGTCAAGAATATCAAGCACATTGTGCCCCCAAACCCCAAAGAAAAACAAGGAACATCCCCAGTATGGTCGCCAATTCTGTTACGAAGAAAACTTCCTATGGCTTGGGATACCACAACAGACAGAGTAACCACAGAAATCAATCCTTTCCTATATGCAAAAGAAATCAAACATCTAACACTAAAGGATCTTGATACATACCTTATTTTAGACGGTTGATGTAGATCCCCATTGAGCTTTGCCACTCTCACTTGTGCAAGTAAGTTGCTCTCTCAACATTCAGCAAACAAGACAAGCATTCTATATATAATTGTGTTAGACCTACTCTAGCATATATAATCAATAGCATATAAGCATTTAAAAACATCCATGGATTCAATACTCATTTAAATACACATTATTGGACAGAAAAAGATATTTCTATTAATATAAAACAGAGATTACAATAGTGACAACCTCTGACGGCACGTCTGCGAATCGGAGAAACTGAGTCCTCCACCTGGGCCTCCACCACTTCAATCCTCCATCTCTCAATATCACGCTCACAAGCAAAGGAAAGCTTGGGAAGAACACAAAGTGCTCCAAGGGACAAATGGATGTAGACTCAAGTATAAGCTCCGGCAACAATGGACTATAGTTTTCTTGCTCTTCAATTCCTCCCCTTCAATGTATCCAAAGGGTTTCTTATATAGTTCTTCAATGAGGTAATGAAAGGTCAAATCCGAGTGATCTCAAGGTATATAGAAGGCCAAGAGACAAGTGATTCAGATCCACATCAAGGAAAACTCCAAAACTATTTGGCCTTTTGCACACATCTAGATGTATGCAGGTTTGAGAGTCAAATCCACGTATATATGCGAGAACAAGTTTAAAAGTAGCATATAGCAAATAAGACATGTTTTTAGGGATGATCTTGGAAACATCAAAGGTAAAAAAATGGTCCATGAGTTCTAAAGAGTCTATAGAGGGATAGGGAAGGCCATAAAGGTGTGATCCACCATGTGTGGTAAAATCAGTTGTAACACATTCACTGAACAATACCAAAAACAAAAATTTTCCCCATGTGGAATGAGGAAACAGCCACAAAAACATGAAGGGAAGATCCCAGGAGATCCAACTGTGTGAGAGAGAAAAATGTATGGGTGAATAATGGCTTGGGCATGCATTTCCAAGCATTTACTTTCACAAGAATTCAAAAACACGTTTTCCAAAAATGGGTGGCTTCCCAAATTCGAATTTGACTCCCATACTCTTCCCATCCCCATGCATTAACTTTCCCCAACCAACTTCTAGATGACTGGGCACAAAAAGACAAAATGGGTAGTTGAAATATTTATGGGTTCTCCCTTAGAAATTTGGATTTACCCTATTGGCTCAAGGGTTTGAATGTTTTCCCTCCCTGTTCCTTGTGAAATCATGCCCCCATCTCTTTAACGTTGCGACGCATAGCATGCATTTTATGTCATGTCTCAAAACATATTGTGCATGGATAGCACATAAACCATTGGCATTGATTTTAATCGCCAATACATAAGACACTAAATCCATGGTGGGGCCTTTGGCTTGAGCTCCACACCATGATCAAATAAAAATATTTACATCATGTGCAATTCAATACCATGGGGTCAAAACTGGGGTGTTACATTCCCCTCCCCCTTCAACAACACTATCCTCAGTGCTCATCAAAACTAAACAAAATGTTACACTGGCACTACCTCAGTGCTCTGCCAAATTGAAAAAAAATGGATGCGCCAATCCCATGCCAGCCTCTGGCTCCCATGTAGCCATATCAGGACCGTGGTGCTTCCTCTACACCTTTACTTGTCCAATGGTACGATCTAGAACTCCTCCTTGGTTCCATTTCATGGTTGTCTTGCATATGAACTCCTCCAAGTCCTTGATTGCATGTATCAGTACACACCACTGAATCTTTTTCTGGGTCTTGGAGAATCCTTCTCCTCGGCTTGGAACATTTCCAATGTATTTGGCAACCAACAATACCTATGCTCAAGCCCCAATCAATGAGTCGAGTCCCATGTTAGTATTCACAAGATTTTCCAACATCATAGATGAATCACATGCACATGTATATTGACATAAAATAAACAAGAAGTTTTCAAAGGAACCAAATACTTATCTACACAAGTATCTTCTTTTGGTTCTGCGGGTGTCTGACTAGTCTTTATACAACCATGTCACTCACAACCCTGCCCCACCCACACCTGGGTGTGCATTAAAGGGTATCCAAATATCTTCAAGCCTCAGATCACCTGAAAATACCTCTCAACTGACGTCTGACAGCTCCGTTCTTGAGCCCAACACCTCCTCTAGGTGCTCACCAAGCTTAGGTTCTTCCTTTCCGAACACCACAATGAATTTAATTCATAGGTCAGAATCATTCCTATAGGATGCAATGTATAACAAAATTTTTAAAACCATTGTTGCATCATATTCTCATGTATATTTACAAAAAATAAACAACAACCAAATTTTGATAAGTAAGCCACATACTTATCTGTATAGCATCTCTCAATTGAGATCTAGTCAACCCCGCTTTAGATCCTAACACCTCTTTGGGTGCTCAATGGAAGCACTAGCTTAAGGGCCTAGCACCTCTTCTAGTTCTTACCAAGATCTAGCACTTCCTTTCCAGGAACCATAATAGATTAATTCACATGTTAGATTCATTTTCGTAGGATTAATTTCTTAACAAGAATTTCAAAATCTTAGCTGAATCATCATGCACATGTGTAATTATAGAAAATCAACTAGGATTTTTCAAGTAATCCAATACTTATCTATATAGCATCTCTCAACCGAGATCTGGTCAACCCCGCTTCAGAGCCTAACACCTCCTCAGGTGCTTAATGACAACTCTGGCTTAAGTGCCTAGCACCTCCTCCAAGTGCTTACTAATGCTCAGGAGCTTCCTTTCTAGACATCATAATACCTAGGGGTTATTCTCTTCATGGATCCCCCACTCTCGTGACAGTCCCCTCATGACATGAATGTGTGAGGAAAGAATTATAACCATATGTCTTACACCCTTGGTGTCCCCACTGATGCATACCAATGCCTAGCTGATAGGGGAGAGAAGCTATGTACCCAATTACATCCTTCCAGAGGAGCCATGTACACCAAGTACATATTTTCATCGTCTCACATGCGTTACATACAAGCATGCAGTTCACATCAGATGTCATCATAAAAAAATTCAGTCATAGGTTTTCAAACCTATTACAAACACATCCCTCCGAGAAGCACTACAGAATTTGAGGCCAAAATCCAACGGCTACCATGTCTGAAATTCGACACTAACCTGTCGGGTATTTGACACATACACTTTTTTTTTGCCGTCGGTGGTGTAACGTTGGATCTCCGACCGTCGACTAATAAGGGTTGAAGCTCCGACAGACCATTGTGTCGCATATTCGACCATTATTCCTTCCAAAGTGCCAACCAAAATTCCATAAACCGTCGGAAATCTGACGTCCTTTGACCCCTGAAGCGTCGATCGTCCGACGAACAAAAGTGTCTAAGAAATGGCGGTGTCGTCGGTTTTTAATTCAGACAGCGTTGGTACTCCAACGCACTCTGACACTAGAAGAGTTGGCCTTCTGATGCAATCTGACACACTAACCATCGGTTTTCCGATGGGAGGAAGTGTTGGAGTCATGGCATGACCATCGGATGTGTTGATTGGAGTGTCGAAAGAATGTTGAAAAAGCGACGCCTGTTGATGGATTTAGAAAAAAAAATCCAAAGATTTCACTTATGGCCACATGGTTTCAGCCTAGAATTTGACTACTGAAGGAAGCCTAGTAGCAATGATCTGCCGCACACTTCTTTTCTAGGGTGTAGCCAATGAAGCATAGGCTGAACTGGCATTGTTCCAACTAAAGACAATGCTCAGCTCTAGGAGATGCGCAGAGGTAAAAAGGAATGCATAGAAGGTGTAGCTACACATGCCCTGAAGGTGAGGAGGTGCTAACAGTGTAGCATGATGGAGTAGTTATGCTCATGTGCTCATGAAATTGGAATATTTCAGCAAGAGAGTGACATTAGTCTGGCCTGCTCCTACTTGCTTAGCATATTCCGGTAAAAAGAAGAAAACCTCCACTAAGAGAAAAATCCTATCAGGAAGGATAGCTCTCTATATGGGAGGATCATGGATGGATTGAAATACTAGAGGATGCCATGAATGAGGTGCTCTGGCTGCTTCATGCTAAAACCCTAAAAACAGGACAAATAAGCAAATAGGAAACACAGAGAGAGAGAGAGAGAGACGTGTTTCAGCAAAAACAAAGAAGTCATTTTTTATTAGGGAGTGTCCTCTTATATAATGAGGAGCTTTCTTATTTGCATAAATAAATATAATTAATTAATAAACCGAATTTATCCTTTCTTCATATTCTCCATGCTGCCTAATTCCTCCCTGTTTAGATCTAGAAGCGTCCCGGCTCCCATGAGAAGGTGAGGAAACATTCTGTGCAAGATTTCAGCTGTGATCCACTTTGCCTAAGCTGGGGTTTGTCCTTGATGAGCCACCAGATAGGAAGTGTATATCCGGTGCCTTGTAGAATGGGTCTCAGTGTCCAGGAGAGTGCCTTTGGCCAAGGGGAGTTGGAAGTCTGGAATGTTATTGATTGGATGAGTAATGATGATTGGTTCTTCCAGTAAGGGGGCCTCAAACAAATTCAGATGATTGACATTAATGACATTGTGGATTCCCAGTTGTGGTGGAAGATCCAATCTGTAATCATTTTCTCCAATTTTTTCAAGGATACTATAAGGGCCATATCTTATTGGCAGGAGCTTGTGATGCTATCCTTTGAAGTGTTTTTTATCCAAGTGTAACCAGACTTTATCTCTAGGTTGAAAGGTCAGGAACTTCCTTTGTTTGTCATGGTGTTGCTTGGCCTGATCTTGAGCTTCTTTATGAGTGTTGATGTGACTGCAGTGTGGTGTTGTGAAATTTGTTGTAGAAATCCTTCTGTTGGTGCATGGTGCCTTGAGGAGCTAAAGTGAGTGGGAGCTCTGCTAGAGATGCTGGTTGGAAGCCCAAGCAGAATTCAAAAGGAGAAACCCCGGTAGATGAATGTGTGGCCTTGTTGTAGCTACGCTGGAAGATGTGAAAATAATTGTCGCATTGTTTGCTGCGTCCAAAGTGAGTTCTAAGAGCATGAACCAAGACCCTGTTCAGGACTTCTATTTGGCCATCCGTTTGAGGATGGAATGCTGTGGAAAACTTGAGTTTGCACCCTAGTAGCACCCATATTGTCTTCCATAATGTGCTTAGGAATCAAGAATCTCTATCTGATATGATATTGCTTGGTAGGCCAAAATGTGGCCAAACATGCCGGAAATATAACTCTGCTATTTGTGCTTCTGTTGTAGTTTTTGTGCATGGAGTAAAAAGTGCCATTTTGCTGAAGCAGCATACCACTACCCAGATTTCATCATGTTTCTTTTGGGAGGTTGGGAGTCCACTGAGAAATTCCATGGAGATTGACTCCCAAGGCCATGAAGGAAGAGGCAATGGCTGATATAAGCTATGTTTCCGGTTGGATGGCTTGGATTGGGAGCATAATGCACAAGCTTAGATAAATTTCTCAACTTGGGGCTGCATGGAAGGCCAATGGAAATGGCGTTGCAGATTTTGGATGGTCTTTGTGGTACCAAAGTGGTCACCATAGGCTAAAGCATGCGCCTCCCTGATGAGCAAGAGGCGTTCCTATGAGTGTGGAACACATAGCAAATTGAATTTATAAATCCAACCATCCCGGATAGTGTAGTCTAGGAAGGGGGTCTGATTGATCTCTGTGGTTCTGTGCAAGGCTAGCCAAATATTTTGAAAGTCCGGGTCGGTAGCATATTGGTCCTTCCATGTGCCATAGTTGGTACAACGCACCTCTAGAATGGAGAGGACTGTAGTAGGTGGCCGACTGAGCAAATCAGCCATCTTATTCGAAGTGCCTTTCTTATATCGAATGACCAAGTGAAACTGTTGAATGTAGGAGGCCCATTTAAGGTGCCTTTGTTCCTGAATCTTTGACTGTGAATTGATGAAAATGAAAGGATGGTGGTATATATGCAAGATGGTTTCTTTACTGAGCAAATAATGTCTCCATTGCTTGAGGGCTTGAACTAGGCTGTAAAACTCTTTGTCATAGGTGCTATAGTTCATCTTGGCCTGGGAAAGAGTTTCAGAGTGATAAGAAATGGGGTGGCGTTCCTGTTTAAGCACGGCCCCAATAGCATATTGCGAGGCATCGGACTCAATCTCAAAAGGTTGAGAGGGATCTAGCAGATGTAAAACAGGTGATGAGCATAGGGCTTCCTTGAGCTGAGTAAAATGACTAGTGGCTTCATTAGTCCAATTAAATGTTGAAGTACTATTAGAAAGCTGATGTAAAGGACAAGCAATCTAAGAAAAGTGCAGAATGAACTTACAATAGAAATTTATTCCACCTAGAAATATTTTGAGCTCACTCGCTGAAGAAGGGAGTGGTCATTGCTTCAATGCTTTGATACGGGCTGGATCCGGTTGAATACCTTCCAAATTGACCACAAATCCTAGATATGGAACTGTATTCTGACCAAAATATGACTTCTTTTCTTTTACATGCAACTTGTTGGCTCAGAGGATTTGGAGAATTTGTCGAACATGCTGCATGTGTGCATCCCATGTATGGCTGAAGATGAGAATGTCATCTAAGTAGATGACCACCATGCGGCCCAAATGTGGTCTAAAAATGTCATTGATGAGCCTCATAAATGTTGTTGGAGCGTTGGTGAGGCCGAAGGGCATGGTGAGGCCGAAGGGCATAACTTTCCATTCATAAAGACCAAATTTTGTCTTAAATGTTGTCTTCCATACATCCTCTGGGTTCATTCGAGCCTGATGGTAACTAGCTATCAGATCTAGTTTGGTGAACCATTTTGCTCCTTGGAGGGTATCGAGTAACTCCTCAATTGGGGGTAGTGGGTAACGGTTTTTTACAGTAGCTTTATTGAGGGCCCAGTAATCAGTGACAAGGAGCATGTCTGGGGTATCTCGTTTGGGAATAAAGAATGTGGGAGACACACAAGGGGAAGAAGAGGGTTGGATATGATTGGAGTTAATGAGTTCTGTCAATTGTTTTTCCATTTCTTCTATTTCTGTGGGGGCCAACCGGTAAGTGGGGGCATTAGGTAAGGTAGATCCAGGGATGCGATAGATTGAATGGTCTATGTTCCTGGAAAGGGGGAGGCCCATAGGAGGTTGAAATACATCGACAAATTCTTTGAGTAAGGAATTCATGGCTTCAGGAACATGATGAGTGGTACTATTTGGCGGTACAGGGCACACCAAATAGAGAGATATACACTGATTAAGTTGGACATGTGGGGTTTTCTCAGTAGTAGAAGGGGATTTTTGTGTTGCTGCTGTTAATATATAGGTGTGTCCATATTTTGAAAGCTTATATTGGCAAGCTTTGGCTAGATAGATAGCATTTCTTTGCGATTGGTAGGGTATTCCTAATAGTAAATCTGAACAATCCAAGGGGGAAACATCACAGAGAACAGTGTCTTTGAATTGGCCTATAGCAAAGGTGACAAGGCATCACTCAGATACTAGGAGACGGGGACCATCCTTTTGAACCCATCCAAGATGATAGGGGTGTGGGTGTGGAGTAGTAACCAGGTTAAGGCGGTTGACTAGGGCTTGAGATACCAAATTCTTCTGGCTTCCATTGTCCATAATCAGTAAGGCTAACAAATTTTTTACTTGGCAATTATGAGTGAAAAGTGGTTGGGTTGAGGAGTTTGAATCATCGTGGGTCATTAGGATCAAAGAGGGATCCACTGCTGTGGGATTGTCTAGAGCAACTTCTTCAGAGTCCTCAGCTGGTGGAGTATTAATGAGCTCTGTGAGTAAGGCTTTGTTGGTCTTTAGATTTTGGAGGGTTCGACAATCTGAGGAGTTGTGTGAGGTAGCCTTATGGAATGAACACCAAGATGTTCTTGTATTTGTATGGCTAACAGGATTTTGAGGTCGAGTAGGTGGAAAATGAGCTGAAGAGTTGGAGATGGTTGTTTGAGAGGGAGAGGCATTAGGGTTGGGGCGGTATTGAGGAGTACGACCCCTAGGAGCAATCTTTCTTTTGATAGCCAATGCTCTCTGAATTACTTTATCTAATGTTGTATTTTCGAACAGCTCTACCTCTCTACGGAACTACATCAATAAACCAGTGATAAATTTAAGAATGAGTACCTCTTCCGGGTCTAGAATGTGGAGCTGTAGGCGCTGTTTGCAAAGGAAGTCGATGTAACCTTCAATGCTTTGTGAAGGAAGTTGTTTGATTTGATGCCATCTCATCCATAGAGATTGTACATACCCTGGTGGGTAGAAGCAGATTCTCAATGCATCAGAAAGTTGATCCCAAGTTCTAATGGGTGTGGAGGATGAAGTTCCTGGAGTAGTTCCAAGTTCCACCATGAATGTGGTCTTTTCTTGCTCAGTGTCCCACCAAGTTTGTGAAAGGCCTTCAAGTTGTAAGGAGGCAATTTGAAGCTTTCTCTACTTAGTGAGTCCTCTGCATGTGTTAAAGTAGGTGGAGAGGCTACGGATCTTGTTACCACCTAAGTTGTACTTAGTGGTTTTTATCAAGTGAGCCCGGTGAACCGGACAGGGTTAACTTGTTCGGACTTCAGAAAACTTTCAGTCTTGCTTCTGGGAAGATTTGTTGTATCATATCACATGTTCATACCCGATGGGGGAGTTGTAATAAATGTTTTAGCATGATAGTGTCTGTAAAAGACTCGGTCTCTTAGACTTCATTTGTCAATCCGATCAGCCTAGGGTGTTTTTGCCCTTGGTTATTATTGGTTATTGAATAAACGACTGATAATTTCTGAGTTTTTCACTCCATACCTCCAAAGTTGGGGTGGTTAGCTTGGAATTTAGGCCTATTGAGGTTATTAGAGTCTATGTGTCAATGTATAAGCATGCTAGACATCATTTTTGAGTCATATGAACATGTCTAAGTTCCCCTAGGTGTTTTTCAGTTTTTTAAACTTTTAGTTTTTTTAGTGTTTTTTTTTTTTATTTTATTTTTTCCAAAAACTTAGGCTATTTTTTAATAGTTTAATTGGAAAAAATGATTTTGTAATAAAAGTGGGCCAAATAATCGGTTTCAGTCATGTAGGTGCTCATTTTAAAGCTAAGAGCACCATGTAAACCCATGGACCCACTTTTTCCTAAGTTTTGAGTGATCTTCCATCACTCAGGTCAGAAAGCCCCAAAAATCAATTATTGATTATTTTAATTAATAAATTGATGAATAATGGAGCAAATCCAAAATCAATAAATCAATGAATTCTCAGCCGATTTGATTGAAATCAGTCAGATCTGAAGCAGATTGACTGGATCTGACAAATCCTTGACTGAAGGAGGTGATCAAATCAGATCCAGAGTTGATCTTGAGCATCCTTTATGGGGAATTTCGCCCTCACTCTCTCCTCAACACGTTTTTGGCTCAACTGGATGATTTTTGGTGGATTCTTCAGTCAACAGGTTGAGGTGTGAGTCAGATCAGCCCCCCGATTGACAGTTGCACTCAGTGAGACTCAGATCTGGCTCAGCTAGACACAGATCAGGAATTGATGGACTCTCCATCAGTTTATTTCACTTGATTCCATGAGTAATTGCACCCCCCCTGGGCTGGATGGCCTGTAAATTGTATATATCCTGCTTGAGGCTCCCTCTTCCAAGCTAGTTAGAGCTGGACTAAAGGGATTACCATTGTAACTCTGTATCTGATCATTATTTGTGAATAAAGAAGCTTTGGAGGCTATACTGTGTAGTGCTTTTGATTGTGTGGATGCTCAGTGTTATGCTGCTGATGTGGTAGCTGCAACTTCTTGCCAAATTCTGTGTTGTTTCTATGTTCTGGCTTCAAGGATTCGGCTGAATCTAGTAAGGGTATAAACTAAGAAAGCTAGATTGTTTATTCTTGTTTATCCATATGATGTATGCTCAAAAATATTAGTTATATTCTTAAATAAGTTTATTTCTGCATAATCTCTCATTTTTGTTGCTTTATACATCCATATCCAGATCTCACGAGGTTTGTGCAGGCTTGTGTTATTTAGTTGCAGGTTCTCGTTTGGATGAGGTTGTGGATCTAGATTGACTCCTTTCCTATCCAATAAGCTCAAGACTCTATCCCTCAACACTCCATGAAAGGGCCTCCTTCCAGCTTGCTCTATTCAAGCAACGATCTGACCTTCTCTCCTCTTCTTCTCATTTCTACAAAAAATCAACACTTTACCCGGTTACTTTTTCAGTTCATAGCTGTGATTTCATTTGGATCTGTTTAATCAAAGTAAAATATACATAGATCTAATATTCATAGCTCATATCCTAGATCTTGCACTTAAAAAATTTTCATAAGCATCCTAGATCTAGCTGTAGGGAAATCGTCTTTTTTGCATGAATTTTGAAGAAAAATTGTAGATCACATGCATTATATTTCCTTTCATTGTTACAAAATTTAATATTCTGAAATATCAGTGCTTTTAATTGGCTTCACAAACAGCAAGCCAAGATCCCAAGGAAAGCTTGCTTTCCTTGGTTCCTTTTTGTGTCGATTTAGCTAGTTCAATTTCATTATTTTTTGAGATAAAGTAGGCTGATCCAAAGGCACTCTTAAAGTGATTTTGGGAATTTTTTATTCTAACATTCTCGTTTTCCTTTATCAGGTCTGACAGAGAATAATGGAAGCTTCTATCCAAAGTGGCTTTTGGAGCACTCAAATCCCCCCAGGGGTCTCCCTTTTGTCACAAAATTCTCAAAATTTTTGTATAACTGTAAGATCTTGGTTTCATCCTATATAAGGACCAATAAGAACTGATATATCAGTCCTCTGATATTGTAACCATTAATAAATAAAATTTCCTTTGGAATAGGCTCTTTCGAGTCCATTCCCCATCCCCCTTGGGGGGATTCGCGTCGGTGCCATTTTCATCATTTTCTGCTTATTTCCTTTTTACTAGAATTGATCTGATTTGCAGGGTAGTATACTTGATCTTTTTATTAATTCCATACTCCATATCTTACATTTCAAAGTAATCATAATACTTACCCCATGATTTCCCGAGTGACCCGAAAGGGGAAAGAAATTCGTGGTAGGATTAATCAAAAAACCAGATTTGTGTAGTTGTTTTATTTTTTATCTTTTGTTTATCAGCAACTTTAAAATTAACCCCTCCTTGATTCCCCGATTGAGATCCACTTGGATCGAAAGAGGTTCTTGGAGGCTTTTCTTTTAAACAAGAACACTTTTTTTTAAACTTATTAAAATTTACAAGACTCCAGTGTGTATGCTCTGCACTTGGCCGTGGTTCGTCCGATCAGTCAAGCTGTATCAAAAGCACTTGGGTGACTAGTATAATTAGGACTCACTCTCCCCAACTGACAAACCATCAGGTGAAAATCCAACACCTCGATCAAACCTTTACGGTGGAAAAATACCCAAAGGAAGCAGGAACTTCTGAAAAGTGACCTCGTGGCACCGATCTTTGTCACACCCTAATGGGTGCGTTATGAACAATAGCCCCAGAGACTCCATTTCAGCCCACATATTACTTGCAGGTAGCCATGAAGGTTTTGTTTTGGACATACTCCAAGTACTCTCAGGTATATCTGGAGTCCCCCTTTAGCCTAATTTAACCAACTCATACTTCAATTTTAACTTAAAACATACCAAGATGCAATCACAAAACATTCACTCCGAGCACATGCAAGCACATTGATCTTGTTGATTTGACTCCATTTTAAGGCACTGGTCTTTTTTGCTTCATATATATATTATGTATCAGCTTTGTGCTTTCATGTGTTTATCTTCGTATATTGTCATCTTTAATTGTCTATAGTTAAAATATTCAAACTCCTAAATAACTTATTCAGTTTAACATCACCACACTAAGAAATCATCCTTAGCAACTTAATAGGGTCTACCCCCCTTGGCTTCGTTAGGAGTTGAGCCTAAATGGAGGAGTCAAGAACAAGATGACAGCCTTGACTCGAGACTTTCCCCCAAGGACGCACCGAGTGGCTTGAAGATTTCTGCCATGTGATCCAGGTGTGTGAAAGGCGGCAACAGATCCATGAATCAACAGCTTCTCCATTGGTTTGCACCACAAACTTAGGGAGTTGTATTCTAGTGTCCAATCAGAATGGGTCTAGATTGGACTATTGTTGCATCCTCAACAACTCATTGAGTACAAAAGCAAGATCTTGAACTGGATTTGAAGTATTGGAATCTAATTCTACTGCTAAGGGATCTCTTCGAGGAGGCCTGGTGAGGCCAACTGAAGATCACAACCAACGTAGGTGGTAAGAAAAACCTGAAATAGAGCAAAGGAGCTGTAGGTCTAGAGGGAGAGATCTGTATTGTTTTAGATCTGTGAACCTCCTCTCTATTGTAGCTGAGATCTGTGTGCCCTTGAGGCTATGAGATCTATGTATTCACTTGCATTCATCAACATGGAGGCTGGTGAAATCTGGAATGTTTCATTAAAAATACCCAAAAAAATTTTGTTGGAGCCCATAGTCAAGATCAGTAAGGCTCCGATACCATTTGATCTACCACACACTTCCTTTCTAGGGTGTAGTCAATGAAGCATAGGTTGAACCAGCATTGTTCCAGCTAAAGACAATGCTCAGCTCTAGGAGATGCACAGAGGTAAAAAGGAATGCGCAAAAGGTGTAGCTACGCATGCCCTGGAGGTGAGGAGGTGCTGACAGTGTAGCATGATGAAGGAGTAGTCATGCTCATGTTCTCATGAAGTTGGAATATTTCAGCAAGAGTGTGACATTAGTCTGGCCTGCTCCTACTTGCTCAGCATATTCCACCAAGAAGAAGAAAACCTCCAGTGAGAGAGAAAGCCTATGGGGAAGGCTAGCTCTCTATATGGGAGGATCATGGATGGATTGAAAGACCAGAGGCTGCCATGAATGAGGCTCTCTAGCTGCTTCATGCTAAAACCCTAAAAACAAGACAAATAAGCAAATAGGAAATGCAGAGAGAGAGAGACGTGTTTCAGCAAAAATCGAGAAGTCATTTTTTATTAGGGAGCATCCTCTTATATAATGAGGAGCTTTCTTATTTGCATAAATAAACATAATTAATTAATAAACCTAATTTATCCTTTCTTCATATTCTCCACGCTGCCCAAGCAAACTAGAGGATTCTATGTCAAGTATATATTTCATCCTTGCACATATATTTATCACAACTACTTTACTCTTAACTTTACTTTTCGCAAAATAGAAAACCCAATATCCTCAAGAGAAGCACCCTCCTTTCTATTTATGGAATAAGGAAGAGAGTAATTACAAGCAAACCCTGTACTAAGTCTACAAGTGGAACACTTAACAAGACAAAGTCCAATCTAACCAATCCATGAACACTTTAAGAGAATGTTCCTTAACTAGAGACATTACATGTGCTAAGGGTAGGTGATTACAACACAACTTCATGGTAGTGTGAACCACATGTACAAAGGTCACATAATCCCATGCCCACATGTTCCAACTTACCCACTTAGAAATGGCATATGTGACTTGGCTTTCGAGAGAGTCGGAGAAAGGTTTCTTGCAATCAAGTTTTCCTAGTTGAACACAATGCAGTGCTTCTCTGGGTGAGACTATTAGTTGGAAAGTGGAATGAAGCAATCCCCATACATTGTCTGTGTCCTTGACCTCCATTTTGAGTTGACTAAATTTCTAAAGGGTGGTATTTTATAACATGATTAATATGAAATGGGTCTAAAGAATTGTGTTTATCCTTCATATGCATTGTGCTAATTGTACAAGTATCTACATAAGTTTCTCCCTGTATAAGAAAGCTCTCTCATGCAAAGAGTGCTTTACATCCCCAATCTTAATAAGTGATGATGGAGGACACTGAACCTATAGAGTCTCTAAACAGAGGGGACCCAAGGAAATAGCTAAGATAAAAAATAATAGAAATAAACTTGCTGACCCATAAACTTGAAGCCCCATCAAAGAAGATGTAGGTACAATTATCGAAATAGTTTACTTAGTCAATCTCGGAGGTTGGATGGATTGGAATAATGAGTACGGGCCTCCTCCTAAGGCTAGGTTTAATGGTCATGCTGCAAACACACCTAGTAGCTCTTCATCTGGTGGAGAAACTGGAACCCTACTCTCGGTTCTAGCTATCTAATTTTCTAGCGTGTTCTGCAATGTGTCCAGGGACGGTATACTGGTAATTTCCGGTGAGGAGAAGATGTTGAGCTCTTGCTGCCACGGGTCAACAAAGTTGTCCACCATGTCTATCGGACCTACTCCCAAATTCACAAAAACCTCCAAATTGAACTGAACTGTCCAAAACGAAATGAGTCGCGACAATGTCCAAATACACTTGTCATTTTTTATTATATATTATATGTATTTTATTATTATTTTATATTATATGTATTTTATTTTTATTATATGTTATTTTATATTATATAAATTGCCATAATAGTATTAGGATATTTTTATTGGCTTCTTTCGCTTGAAAGTTGAACTGCCTAAAAGTGCACAGATCTCATCTAGGACCCTTTAAGATTCATAATAACAACTATTGTTATAGGATTTTATTTTCCAAATGAAACACCAAAACCATACTTATCGATTAATATTTGTGTAGGGATGTTTTTCTGATCTTTCCCATAATTTATGATACTAATGGGATTGTATGCAAAAATTTATGTATGACCTAAGAAATCTTATGTATGCCCATCTTTTAGTTACATACAATTCTCCATTCTCACTTATTATTGCTTGCATTTCCTTTTACTAACATTGCCTTTTCCTTTTACTAGCCTAACCCCTTTTCAACAATAATAGTTCCATATTTAATCAAGTGTTTTTCTACCGAGGTGGCTAAGTCAACTGAGTTGACCCCCAACCGAGCTAACTCGGCCTTTGAAACGATTGGAGTGACAAGTTTGGTACCGAACCAAGAAAATTAGGGTATGACTGAATGGATCGGTAACAAAATGGTCAATTTGTCCCAATCTATACTAAATTGACAAAGTGAATGTGGGAATGCACAGGCCACACACATGACACTTCAATTCAAAAAACAAATTAACCTAGAAATATAAACATCTAGGCTCTAAACATACTTCATTGTCAAGTCAATTAGGTTTGTATGATTCCTGTACATCATAACACTATTTGGATTAAAACACAACTTGCTTTGTGATGCAGGAGCATAGGCTCATGGAAACAAATTCATCCATGGCTTGATCAAAGTCATATGAATTGAGAGACCTAGGGTCTCAACTCTTGTAAATTCTTTTATCTTGATTAAAAATTGAATAATCTGGAAGAGGACACTTGTCCTTTCCACTTGTAAATGTTTGGATAAGAGTTGTTAGTTTGTTAGTGAGTCACTAATGACTCATAGGGGTCAATTGAGTTTATTAAGGACTCTATTCCTTAATTATAGGATCTGTAACTAGAATTAGAATAGAATTGGAGGTTTATTTAATGCAGATCCAAATCATTTAGTTAGGTAGCTTAGGTTAGCTTGAGGATATTTTTGTTAGCTCATTTTGAGGTGAGGTAGCTCGCAGAAGCTTGGGTAGCTCGAGAAGGACAGAGAGGGAAGAGAGAAACTAAGGGTTTTCCTGAAATTCACTTTCTGAATAGGGTTTTTGTAAAACTAAGGTTTGCATAGAGTTATGGCAGTTGGTGCCTGCATCACCTACCAAGCATGTAATATCTCTCATGAAATGGACCAGCTCAATGAGTAACCTTCAAGCATGTAATATCTCTCATGAAATGTTGTATAAAATAGTGTAAGCATGCTTCAAATGATGCCTCAATGAGTAAGCTCCTGTAGAGTGGATGTTTTAACCTCTGTGCACCCACGTTGAGCTAATGCAAATCCAAAATTTATATACTCTAGCTAAAAACACAGTCTCCATTTTAACGCCAACATAGAGTATACGATGGCAAGCCAATGCGCTACGGCACCATTGCTACAATGGCGTAGCCCATGGCATAACACCCCAAGCTCTAGAAGCTTTCCCAACTTAATTTACAAACAATAAAATCAGAGTTTCATGCAAACTCCCAAACCCAAACCATTATTAATGCACAGAGTAAATCCCACAGGATGAAAGCCATGAATCGAACCCAATAAGTCAACAATTCAAAACGCAGCATTAAATATACTACACAGTCCCAAATATTTACACAGTATAATATTTTATAAACGTCGAATGAAATTGTATATACCAAATCACATTGCAGTCCTTACATAAAATCCAACGCGCAATGTATTTACACAGTGAAGCACGAAGCCTATTTTACAACAGTCAAACTATTAAAAATTTTAAATGGCAAAGTCATGAGCTATGGCACCATTACAAGTAGAGGTGCAGCCACGGCCAAAAAATGCCAAACCTCCCAACAAGAGTCCATTAAAAACCAGAGCAAGCTACATTATAAACCTCGAAGCTAGAGTCAACAAGTGCCACATGAAACCCCAACTTAGAAATGCCTAGAATGAGAGGAGGCAAGTAAATCTTGCTATCATGCTTACCATGGCCATGAAGAATAAATCCCAAATCGATAGTGTAGCCTGTGCAAACCCCAGAGCACCTTCGCGTTCACCTGCAAACAAACCAATGGTGGCATGAAAAGCATGACCATGCCATGGAGAATACAATGAAGCAATGCATTTTTACACAGAGTCGATCTAGCTTACGTGCAAATTTATGGGGTCATCTCCCTTCTCCAAAAGCACAGAGGCCACACTAAACCAAAATTCCAAAAACCATATTGAACAAGCAGCTGGTGACCATTAACGCAAGCACAAACCCTCAGCTGGTGACCATTAACGCAAGCACAAACCCTCAGCTGGTGACCATTAACACATGCACAAACCCTCACCATAGTTTATGGAATCAACATTATACCATATACCAACCAAGTCATATGTTAAACCCTCTATCCTATGGTTTTTCCACCCTTTAAATATCAGCGCAGACTTAGTACTTAGGACGTGGTATTTATACCATAGTCTCCCAACCTTATGGTATGAGCAGTCCTTAACAATATCATATAGTATTTACAATGTTTATCAATCCTGTCTGTGCAAAACTAGATAAATTGCGTAATTACATCTATAGATGCGCTACAAAATGAATGATCACTATAATAGTGACTCACAGATCGAGAGGGGGTGAGGCGCGAAGCCTTATTCTAAGTTCATGACCTGAACAATGAGTTTCTCATTTGTAAGGTAAGAAGGTTTGTAAATTGAATCCCTGAATAACCCACTAAATGAGGAAGGGTTTGTCTGCATTCAAGCTTGTCCGACAAAGGATCAAACATCATAGCGCACACAAAAAACCCTTGTCACAAAAAACATTATATATTATATGTTTTTTATTTTTATTATATATTATTTTATATTATATGTATTTTATTTTTATTATATGTTATTTTATATTATATAAATTTCCATAATAGTATTAGGATATTTTTATTATATCCTAACTTGAATAAAAAACCTTCACATTAATGAGGGAAGAACCATCTACATAACAACACATCCCTATCTTGGATAAATGAAAATATATCTTTGAAGGATGATTGAAAAGTTGAGCATGTGAGCTTGTGAGCATGGTGGTGGTGATGATGATGATCATGATAATGATTTTGATGACGATGATGATGATGATCTTGATGATGATGATTATCATCATCATGAGGATGACGATGAAAATGATGACGATGATGATGATGATGATGACGACGACAATAATGATGATGATGATGAAGATTATGATGTTGATGTCGACAATGACAATGATGATGATGACAATGATGATGTTGATTGTGACAACGATAATGATGATGACGATGATGATGAAGATGATGATGGTGGTGATGATGAAGACAAAGACAATAATGATGATGATGATGACAATGATGATGATAATGATGATGTTGACGATGACAATGATGATGATGAAGATGATGACAATGATTATGATGACGATGAAGACGATGACAATGATGATGATGATGCTGACAATAATGATGTCGACGATGACAATGATGATGATGATGACAATGATTATGACGATGATTATGATCATGACGATGATCATGATTATGATGATGATGATGATTATCATCATCATGAGGATGACGATGATGATGATGTTGATGATGAGTATCATCATCATGAGGAAGACAATGATGATGATGATGATGATCATGCTCTTCGTCATATGAGTTGGATATCCGAATTGTTTTTGGTTCATGGATGTCGAAGATCCAACATTCATGTGTCAAATAACCACCACTACAGGAGTCAGACATCCAACGCCTATCCGACACGGAAGCGTCAGGTAACCGCCACTGCGTGCATTTGAATTCCAACTCCAGAGTGTTGGATAATTGATGGAGTCAGAAATATTTTGTTGTCGGCATTTTGTAGATTGATTGCTGTCTGACACTTCCGTGCAAAATGTTGAATGACATCAGATTTTGGGTTCAAATTCTGTAGTGAAGCTATGTATCCAAGTACATCCTGTTAGGATTATTAATCCTCCCTTGTCCAAATTTGGTCATATGTCTAAATTGGGAGTCATGTCTAAATCAGGAGTCCATCCAATCTATTTATAGTCATTAACACCATTAATTCCACTTGACCTAATTGGGGGACATGTTTCAGTTACTAAAGTGTGGGGAACACTAATTGAGGCTCACTTCCACTAATTGCACTTGATTGCATCAGTTTAGAAGCCTCTTAGACCAATGCCTACAATTTAGGAAGCCACTGGGAGTGCCGAAACTAACCAAGGTTAGTTCACTTCAGTTAATGACTAGTCAAGCTAAGTTAGGAGTCAGTTACATTCAGTTCTAGTCCTCTACATTCAGTTAGCGCTAGGTTTACTTGACTGAACACATGTGGGGCGCATTTCTCACCTACCCCAATCAGTTAACCTTAGTCAACACTAAATGTAACACTTGATTTGTGTTTTAGAGCTCCGATGAACTCCGGTTATGGTTTAGACAAGGTCAGTTAACTACTGAGTCCTTCAATAGTGATTTAGACAAGGTCTTGGTTACCTACAGTCAAGTAGAGTCTAACCAATTCAAACTTCCTCATGTGGATTCGAATTGCTTGTGGTTATTAAAGCCATTTTACTTCATTGTAATTATCATTGGATTACTTTTTTATTAATGAAAGCATTCACAGCTGCAAGCCTTTTTTACACTGTTTCATTCTTCAATTGCTGAGTAAATTGTGAGATCCATTTTGTGAGTTGTGTATTTGTCTACAAATCTATGTGCTCAAATTTACATGGTATCAGAGGCTCGATGGACAAGACTCCTCTCCTCCTCAGATCTCCAGCCGGATCATTTTTTGGGAAAAATGCTCTTTCCAGTACTGCACCAGAAGCGGAGAATTTACCACTTAATATCCCAAGTTAAGAAATTGTTGATCAAGCTTGCTTGATCAACTATGCTAGGTTTGAAGGAAATTCCAAAAGTGTATACTGTCGACCTTATTTTGTATGTTTGATTGTGTGACAAGTTATCTTACAGCATTAACTACAAGCAGCCCTCTTTTCTCACTGCATTCACTACAGCAACTCAGTTCTTCCTACTACATTCGAAATGGCTCATTCAATAGAACCTCTCACTCCCTTCAACTATCACTAGTGGAAGGCAGAAATGGTGGTAATGCTCCGCACCAAAGGGCTCTTTAGACTCATAGAAGAAGTAGAGGAAGAGCCAGATTCAGATAAAGACAGAGCTAAGTACATGAACAGGCTTGATGAAGCCCTTGGACACTTTCTCTCCTCGGTCTCTCAAGATATTTGGTTTCACATTATAGAATTGAAGACTCCCAAGCTGGTTTGGGACAAGCTTGCCTCCCTATTTGATAAGCATGATGATATGAGGATCCATCAGCTAGAAAATGATCCGATTACTCTCAATCCATCCAATTTCGAATCTCTGGATGCATTCTTCACAAAGTTCAAGAACCTGATATATCTATTGAAGCAATGCAAAGTGGAGAAGGATGAAGATCAGCTCATCCTTTCTCTTCTCACAAAGCTCAATTCAGACTACTCAATCTTTGTATCCACCTTCCAAATAGTAAGGCTCACTACTCCAAATTGGAAGATGCCCACTCTTAAATCTTTCATCCAATCTCTTATTTCTGAGAATGATAAATTGATCCAAATGGGGATCATTCGATCTCCCAAAGATCTAGCTCTAGTTGCAAGAGGAGAGAAGGTAGCGAATGACAAAGGGAAGCAAAGATATGATTCCCCTGTGAAGAAAGAGCAGTCAAAAGAACCTTAAAGTTTGAAGAGAAGCAAGAAGAATGGCAAAGGCAAGGTCCTCTTCTCTTACTGTGGAAGGGGCTTCCATTTAGAAAGCTCTTGTATGAGAAGACAACTTGATGAAATGGCTCTTCTCTTGAAAAAGCACAACATTTCTGTACCTACTAGCATAAGGAAGGAAGAATCTGAAGAAGAAGAAGAAGAATACCAAAGGAAAGGTCATGCACTGAAGGCTTGCTGCACACTAGCACCTGTCTTCCTCATTGATTCTGGAGCTTCTAACCATATGGCTGCATCCAGAGAATCATTCTCTTCTTTTCAATCCTTTGATGGTCCTAGTATTCAAATGGGCAATAACAGTAAATTCAAAACAAAGGGGAAGGGCTCTATCCAACTTGAACATGGAAGGTTCAAAGATGTGTTGTTTGTTCCCTCCCTAGCTTCAAACCTGTTATCTGTCTATCAGATGACCCATATTGGATCTCCAAAGCAAGTGATCTTTGGTCCTGACTCAGTGGAGATCACAGATATCTCTACTGGGAGCATCATAGCAAAGGGTACTACAAATCATGCTTCAAAAGCATATTAGTTCTCACATTTCATGCCTCCTTCAGAACCAGTGCACTCTCAGTAGCCACCTACAAGGGAAGGTAAAATCATTGCATCTAATTCTTTTACAGCTTCTACTAGTATTGCAGATCCATCTATATCAGTTTATTACCTTGAGATTCAGGGTGACTCAGATCTAGATTCAGTCCCTACCTCCAAACTGGAAGCTAGGAATATGACTGGAAACTCACCTGACACTCAGAAAGGAAAGACTCTTGCGCTATGTCATGCTATTTTACCTCCTTCAGGGAGATCCAATAGGCTTCCTGTAAGATGCAATATGGCAAGGGCTCAGTCTTACTACATTCAGAAGAATGGATATGATCATACACCTCTTCATTCAGCAAGAGATAAAGGTTACATTCCTCCTTCCTCCCATCATCATTTTTGGAGAAGGAGAAGTCTACATGCCAGGCCCCAGAATACTTGTGCACAGCACACCATGTATGCTGCTTCACTACCTCACAAATATGAATATTGCAGCAACATATTTTCAAGTTTTTCAAACTTGAGACCTGATTCTACCTGCTTAGCTATAGGGAGGGATTTTTTCCCATGTGTTTTTTGCCCTAGCTCCTTGTATTAAGCAGTTACTTTATTTACTTGATGTAATGGGTGACCTATGGTCTTAGTTACCAGGGCCCACAATTTGTCCAAGTTAGCATTCAGGGGGGGTGTTAGGCTTATTAATCCTCCCTTGTCCAAATTTGGTCATATGTCTAAATTGGGAGTCATGTCTAAATCGGGAGTCCATCCAGTCTATTTATAGTCATTAACACCATTGAGTCCACTTGACCTAATTGGGGCACATGTTTCAGCTACTAAAGTGTGGAGAACACTAATTGAGGCTCACTGCCACTGATTGCACTTGATTGCATCAATTTAATAGCCTCCTAGACCAATCCCTACAATTTAGGAAGCCACTGGGAGTGCCGAAACCAACCAAGGTTAGTTCACTTCAGTTAATGACTAGTCAAGCTAAGTTAGGAGTCATTTACATTCAGTTCTAGTCCTCTACATTCAGTTAGTGCTAGGTTTACTTGACTGAACACATGTGGGGCGCATTTATCACCTACCACAGTCAGTTAACCTTAGTCAACACTGAATGTAACACTTGAGTTGTGTTTTAGAGCTCCGATGAACTCCGGTTATGGTTTAGACAAGGTCAGTTAACTACTGAGTCCTCTGATAGTGATTTAGACAAGGTCTTGGTTACCTACAATCAAGTAGAGTCTAACCAATTCGAACTTCCTCATGTGGATTCGAATTGCTTATGGTTATTAAAGCCATTTTACTTCATTGTAATTATCATCGGATTACTTTTTGATTAATGAAAGCATTCACAACTGCAAGCCTTTTTTGCATTGTTTCATTCTTCAATTGCTGAGTAAATTGCAAGATCCACTTTGTGAGTTGTGTATTTGTCTACAGATCTATGTGCTCAAATTTACACATCCTTCTAAGGAGCCATGTACACCTAGTACATATGTTCATCATCTCACTTGCATTACATACAAGCATGCAGTTCATGTGAGATGTCATCATAAAATTTTCAATCATAGGTTTTCAAACATATTCCAAACAAATCCCTCTGAGAAGCTATGTATCTAAGTACATACTTCTGAGGAGACATGTACGCCCAGTACATATGTTCATCATCTATCCTACATTACATACAAGCATGGAGTTCATATGAGATGTCATCATAGAATTTAAATCATATATTTTCAAACCTATTCCCAACACATCCCTTCAAGAAGATATGTATCCAAGTACATCCTTCTGAGGAGCCATGTACACCTAGTACATCCTTTCGAAGGGTTGTGTATCCCAAACACATCCTTCCGAGAAGCTATGTACTCCAAAGGTGTAATTTCATCATCTCACCTGCGTTACATACACGTATGCATTCTCATGAGATGTCATCATAAAAAATTCCAATCATAGGTTTTCAAATCTATTTCACGCATACATGATTTCCCAAATCTCAAACGATCAATAACATTGATAGTCAAATAAGAATTTGAGTTCCCAATTCTACTTCCTGCAGAAAATCAAACTTTTTCAACCATGAGGTCATCCTCATATTTTTTGGATCTTTCCAGTGGGAGTACTTATCTCTTACTTACACCAGCTGCCCAAAACCTACACATCTACATACAACATGTCATCTTGACACAAGTTTAAATAAGCCAAACAATCACAGTTAGCAACAGGAAACTTCAGACATCAAGTAATGCAAGACAAGCATATCCATTGTTAGCATGATTCAAAACCATCACAGGAGATCACAGTATCCCATAATCAATAGAAAAAATTGCAATCTGAAGTTCCAAAAATATGTTCTCAGTCATGATTTTTTCCCTCATAATGTCTAGCCTTTGCACATGACATATTCCTGCCTCAATTCACCTAGTACCACTTAGACTGCCCTGTCCAAGTCATTATATATGCAAACTCTAGGCATCAATGTCCCAAGAACTCCTTGGGAGAACCCTTCACCTATATACATACTCAACTTCGACTGCAGAGTACCCCTCAATGACCTCTTGTAGTATCCTGCAAGTCCCATACAGGATCTCACATCTGTCACATTCCTCAATGTGCATACAATTCATGTTCCCTGAGCACTTTCAATACCATCCATAGATGTGTTTCATGATTTTCCTCATTCTTAGAATGAATAAGAATGTCATCAAGGATGAAAAGAACAACTTGTCTAAATACATGCTAAAAACACCAATCATAGAACATATGAACGTAGCCGGTATGTCCGTGAGACCAAATGGTACCACCTAATGACAAGCCCTTCTTTTGAAATTATTTAGCCAAACTTATACTTGATTTTTAGTCCAATCCCAAATTTAGTAGAACCACTAATCTATCCGACTCAGTCAATGTCCCAGGAAACGCTCTTTCCATGAGCTAACTTCTATCCTTCGATAAACTGGATTTTCATAAAGATCTCGCTCCCATCTCTAGCAATTAATGTACTTGCTAGTTATCCAATGAAATGTATGGAGATCCGTCAGATCTAGATCAATCGTGGACCTCAAATATCATAGGGTGAGTTTCATCAAATATCACGTACGCCAGGATTTTCTTTCTCCGTGCTATTTCACCTAGCAAAATAGCTCACAGTCCTTGATCTACATCGAGATCAACCTCATCTGTTGATCTCTATCTCTATTATGGAGATTACCTTCACATTTCATGGCCGATTCACCTTTTTAATCCTTCTTGCTATTCAGTCGGTGATATTCTGTATGGTCGTAGATCTCCGACCATTCAAATATCCGCCACACTATCTACCATCGTGAGTATTATTTAATCTTGGAACTGTTGGGTTATCTCAAATGTCACTCCAACCTTTTGAATCCCATCTTCAACCATGGAATTGTTCCTGATCACGATCTCAACTGCCTACATAGGCACGAACATAGGCCCTTCTTACCATCGATCCTTGCAGTGATCGATGACTGATCTAGAAACCTAAAACAAGTTTGTTCTGAACATAATTCATTCATGAAATCCTCAATGGATTATTAATCTAACTCTCATTCTACTGATCAGAGAATCAATCAATCGATGTTTGTTTTTCTCCCTCTTAGAAACCTTGGTTCACATGCAGGATTATAAATCATTAAAAGAGGATTCAATTCATGAAATCACATATTTAGATAGAATTGAATTTACACAGAGATTATGTCGAAATATGATTTCTTCATTCACACAATGAAACTCTACATGCAATTTTTTCTCAGAACCTGCATTCTGATCATATAAAGACTTAGTCTCCCTGATAGCCTCTTCTAGAGTTCTAGATTTATCAAACTTAATCCTACCTTTGTAAGCTTTAGGTAGCCTACTCAGAAGATGCTCGATTTTCACTTTATCAGTTATGATGTATATGGCATACCTCAATAGTTTCAAGAACTAGTTTGCATAGTTCTCCATGGTCAACTGTCCGAATTTCAGGTTTAGCTCCTTGGGTGTTGTGAACTTGCCTCACATTCCCATCCTGATGCGGATAGTTCCTGTACAAATGGTTTCCTCCATATTCCCATCATTGGAGTGCTTTCCCCATAGTTTCAGCTCCTTGAATATTGTGGACTTGTATTTGATTCCCATTTCGATGCAGACAATACTTAATTAGATGGTCTCCTCCACATCCCCAACATTGGAGTGGTTTCCTTGGCTTGTCTCTCATCATTCTGGCTAGCTTAGTCATAGATTGTGATGGTTTCCTTTGCTTGAGTGAGAAGGTTTGAAACCTTTCCTCCTTTGGTCAAGATTCACATTCTTCTTGCAGGAATTTCTCCTACTCCCTTCATTATTTGTTGTCTCATTCCCAGAGTTTATCTTCCTTTGGAGGTATGTCAAACTCTGTAGCATGGATGCAGTCAACTAATTTTTCTCTTTCAGAGCCTTCATCATCCTTTCATTTTCCTTTCTGCAACCATGCAACTCCATCCCCAAGATCTTTATGGTAGCTGGAATATTTGGGGGAGTCTCTTGATTCCTCTTCCCATCAAATTATGTTTCAGCATCCTTGACCTAAACATCTTCCCCCAAAACATCTACCTCAAGCCCGTAGGGATCCTATGCATCACTCATGATGTAAATATTCTTGGTACTGTGTTGCAGCGGCAACTTTTTCCCAATTTTTTTAAAATTTTGGACACTTAATTTTTTATGTTATCTTGCCTAGGATTGTTTTGATTGCTGAACTTTGTTTTTCTCTTTGTGACCAATTTGGGTTACTTCAAGTTGAATTGAGGTCAGCTGTTTTCATGAGTTTTGGAAAACTGCCTTTTGTTTGCCAATGTTTTGACTGAGGAATTTAAAGTTTTGATTTGAAAAATAACATCCTTTTGATCTAAATGTTTTCCTTTATCGCTATCAGAGGTCAGTTGAAGTTTGAGTCGGAACTCTAATTCTCTGTGCCGCCATTGTTTCAGAGGTTAAATGAACTTTTTAATGCTGCCCAATCGAAGGTCTTTGAGCACTTAACGCTATGTTTTATGTTTGTTTATAGCTGCCGAAAGTCTATTGATGTGTGAATCGAGGCATTAGTTCTCTACACATCTGCCGTTGTGGAGAGTAAATAGAGAACATGCCAATGGATAACTTTGATTTTCACCGATGCTTTTGTTTTATTGATCAAACTTTTACTTCATGATGTTTTTTGTTTTCGCCATCGGAATGGTGTTGATGATTGATCAGAGTGTTAATCTTTTGTGTTGCTGACATGGCGACAACATTGAGCCTTTGGTTGTGGAACCCATTGTCTCTCCACTTTCCGCCATTGTGATTTTCTAGTAAACTATCTTGTCAATGTTTAGTTCTTATGAGCTCCGACCTTTAGCTTTTAGAGTTTCCAACCGCCGATGTTTTTATGTTGACTATGGAACCCTTAGTCTATATGGTTTCCATCATTGCGGCAACTGAGTGAACTAACCATTCGACATATAGTTGTTCCGTTCGTCGATGAGAAGTTTGCCAGCCTGATGCTTAGTTTTTTTCACCGAAGTGGATTATCTTCCCGATGCTTAGCATTTATTGCTTCCGACTGTCGGTAGGGTTTTCCCGTCATTTTTGTTGTGCTGTTACTCTATTTTATGGGATGCCAGAGTTTTCCCATGGGTGCTGGTTGATTCAAGGTTTTTCTGAGATGAAGAGTGCAGTTTGGGGGTTTGAGGTTTCGAGTTAGTTCAGATGTGGCTTGGTTTTAGATGAAGAATCTATTCTGTTGGGATTGTGGTTTTAGGGGGACAGTGGGCTTAGAGGTTTTCCGAACTCAGCTTGCAGGATTTTCTTTTCCTTATCATTTTCTTTTCATGCCTTAATATTGTTTATAGTTCATTTTACAGAATGCATGTATTAGTGCAGTTTGTTTTACTTTGGTAAATGCTAGATGGTCTAAAATCTACTATGTTCATGATAGGGTAACTACTGCAAACAATATATGTCTAAAATTCAAAGCAGAAGGGAGGCAGCAAGGAAAGAAGAGGCTGAAGCATAAAGAAGCAAGGATAGAAAAAGGACCAGCGGATTCGATAGTAGCAGAGGCCCAGGCTTGGGAAAAGTTTATCACTGATTAAGCTAGTCTCTCGTTATAAAAGTGCTATTAAATTTTAATGAAATGTAACATATTGTATAAATCATGAGCACCCACTAAAAGACAAAATTGTGGGATTAAACAGTTGGGGGAACCCAAAGGTCACCCGAGGGGAAACCCAAAGGTTTTGCTGTTTTTGTATAAATAGAGGAGAGTTAGTTGTAGAAGGGGACTTTTTCTTAGATAGATTTGTGAGAGTATGATGTAAGAAGAACTATTTCCTTTTGCATAAAGAAATTACAAGTTTCCTGTTGGAGAAAGCTTTGTGGAAGGTTTCAAATTTTGTGCTATGGATTTGTTGAATGTGAACTATTTCGTTTTCAGCTGTTATCCATTAACTGTGAGATCGTTCTAACTCTTTGAAACTATGTTCTTGTTATGAAGGCGCTCTACTTTATTCTATGAAATTTCCACTATGAGTAATGAATGTTGTTCATAAACAATTAGCTATCTCGTTGTTCATATATCTATAATTGTTCATGTGTTTTGAAATAAGTAACAGCTATTTGTGATTTTTCTTAATGCATGCACAAAATACATTACTCATTGATGAATAATAATCTTTCTCCCTAGGGATAGGTTAGATAGTTAGTTTTAGGTTTTTCTTGCTATGTGTGGTTTAGATGCGAGAGAGTTAAGACGAGAGGTAAGAACCTACACATCACATTGTGGCCGCTCCTCGTATTCTCTATCAATATGCATTTTGTTAGATAGGCACTTGCATCTCATACTTAAATACAAAAAACTAAAACATACAAGGTGGACCGGGCTGTAACCGGTAAAACCCTTTATTTTTGTTACTTGACCTACGCTAGCCAGACCGTAAACCGGACAGATTCCCCATACCAAACGGTAACGGGCTAGTTGGGAACATTTACTGGGGAGAATCCCTAACTGTTGTTACCTACAATTTTCCAGGCCTTAATAGTTTTTGGCACTAGAAAGAGGGCCGCCAGTGCATGGCTGGCTGAGGAAACTTATTTTCTCAAGATTATTCCACCGGTGAGAGTTCTAAAAGCAGTCTGTTTCCCAATCCAATTCCTAAAGAGAAGGGTAAAGAGCATATGTATTCTGTCGATAACGAAGTAGTTAATGATCTAAGAAGACATACTAGGGCATATGTGAAGAATATTGGAGGATTACCAATTATTCCTATCTTCCCCAGAAGAGAATATAAGAAGAAAGACCGTCCTATATTGGAAGATGCAATGTTGGTTGGATATTTTGAAGAACTGGTAGAAACAACCTTACAGAAAGTTGTTCAGCCTTTGAATCAAGTGGGCCCAAATACACCTTACTGTTCACCTGTTCATACCCCTATTCACTCACCACCTCATTCTCCACCCAGACTCATGGCAAACGTGAATGCAAATCAGCCACCCAACCCTCTGAATCCACCACCTTCTTGGAGGGCTAGGTCACCTTTAAACCTGGCACCCCCTTTGCATAAATTACCTCAGGATTTTGAGAAAATGCTTCCCAAGTTCGACCCAAGTGAAAAGATTTTGTTATATGATCATTTACAAAGCTTTTACTTGGATATAGAAGGACTAAGGGCTGGAAAACATGAAGATGTAGTTTGCGGATTGTTTCCACATACCCTGAAAGGAACAACAGCTTCATGGTATTTTGCTCTGCCTGCAAACTCAATCCCAGACTAGGAAACATTTGAAAGGATTTTCAAAAGTAAATATGAAGCCCATAAAACTCATGCATCTCTAATGAAAGGGTTGTGCGCTTTAAATAAAGAAAGAAAAGAAAAAGTGCGTAGTTTCACCCAAAGGTTTGCTGCTTATCTTAAGAATTTTTCTGCAACTGATAAATCGTCTGATAAGGTTTTGATCGAATACTATACTTCAGCTTTAGGGCCTGACTTGGCCATGTTCACCAAGATGCAAGTCAAACCTACGTTGTCAGAAACTTATGAAGAAGCCGAGAGAATAGAAGCTGAAAAAGAGAGCATAGAAGATTATCTTGAGCAGTCGGGAGAAATTTTTTTTGGTAAGAAAGCCTTATTACTGTCTAAGCCTAAGGAGGAGCAGTCACATGACTTTGAAGGAATGTTGAAAATTATGCAGAAACTATCTAACAGAATAATAGATTTGTAAAAGGAAAAAGAAGCTCAGAAATTTTATAAGCCTTACTATAAAAGGAGAGAGGACAACAATCAATCTAAACCTCCTCCACACATCCCTGCATCAATAAATTTAACTGAAGTGGGTATGGATAATTTTTGCACCTTTCATCAGCAGCCTCATTCTGAAAAAAATTGCCCTCAATGGATCAATTCGATGACATTAGTAATGAATCAACTATTGGACTCTAAACTAACAGAAGCTGATGATGAAGAGGAAAAGGGAAATAAATCCACAAAAAAACAAGGGGATGATGCTCTGGTTTTATGGGACTGTGTCTCTATGTTTGATACCAAAGAAGAAGGCTATCTGAAATAGGCGGAGATATCGGAAACAAACATGACAACAAGAAGGAAAGGTTTGATAGAAGAGGACAAATCAGTACTCCTGAAAATCAAGAGACTTCAAAAGAATGTAAATAAAATTTAGAAGAGCACCATAGCTAATAAAATACCTGAATTCACCATTGCGAGTCAAAATCCAAATAAAATTAACATGCATGTTAAGCCCGTCGAAAAAAAATTGATAATGTAAAGAAGAATCTCGGAGAACATAAGATGGAATATAATATTGTGGAAGATATTAAAAGGGCTATGGAAAATATCTCACTCTTTGAAATGTGTAATATGCCTCAACAGAAAGAAAAATTGTTAAAGGCACTTGAAGTACCATAAGAAAATTTCCCCACCGACAATCAACCTAAAGAAGAAGAAATTGGTGAAGCAAGTGTGGGAGGTAATTCTAAATGCAAAACCCCACCATTTCTCCTAACTTATGAAATTTTCAACCATAACGTGCACAATTGTTTAGTAGACGTAGGGGCATCAGTCAATGTTATGCCACTTTCAGTCTGTAAGAAGATAAATGGACAACCTAAACCATCTACTTGGCAGGTCATTCAGTTAGACAGAATAGTTGTGAAGGTAATTGAGGAAATGGAGGATGTTTTGATTTCACTATCTTCAAATGAAAAGGTATGTCAGTTCATCGATATTGTAGTAGAAGACATACCTGAGGCTTATGGACTTGTTTTGAGTCGGGATTGGTCAACAAAGCTAAATGGATATTTTGCATCAAATTGGTCACATTTGTGGTTGCCTTATAAGCAAAGTCCCAATCAAATAAAAGTATTAAGAGAGCCTCATATGAAGCACAATGTTACTCAGTTGGAGGGTAAAAATGAACCAGTGAATTCTATGTTGGGAAATTACTTTATTGAGCTCAAACTGGGAAATTACCAAGCAGAAGAATCCAACGGCACACCAGACACACAGCCTGATCTCCTTCGATCTTCATGGGATGATGAATTTGACTGTAAAATAGTAGACTTAGTTTCAGATGTAGTGGTTGATTCAAGTAAAATAGAAGTAGATAGTTTTTGGACACTTTTTTTTTATGGATCTAAAACTTTGGAAGGATCAGGAGCTGGCTGCGCCCTGATTGATCCAAAGAAAAATAAACATTTTCTTTCATGTAGATTAGATTTTGAATGTACCAATAACACAGTCGAATATGAAGCATTAGTTCAGGGACTAAGAAAAGCAATTGAATTAAAAGTAGAAAATCTGAAAGTGTAAAGCAAATTCAAAAACAGATACATTGCATCTCACCTCATTTAAAAGCTTATCAGAATGAAGTGTGGGATTTGCTGACAAATTTTTATGCATTTAATATTGTATCCATTCCTAAACTTAAGAATGCAGCAGCTGACTTGTTAGCTACCTCAGCTGCAAGGATTGTACCTTCAAATAACAAGTGTTCTATTGAATTACTTTTCAGGCCTTCGGTTCCAGACCTGATTACTAATCTACAAGTTTTTGATGATGATCAAAAAATCTTAGAATGTTTGATGAATGATGAAACTTTCAAAGGGGCAATTATCGATGACGAAGAACACCAAGCTGAGTTAAAATTCGACAACTTCATTCCTAAAGGGGTCAGGACCTTAGAGAGGATGTTTGATTTAGATAGAAAATTCAGAAGACCAGCAAATGTCAATACTGATAGCTCGTCTTTGCAATTCGAGCTGATAAATTTGGGAACTAAAGTTAAACCCAAATAAGTAAATTTGGGAAAGTGTTGTTCCCTGGGTCAAAGAAATAAGTTCATTAGTTTGTTCAAACAATACAAAGATGTATTTCCCTGGACATATGACACCAAGATTATAGAACATGTCATTCCTATTAGATCTAGAGTCAAGCCTTATCAGCCACCTTTGAGGAAGATGCATCCAAAACTGGAGCCTTTAATTCAGAGTGAAGTGAAAAAATTATTGGATGCCAAAATTATATTCAAAGTCAGACACTCAGAATGGGTTTCAAATTTGGTACCAGTAAGGAAGAAATCTGGAGAAATAGGGCTATGTGTGGATTTCAGAAACCTAAATCATGCTTTTGATAAAGACAACTATCCAGTCCCACCCATGGAACAAATATTGCAGATGGTTTCGGTTTCTGAGTTATTTTCATTATTAGATGGATTCTCTGGCTATAATCAAGTGTTAGTAATTGAAGAAGACAAACTAAAAACTACATTCAAAACAAAATGGGGAACTTTTGCTTACAGAAGGATGCCCTTTGGACTCATCAATGCTGGAGCTACTTTCCAGAGGGCTATGGATATAGCTTTTCGTGGTCTAATTGGCCATAGTGTTGTAGCATATCTCAACGATGTCACGATATTTTCAAAGAAGAGAGAAGAACATACATTCCATCTAAAACAAATTTTCGAGCATTGTCGAAAATATGTCATCTCACTGAATCCAAGGAAATGTGTGTTTGCGGTTATAGAAGTAAAGCTACTGGGTCACATGGTTTCTAAAAGGAGGATCTCCATAGACCCAGAAAGGATTAAAGCTATCGAACATATCCCTTTACCCCATAACAAAAAATGTATGCAATCATTCACGGGAACGATTAATTTTGTGCGAAGGTTTGTGCCATATTTCGCTCAAATCATTAAACCTTTGCAGCAAATGGTAAAACAAAGTGTACAATTCAAGTGGATTGATGTAGAGAAAAATGCATTCAGTAAAATAAAGACATTTGTTGCTCATGCACCATCTCTTAAAATTCCAAATTTCGAAAAAGATTTTATTTTGTACACTTTCACGTCTGATGATTCATTGGCAGCAGTGCTTACTCAGAAGGAACATGGGGGAGATGAGTACCCCATATCATTTATGAGCACTGAACTGTAGGGGGGGTGAATTGAATTACCCAGGTGTGGATAAACAAGCTTATGCAGTCTTCAAAGTGGTAAAACAATTCAGGCCGTACATACTTAAGAACCAGACCAAGGTAATAGTTCCACACCCAGCTGTGAGGTCTCTTTTCATACAAAAGGAATTAGGAGAAAGAAGAGGAAAGTGGGTAACAGCTTTACAAGAATATGACCTCGAATTTAAACCAGCATCCATAGTTAAAGGGCAACGACTGTGAAAACTAATGGCTGAGGGTAAAAACAATGAAGAAAACGATTGGGAAAATGAAGCTAAATTACATATGATGGGTGTATGTCCTCTTTTCACAGCTCCAGATTCTTGGTACCGAGACCTTGTTCATTACCTTCAGGAAGGATTGTTTCCAGAACATTGGAATTCCAAACAACGAAGAGCGTTACGCCTTAAATCAGCTGCATACCAAATCATTGATAGAATTTTATTTAGGAAGAATTATGATGGAGTCATTCTCAGATGCTTAGAGAAAGAAGATGCAAAAGGGGTCATAATAGAATTACATGATGGGCCTGCTGGAGGTCATTTTTCCGGAGATACGACAGCCCACAATATTCTTAGAGCCGGATACTATTGACCCACACTATTCAAGGATGCACATGCCCATGTCAGAAAGTGTGATATCTGCCAGAAGTGTGGGGGAAGACAATGCAAACCAGCATGACCATTGAAGCCTGTGATGATAACAGAACCATTTGAGCAATGGGGGATTGATATCATTGGAGAAATAAAACCCAATTCTTCCTTGCAGCACAAATATATTTTGACGGCAACTGACTACTTCACTAGATGGGTTGAGGCCATTCTGCTACATAAAGTGAGTGAAGATGCGGTCATGAATTTCTTGCAAGATCATATTATGACCAGGTTTGGGGTTCCAATTTCGTTGGTTTTCAATAATTCTACTTATTTTTCTTCTATTAGATTAACTACATTTGCTCATGAAAGAGGAATTAAGTTGCATTATTCTGTGAACTATTACCCACAAGGAAATGGTTTGGTAGAATCTACAAACAAGAATCTGATTAGGATCTTAAAAAAGACTATGATAGAAAACCAGAGAAGTTGGCATTTAGCATTGCCGAATGCTCATTGGGCTGATAGGGTCACACCCAAGAATTCCTTAGGTGTGTCACTGTATACCCTTGTTTATGGAAAAGAGGCTATACTTCCTCCTAACATTATGCTACCATCTTCCATTATAGCCCAAGAGTTTAGAGACACAGATAAATAATTCCTAGAAATTAGAATCTGTAATCTTTTGAAGGCAAAAGAGTCTAGGTCTAGGGCCAAAGAATGTTTTAAGCATCAACAGGAAGTAGTGAAAAGGTGGTTTGATAAGCACCAAGTTGGAAAAAGGGAATTTGAAGTGGGAGACCTGGTTCTTAAGTGGGATCACCCACATGATGAAATGGGGAAACACACGAAGTTTCAACAGTTATGGGTAGGCCCTTTTCAGATTGTAGCAAAACTTGGCCCCTCAACCTACAAATTGCAAGATTTACAAGGGTGGGAAGAGAACTTACCAGTTAATGTTTTAGTTCTCAAACCTTATTTTTCCTGATTTTTGTTTTTGTTTTGTACATAAATAAACTAATTTAGTTGTTTATTTTGGAGTTACCTTATTTCTATTGTTTTTAGATTTTGATGGATTTCAATAAAAGAGGCAAACTTTTGGTTGCATGGAGAGCATCAGAATTCTGGATTAACTAAAATTCTTGATTATAAGACTGTGTGCTATTGTTTTATCTGAAAGAATTTTTTCTAGTTAGCATTTTTCCTAAATCACTATGAACAGGTTGAAGTCCTACTTAATCCTTGTAAAATAACTCAGGATCAAAAGGTCTGGAATACTATTTCGAGGCTCCATCCATCTCACATTTAAAAAATGTCCTAGGAAGTGACAGCAAAAGACCCATGGAAAGGAAGCAAGGTAAACAGTATATTATATATAAATGATCCCTTGCCAAGAATTGAAAGCCAAAAGGAAAATAAGAGTCAGGAATCTCTTGAGAAAGCAATATGTATCAAAACAAAGTACTAAATCATATGAGTACAAAATTTCCAAATTTTTTCTCCGTCCGTGAGCTAAAAATTAAATACATCTCTCACACAAAAGGACACTATGGATAGAGGAGCCTGAATAAAAATTCAGAAAGAAAGGCATACAGGAGGACTCAAAAAGTACAAAAAGGTCCAAAAGCACAAAAAGTGAAAAATGGCATGGGAATGAGGAACAAATGAATATTTATGTTTACCATATGTTACAATCCTGTGGTGTCCTACCTGGAAACTTATATTCCTGGCTTCGAAAGAGTTATCTTGACTTTGAAATCTTGGTTTCCATTTTCCTAAATTGGACTATCATCAATGATTAAAAGTACATATATTTTCCATTTGGGAAATCCAGACATCTAGAAGACTTCAACATGCTGGTTTTATTGTCAAACAGTCTATTACTTAAGGAAGAAATTGTCCAGAGATATGGGTTCACCAGGTAGTTGCCAATTGTTGCAGCTGCAACTTTTTCCCAAATTTTTTAAAATTTTGGACCCTTCTTTTTGATGTTATCTTGCCTAGGATTGTTTTGATTGCTGAACTTTGTTTTTCCCTTTGCGAAAAATTTGGGTTACTTGAAGTTGAATTGAGGTAAACTATTTTCATGAGTATTGGAAAACTACCTTTTGTTTGCCAATGTTTTGACTAGGGAATTTAAAGTTTTGATTTGAAAAATAACATCCTTTTGATCTAAATGTTTTCCTTTATCGCTATCAGAGGTCAGTTGAAGTTTGATTCGGAACTCTAATTCTCTGTGTCGCCGCTATTTCGGAGGTTAAACAAACTTTTTAATTCTTCCCAGCCGAAGGTCTTTGAGCACTTAACGCTATGTTTTATGTTTGTTTATTGCTGCCGGAAGTCTATTGATATGTGAATTGAAAAATTAGTTCTCTACGCAGTCGCCGTTGCGGAGAGTAAATAGAGAACGTGTCGATGGATAACTCTGATTTTCACCGAAGCTTTTGTTTTATTGATCAAACTTTTACTTTGTGATGTTTTTTTTTTCGCCATCAAAACGGTGTTGATGATTGATCGGAGTACTAATATTTTGTGTTGCCGACACAGTGGCAACATTGAGCCTTTGGTTGTGAAACTCGTTGTCTCTCCGTTTTCCATCGTTGTGGTTTTCTAGTAAACTATCTCACTGATGTTTAGTGGTTATGAGCTCCAACCTTTATCTTTTAGAGTTGCCAACCGCCGATGCTTTTATGTTGACTATGGAGCCCTTAGTCTATATGGTTTCCACCGTTGTAGCAGCTGAGTGAACTAACCATTCGACATGTTGTTGTTCCATTCGTCGATGAGAAGTTTGTCAAGCCGATGCTTATTTTTTTTCGCCGAAGTGGATTATCTGTCTGATGCTAAGCATTTATTGCTTTCGACTGTTGGTACGGTTTTCCCGTCGTTTTTGTTGTGTTGTTACTCTATTTTATGGGATGGCGGATTTTTCCCATGGGTGCTGGTAGAGTCAAGGTTTTTCTGAGATGAAGAGCACAGTTTGGGGGTTTGAGGTTTCGAGTTAGTTCAGAAGCGCCTTGGGTTTAGATGAAGAATTTGTTCTGTCAGGATTATGGTTTTAGTGGGACAATGGGCTTAGAGGTTTTCCGGACCCATCTTGCAGGATTTTCTTTGCCTTATCATTTTCTTTTCATGCATTAATATTGTTTATAGTTCATTTTACAAAATGCATGTATTAGTGCAGTTTGTGTTACTTTGGTAAAAGCTAGATGGTCTAAAATATGCTATGTTCATGACAGGGTAACTACTGCAAACAAAATATGTCTAAAATTCAAAGCAGAAGGGAGGCAGCAAGGAAAGAAGAGGTTGAAGCATAAAGAAGCAAGATAGAAAGAGGACCAACGGATTCTATAGCAGCAGAGGCCTAGGCTTGGGAAATGTTTATCACTGATTAAGCTGGTCTTTTGTTATAAAAGTGCTATTAACTTTTAATGAAATGTAATGTATTGTATAAATCATGAGCACCCACTAAAAGACAAAATTGTGGGATTAAACGGTTGGGGGAACCCAAAGGTCACCAGAGGGGCAACCCAAAGGTTTTGTTGTTTTTGTATAAATATAGGAGATTTAGTTGTAGAAGGGGACTTTTTCCCAGATAGATTTGTGAGAGTATGATGTAAGAAGAACTATTTCCTTTTGCATAAAGAAATTACAAGTTTCCTGTTGGAGAAAGCTTTGTGGAAGGTTTCAAATGCTGTGCTATGGATTTGTTGAATGTGAACTATTTTGTTTTTAGCTGTTATCCATTAACTGTGAGATCGTTCTAACTCTTTGAACCTATGTTCTTGTTATGAAGCCGCTCTAGTTTATTCTATGAAATTTCCACTATGAGTAATGAATGTTGTTCATAAACAATTAGCTATCTCATTGTTCATGTGTTTTGAAATAAGTAACAGCTATCTGTGATTTTTCTTAATGCATGCACACAATACATTACTTATTGATGAATAATAATCTTGCTCCCTAGGGATAGGTTAGATAGTTAGTTTTAGTTTTTTATTGCTGTGTGTGGTTTAGATGCGAGAGAGTTAAGATGAGAGGTAAGAACCTGCACATCACATTGTGACTGCTCCTCATATTCTCTATCAATCTGCATTTTGTTAGATAGGCACTTGCATCTCATACTTAAATACAAAAAACTAAAACATACACGGTGGACCGGGCCGTAACCAGTAAAACCCCATTATTTTTGTTACTTGACCTACGGTAGTCGGACCGTAAACCGGACAAATTCCCCATACCAAATAGTAACAGGCTAGTTGGGAACGTTTACTAAGAGAATCCCTAACTGTTGTTACTTGCGATTTTCTAGGCCTCAACACACTGATCTTCTTGGTCAAGCTAATACCAACTTCTCAACCTGCACTATTACTCGACAAAATGTGTTCAGGAACACCATTGTTAAATTATAAATTTATAACATTCTCATAAATTTATAATTACTTGCCTGCATTTGGAAAAACCATATATATTGACAACTTTGTCAAACACATAGACTTTTCTCTTCATGAACAACGACTGTCAAAGGGTTGGGGGCTACGGGGGTCAAGTGGGATTTGTAAATCTTTTGATTTTTCACAATTTGGCGCATAATTTCACTGCCATTTTTCACCCTTCTGTCACCTATGAACCCCACTGAAAAACCTATTGACTTTTCCTGTTTCGGTGAATTTTCCATTTTCCTCAGATCGACGAACTCACCAATTTTTTCCAACATGTCGGCTCAACTCATCTTTCTCCTTCCGACATGTCGGAAAAACTCATCATTTTCTCCCAATTGGAAAAACTTGCCAACCTTTCCAACGTGTCGGAAAAATTTCGATTTTTCTTCCGATCGCAAAACTTGCCGAACCTTCCGACGTGTTAGAAAAATTTTGAATTTTCTTTAGATCAGGAAAAACTTGATAAACTTACCGACGTGTTGAAAAAATTCTGAATTTTGTTTTGATTGGCAAAAACTTGCCAAACTTCCCGACGTGTCAAAAAAAAATATGAATTTCTTGCCAACATGGAATTTTCGACACTAAAAAAAAATTTGGAAAAATTTTCTTCTTCCTTTCCTCAGTGAAAAATAGAATTTCCAACCAACATGTAGGGGATGAAACTTAAATTTCCACTCGACATGTATCGGATGAAAATCCACAAGTTTTTCGATGTGTGTCGGTGAAACTCAGCCGATGTATCGATAAAATTCACCGATTTTTGTCGATTTTTCAAACACTTAGAAAACATTTCAAAAAAAATTTCTTTCTCTTCTCGTCGGCTCGACTCAACCCTTTCACACTGACATGAATAGACTCAAATGATCCTTTCACGCCAACATGAATTTGCTCAAATCATCGTTTCACGTCGACATGTGTTGGCTCAACTTCAACTATTTGAGCCGATAGGCAATTTCCAACACTTAGAGAAATTTTGGAAATTTTTCTTTGTCTACTTCTTTTCCTGCTGACCATAGAGGGTGATTTTTCCTCTCTCAACTACTCATATTATTCCATTGAGGCCGAATACTGCAACCAGTGATCTGGCACCACACTATCACGTCCCCACCCCTCTACCAGAGAAATAACACGACTTCGCGGCTATCGAATCGGGGCAATCTATCCCCATGAACATGATAATAAAAATGCACTGAACATAAAAACATACAAAGATGCATAATGCATGAAATCTATAGCGAAATAAGATACATTTCATTCAAGCATTCAACATGTTCATAATAATTCATTTAAACAAATATAGTTGCAGAGTTTAAATACACAAGAATACTTATCCCAGAAAAGAGTTGTCCCATAACCAGCTATGTCACTATAACATTCCACCAAACCATAGGCCAGTGTGCTCATCAATCTCTCAGCACCACTTCCACCCCCGATCTAGGCATGATTTCCACAAGGAATAAGGGAACAACACGCTTACACACAGGAAGACATACATCCATAGTCAATCCAACACCCAATTGGGTTTCACAAACTGCTAAGCAAACAAGCCAACCACATAGGGGTTCCTTGGACTTACTCATCCAAGCCACAATCACATCCAAACACAGTCAACCATCTAACAGATGGGTTTCTTGGACTTACTCAACCAAGCCAACACAAGGATGCACTTCATAGAAAAATACAATTGCTGGGCATGAAGGAAAATGTTCTTCAACCAAAAATAGGTGGGTAAAATGGGAACCAAAAATGATTTCAACAAACGTTCTTGAGCATTACAAAGGAAAAAATGACCTCCCTGAAAGCCCAAAACGTGGATCCGAACTCATACAACACCTATGGGAATTTTGGGAGCAAATCTGGACTCAACAAACACCCAAAACGGGAATCTCTGCTGGCCATTCACACATTAGAACAAAAACAAATTTTCTGGGCATGGAAAAATGGAGAAACTACAGAAAATGTGAAGGGGAGAGCACATCAAACTCTAGTTGCATGAGGGAGGCAAACACGACCTCTAAAAACCCCTAAAATGTGAATCTCCTCTGCCCATTCACTGAACAATACCAAAAACGTATTTTCCCCATGTGGAATGAGGAAACAACCACAAAAATGTGAAGGGAAGAGACCAGGAGCTCCAACTATGTGAGAGAGAAAAATGTATGGGTGAATAATGGATTGGGCATGCATTTTGAAGCATTTACTTTCCCAAGAAGTCAAAAACACATTTTCCAAAAATGGGTGGCTTCCCGAATTCAAATTTGACTCCCATACTCTTCCCATCCCCATGCATTAACTTTCTCCAACCAACTTCTAGATGACTGGGCACAAAAAGACAAAATGGGTAGTTGATAGCTTTATGGGTTATCCCTTAGACATTTGGATTTACCCTATTGGCTTAAGGGTTTGAATGTTTTCCCTCCCTATTCCTTGTGAAATCATGCCCCCATCTCTTTAACATTGCAACGCATAACTAGTTGTGGTATTTTTATTAATTTGCATTTTACATGATGTCTCAAAATATATTGTGTCTGGCTAGCACATAAACCATCGGCATCGATTTTAATTTTCAATACATAATACACTAAATCCATGGTGGGGCCTTTGGCTTGAGCTCCACACCATGATCAAATAAAAATATTTACATCATGTGCAATTCAATACCATGGGGTCAAAACCAGGGTGTTACACAGAGAGTCTGACAGAAACATATCTTCTACAAACTCTGACAGAGTCGACTGAGATGAGACACATATTTGCAATTAATTAATACTTCCAACACTTTATTCGATGCTTTCTTGATTCATTACAGGTGGAATTCTACACTTGATAGCATAATCATGGGAATCCCCATGATCAAGTGGTTCATGTTTAAAGAGCAACCCTTCAACTCCAAGATCCTGGTGGAACGTCTGGGTATAGTCATACATATATGTTTGGGTATGAGCAGAGTTCTGGATGAAGAGGAAGTTGTAGAGAGTTGTCACCATGCCTCTATATGAGGAGCAAACAAAGGCCGTGAGAAGCAAAGCCAAATAGCTAAAACATGCAGAAATACCTGTGGACAAAGAAGGATCATCACATTGTCTCTATCAGGAGCTTGGCTTGGGCAGGTTTGCAAGTTCTCCTGACTTGCATTCCATAGATCACAGACACACCCTTTGACTTCGGTCCAAACCTTAACATAAATAGACTCTTCCCTTGACATTTTGCATTGTCCAAAAACTTTATATGGTCTTAGATGAGGTCTCGGGTTTAATTTCTCTTCCAGACTTCTGGGAATATAAAAATATGTACTAACCGCCATTCCTAATAATAAGGCCTTGTTCTTGGTTTCAAATGTTCACCAACATCTATAGGTTTTGGTGTAAAAACAAACCTTAAACTGCAAAGCTTACAATTTTCATAAATATCAACCAATATTCTACTGTGTTTTAAAAAATTACCCTCAGGAAAAAAAACATATCAACATACAAAATAAACTTCAGATTTTGATGAAGAAGCAAATTTAATAAGGTGTTCTGGTCCTCTTAACTTTAGTTTTTATATGTTCTCTTCTAACCCATCTAAGGTTCTTCAGAATTTTGGATTGCTGAAATTGATAAAGAATTATCTAAGACTCCAGTTTATCAGTATATGAAAAGGAAAGATCTGCAAGAAGAAAACAAAAGGGTTTTATCCAAAATGAAAACAAAAGAGAAAGGCTCAGAAGAAAGAGAGAAATTTGTCTCTCCATAAATCAACAAGAACCCAACATTCTACCATCCTACAGATTTATACAAATTCTATCTTGATCATCATGAGGATAGACAAAAGTTTAGAAAGGAGAAAGAGAATCTGTGTAGACTACAAATCAAAGATAACTAGAATTCCTTAAAGAAGTTGGTAAAAGAAATAGAAGATTTGGAAATAATGCTTGAAATAACAATCAGAGAAAGAGACCAGTCCTATGATGAAGAAATTTGCAGAGTCTATGCTAAAGCACTTGTAACACCCCGGTTTTGACCCCGTTTGCATTAAAAATGTATATGATGTTTATATTGTAATTAATCATAGTGTGGAGGTAAAAGCAAAATCCCCACCATCGATTTAACGTTTTATGTTTCAGCGATTAAAATCGTTTTCAATGGTATTTTGTGCTAGCTAGCACAATATAATTTTTACATCGTGTAAATATGCAATTTAATTAAAAACCCACAACCAGCTATGTCAATGCAACTAATAATGAGATAGGGGCATGATTTCCTAAGGATAAGGGGGGGGGGGAATATTTAACCTTTGGGGCCAATGGGGAAAATCCAAATTTCGATGAAAGAACCCATCAAACTATCAACTACCTTTCTTGTCTCATTCACCCAATCATTTAATTCTACCAGAAATTGGTTGGGTTGGTTATTGCATGAGGATGGGAAAGGTATGGAAGTCAGAAATTCGAATTTGGGGAAGCACCCATTTTCGTCACGCAGTGGAATCTTGGGAGCTATTTTACCTTCACGTTTTTGCATGTTGTGTGTTCTCCTTCATGTTGGGGGCTCCTGGCCATTTTTCTCACCATCATTCATCCACATTGGGGCTCTCTCAAGCGGCTGGGATTTTCCTATGTGTGCCATTCACATTTTTGGGTTTGCTATGTGTGTTTTCCCTCACATGGGAAGCCATTTATTGATTTTTCCTTAGGCTGGGGATTCGTTTTTGTAATGATATGTGGTTGGGTTTCTTCCCCAACGATTTTGTTGCATTTCCCCACTATTTTTCAAGCTGAAAATTGTTTATGTATTGCCCAGTGATTTGGAGGAGAGACCACTTTTTCTTTATTGTGATTGAGTCTGTTTTGGCCACGATAGGGCCAAAACATCCCTGGGAAATCGAATTTACTATTAGGGGTTGTTCTTACCCTTCTTGGTAATTTTTTTTGTTTCCAGAATGTTTTCCCCAATCCAGAACTATGTATCTTGCTGTGTATACCTCTATTGTATGGATTTGAGTAGTTTTGGAGTGGAAATGAGGTCTAAGCTAGCTTGATAAACCTAGTGGAAGAAGGAACCTCACAAATAGAGATAGAGCATTGGATTTATTCTTTGCAAACCCTAAATAGCACTAGAAGGGAAGGCATGGCCTGAGGGATTGTGTAGCAGAGAAGGGGATGCTTCCTTATGTTGGGTGTGTGAATGTTTTAGAAGTCGGGCTAGATCTGGTGCAAGTGTCCATGGCTCTTTAATTAAGCTCACTAGCTTAGCAGTCAGCCTTTCCAGCTCCTCTTTAGCCCGATAAACCCAATGGTGTTGGCTTCGCTGAGTTTTTGTGTATCCTTGGCTACGTGTAAGCCTACTAGTGTTCCCCTTATTCCTTGTGGGAATCATGCCCAGCTCAGGGTGGCAGTGTTGTTGAGATATTGATGAGCACACTAGCTTATGGTTGGGTGGAACGTTGCAGCAAAGTAGCTGGTTGCGGGACAAGATTCTACTAAGATAAGTATTTCTTGTCTATTTCATCTCTACAATTGTATTTGTTGTTTAATGAAAACGATGAACATGTGTTTGCTTCCCCTGTATGTTAAATGTGTATGCATTTGTGTATGTCACTAGTTCAATGCATGCATTTTTATCAAGTGTATGTTCATGGGAATTAAGTTTCCCGGAGTAGATATCAACAGTAACGTCGCGTCCTCTCCATCTGGTAGAGGGGCGGGGACGTGACAACACTACAATCACCAAAAGTTGTTGAAAGTACAAAACATTATCAACACACTAGTGATTCAGAAGAAAAAGCTTTTCATGATGATGGACCATCGCTAGGCTCTCTAGGGCTATTCACTAGTCCTAAATATTTCATCAAAATAAAGTTTTGTGCATCTAAATTAAAATATTATGAGATTGATTGTATGATAGATTCAGGTTGCCAAATGAATTTGGTAAAAGGAAATGCTATACCATCGTTTTATTGGGAAAAATAAACAAACATGGTGTATCCATGGAAGGAAATCTTGTACATCTGAAAGATAGAGTTTTGGACTTTCCAATAAGCATTAGTGGAATAAAACAAGTTATGCATCTCAATAGACTAGATGACCTTAAGGAAGATTGCATAATAGGCTCACCATTTTTACATAAAGTCATCCCCATTATAGTTGATGAGCCTAACATGATTTTTACCTTCACAATAAATGGCAGAAGAGTTTCCACCCCTCTATACTATTCTGCTTCATTCAAATGTAAGAATTTTGTACCTCAACCTAAACACCTTCCCAATCTTGCAAAACTATTTAAAATGGAAAGATGCATTGCATATGCATAAATACATAAAGAGTCCGCCTTCTCTTAAATTTCCTCTAAACTAGAGAAGGATTGCACCTCAGAATCAACTAATGCCTTTTGGACCAGAGAAAAATACTTCATCTCTTTACCTTTTAACCCTCTTGGATAAAGAAAATCCCAAAAAGCCTCTGCAGCCCTCATGTCTCCCTTAGAAAGGGAATTCTATGCAAATGAGATTAAAGAACTATTAGACAAAAGCCTCAAAGAACAGTCTAAGAGCCCTTGGGCATGCCGAGAATTTGTTGTCAAAAAACAATATGAGATCAAAAGAGGCAAACCCAGACTGGCTGTGAATTTTAAACCCCTGGATAAATTCCTTGAATTAGTCTGATAACCCCTCCCTGATAAATCCAGTCTTTTGCAAAGAATAACAGGATGTACAATTTTTAGCAAGTTTGACTTGAAGTATGGTTTTTACCAGATTGGAATTGAAGCAAAAGACGGGTTCAAAACTACCTTTGTTATTCCTCACGGGTGGTATCAGTGGAAAGTCCTTCCATTCGGTATCAACAAGGCACCATTGAAATTTCAGAAAATAATGGAAGACATCCTTAGAGAAAAGAAATGGGTATTAGTGTATATAGACGATATTCTTATTTGTTCAAGAAATTTGTAGGAACATCTAAAACATCTTCAAGAATTTTATTCTTTAGTTTTTAAACATGGTTTGGTTTTGTCAAAATCCAAAATGAACATTGGTAGAAAATATATTGATTTTTTGGGGTACAAACTAAGTAAAGGACATGTGATTCTTCAAGAACATGTCTTGAAGGTTTTTGCTCACTTCCCTGATCAAATTTTAGAAAAGGTTCAATTATACAGATTTTTGGGAAGTCTGAATTATATTAGGCCATTCTACAAAGGGCAAGCAAATGGCATTCATCTGTTGCACCAACAACTGAAGAAAAATTCCCCACAGTAGATTAAAGCTATGACGGATGCAGTAAGAAAAACCAAAGATAAAGTGAAACAAATTCCTCCACTCTCAGTCTCGCAAGGTTTGGGTCAAATGGTTATTGAAACGTATGCCTCTAATAAAGCTTGGGGGTATCCTTATATAAAAACATAAAGATAAAGAAGAAATTTGCAGCTATGCCTCATGAGCATTCAAGAACGCATAAATCGATTATCTGTAAGTCACAAAGAAATCCTTGTAGTCAAAAAGACTATAAATCATTTCAAGCTTTATTTAAAACCCATCAAGTTCATGGTTAGAACATATTTGAAATAATGTCCGGGATAATAAAAAATGAAAATCTTATGGCAGAAAATAGCTCTAGGATTTTAAAATGGTTTCTTTGGTTGCAAAACTTTGATTTTGAGATTGTATATAAACAAGGCTATTTAAATTGTATTGTCGACATGTTAACCAGAGAAGAACTATAGGAGAAACCCAGCCTCAATATGTTCAGCTCTAGAGCATCAAGCTCTTCAAATAAAAAGTGCAAGCTTTGAATCTTCAAAGATGCCTTAACATAAGAAGAAAGAGAGAATTTTTTGAATTGTGCTAGCAAAAGGGAAGTAGACATTATCTGGCACTCTCTTTGATTAAACAAATGAATGTCTCTCCGATGAAAATTAAGATCTTGGAGAAATGGGAAAAAGAAGCCTTTAAAGGATTAGAAAATGCCCTACACCAACTTTAGCAACTCAATCATTTTTGTATTAATACAGCTTATATAGATGGCAGGGAGTTGTTTTATGTGGATCTGGGTCCAGGTTTTCTAACTTGGAATAGGTACAATCTCATCCTACAATTCTGTAGAGAACACGGTGAGATAACAATTTCTGTAGATCTTTCTACCCTGGTGCAACATCAATGGTACGGATGGACAGAAGTCTTCCTTGACAAATTCTTTCGAAGAAAAGATTGGGTTCAAAGACAAACCAATTTCATTTTACACCTTTAAGAAGACATGATCGTGGAACACCAAAATCACATGTGGTTTAAATTTAAGCTGCGAAATTTGGGAGGAACATACTCTCCTCTTGAACCCCCTATTTTCTCTCAACAGAAATACAGAAGAATGGATAAAAATGGCCACCTCTTAGATAATAAAATTCATTCGAGAATGATTCCTTTAAATTTTAAAGTTTCAAATCCATTTTTCAAGAAGAATTATGTTGTATTCCTAATGAAACTATGCTCAGATTCGATGTGGAACAATGTTTTTCAAATTACTTATTTATGGATACCAAATTTAGTTCTAACAGCGACTCCAATAGATTCGTTGGTTGTACATGTGGGGAAACCCCATGTATTTGTAACTATGACAATGAATAAGAGAAAGCATTATGGGCCGCTAACAATAGCTCCATTGTGTAAAGGTCTAGTATGTTGCGAGTTCGTAGATTCCTTCACATGGCTTGGGTGACTTACTCAACAAAAGGTGTGATTTGATCCACTGCCATGGGATCTGAATCAAGTCTTTTTACCTCTAGGTGTAAGTTTTGGGTCACTGGATAACCGGTCTAATTTGTATAAATAAGGTGCTCCTCTCCTCATTTGGCAGTGCATGCATTTGAGTCTTATGAGCTATTCGCTTTCTGTCTTAAGTGTTGAGTGATGTGTATGCTCTCCCTATGCGCTTCGAGCGATCAGTTGGGATCAAAAGCAGTGATCTCAAGTGTAATGATTTTGTAAAACCAGTAGTGTATGCTATCCCTCTGTGCCCCGTGCAATTAGAAACTCTAGTTAGTTTCAAAAGTTTGAGTTTGTGCTTGTGATGATCTTCGCCCTTTGAAGACGAACAAGCTATATTTGAGTATGTAATTCAAGTTCTGATTCATATAGGTTAGAAGTCTCAATGTCTTAAATCTCAACAAGCCAAATTTCTCATATATAAAAAAACTGAATTTTAAAAACTACATCCTATGAAGTCGCGTCTCGATCTTGACGTTTATGATATGAGAGCCAACACGACATTTGTATCATCTCCTTACTACTTGTAAAATACATCACATCCAATTTTCCAAATATGGAGTAGTATAAGCCCTAACGAAAACGACCCTGACGAGCGAGAATCCAAAAAAGCCATTATCGCTAAAATTCTAATTTGGATTGCTTAAATTATATGGCAATTTTGACCATTTAAATAGTTTAAAATCAGGAATTTAATCTAAAAATAAATAACTACACCTACTGAAATTGTAAAATTGAAAATATAACCACTTTCAGATACATTTTTTAACGTTTCGAAAAACGAACCATTACTTACTTGTAAAGTAAAATACATATAAAATATATCACATCCAAAGTAAAATACAAGAAATATGTCACATCCAAATTCTGGTTAAGGTGTTTTTGAACATTTAAACGTTAAATGTGAAATAAAGTAAAATACATATAAAATAGGTCACGTCCAAACACTGGTAAAGTAAAAGGTGTAGGTTAAACATTGGCCCATGGGTCCTAGCCCTTTATGAGCATACATGGGAGGATTATCTGGCTCGTTGGTGTTTTTGAAATTTGAAACGTGAATTGAATCGTAAAGGACGTTTTTTCCTCTCCCACAAGGAAAGCATTAAAATTAAAATAGAACCTTGGACTCGAACCAATGTAATAAAAAGTTACAAATATTTTAAAACGCACAACAGAAGGCTCGGACGATACTGCAACTGCCATCGGGGAGTTAGAAAGGTCACACACGCATCTTGTGGAATGGCTAACTTATACTACTTTTCTACGGCCGATGGGCCGGTCTGCACGATGGAACTCGATCCCGGTACCCCACTCGTTGAACCGATCTGCAATTTCTGATCGCCTTTCGGCTTCTCCTTCTGCAATTCCGGTTCCCATCTGAGCTTCTCCATCAGTCCCTTTATTTTCCCGGCTATGTAAACTGCTTCCAGCAATTTGTTTTTATCCAAATCTTTTGCCCATTTCGTGATTTTGTCCACTAATGTGCTCCCCACATGCGTCATGCAAGCTCCAATAATGTCTGCTAATGCGCTCTGTAATTCATGCAGCAAAAGTTCCATAAAATCACCACCTGATGTACTGCAATCTATACTCTTGCATAAATTGTATAATGCGATCCGTGCCGCTAACTTCTCCCAATCCTCCATAGTGTCTTTCCGCTTAGCAATTTTACCACGAATGATCTCAGCATCATTTTCACTGTTTTCTGCAAGCTTTTTGATTGCTGCATCTGCCTCTACCATTGGTTTAGTAGCTGTGGGTTCTGGATCTTCATTCCGTAATGTAGTGAATAGTCTATCTGCGGCTTTACTCAGCAAGCTATCGGTTCCCGGATCCGACTCCTCAACCAAATCTATGAATTCCCATGCCTCATAGTATGCTTGTAAACAATTTGTGCCAGAGGGAGCAGAGAGCCGCACAATGACATTGATCAATGAGACTATTGTTAGCTTCCATGATCTTTTGCTGGCGTAGTCAAAATACTTTTCAACATCAGCTAACGCTGGATCTGGCTGAAGTTTCCACAAGAATTTATAACCTGCTTCCTTATGTGGTGTTCCCGGATCCAAACACAGTATACCCTCATCAAATGTTGTCGATCCTGACCTTTTTTCTTTCAGAAACCGGATCAGGGCATGGCAATTGCGGCCATCCATGTTGCCCTTTGTCATAATTGCCTTGGCTTGTTTGATGGACTTTCGATTAATTAAAAACACATCCCGAGCAGTCTGATCCCAAAGAACATTGTCCATGTTTTCCAAAATTTCTTTGTATTCTTGAAGATCTTTCTCCACTTTTTTAAAGTGACTTGAAAATATTATTGAGACTATCTTGCGGACATAAAAATTGCCGAACATTAGTTGTGAAAGCAACCAATATATTTTGCTGAAGAAGACCACAGAACACTGCATCCAGATCACACACTGCAGCAATGCTGATACTAAACTTTTTCTTCCCTTTTTTTTCTGGGCAACCATTTTAATTACTCTTTCATCAACTTTTAGTTTCCTTAGCTTCAAATCCTCGGCCTCCTGCAAGTCAACAATGTGCCTGGTCCAAAAATCCTCTATTTGAAAATAGTGAAACCGGTGCTCCTCTTTCTTGGGCTCGCTCTCCTCTTTTTCGTCCTCCTTTCGCCGTCTTCCATAGTAAGCAACGGAGCTAAGTGATCTCCAACAGATGACCATCCATCCCATTAGAATGAATACGACCT
>LPNX010682291.1:8294-18650 GCA_001517045.1 Pseudotsuga menziesii | reverse complement strand
CTAGTGTAGAGAAGAAAATCCACATAGCTAAAATAAGAACTAACTCTCATGAGCTCCATAGTGAAACATGGTGTTGGACCTTTCCTAAAATACGTTCTCTAAAAGGATTTGTTATCTTTTAGAGACTATAACTATTGAAAATAGAAATCACTTCTTAAATTGCCCTATATACACTCATATAAAATTTCAGTTTCAATTTTCTTTTACCATACAAACTTACTTAACCTTTTATCTTAATAATTTAAGAACTCTAAACTTTTTAAGAAAACAAACCCAATAATTCTTAACTTTTCAATCTAAAAACAAGATCTAAATTTTAACCGGTTTACCATCAGCACTCTCTAGATTAGTTTATACCTTAAACCCATAAAAATCTGCATTTTAGCAAAGTCTTAAAAGGAAAAAAAGTAAATTTAAAGCGAAGCACTTTCACTAGTGGAAACATTAAAACGCTCTACACTCTCGATTAGTTTATACGTTCAACCCACAGGGACTGGTTTGTAACACAAACGTAAATCAACACGACACGTTTAAGATATTAATCTTTTTAAATCGGCACGACACGATACAATACGATTAGGATATTAATCTTTTTAAGAATGGTCAAAACTCTCGGCTTGGTGTTTTGGGGAAGATCATACTGAGGTGTCAGGGGCATGTTCCAAATCAAAACTGAACTGACGTCATTACATGGAAAAACGTTAAGAATTCATCGTCAGGCACTGAAGTACAGAGAAAATGCAGAGTAATAATTGAATAGATAAGGACTTCAAACTCGGAAAAGGAGTTGGGATTTTCTGATTAAGGGGATCTTCTCAGCTATATATATTTCGCTATTTTGTGAGATAGGGGAAGGAGACGATTGTATTCTCTTTGCTCATCGGTGTTTAGAGGGCTTAATTGGGATCCCGGCGTTAAATTGTTTCACGGCCGAGGTGGGTTTTGGGAATCATGGCGAAAGTGGAAGTGAGTATGGAGGTTGGAGCTGATGGAGTTGCCATAATCAAGATGACCAATCCACCAGTGAATGCTTTGGCAGTACCAGGTAAGGGCTAAATAAAATAAAAATCATATAATATGAGATGAAACTGAATTTTTTATGTATTTGAGGGCTTTAATGATGATTGTTTTGATGATCAGTTAAAGATGTTTGTTTTCATGATGGTTTTAGGGTTAAAAGGTTTTCTAATATCTGTTTTTGTAATATTAATTTTTTTCCAAGAGAAAAAAGCGTAATTTCATTCATCATTTGAGATCAAAATTACATTCTGTAGGTTCACTATTTCAGTGAATTAACCAAGTCCTATATTCATAGGTTCTTTTGATGAGACTTTTACGTCTGCTTTCAAAATGCAAAGAGTTAAACATTTCTGTTTTTCAAAAATAAATAGTTCTGTCCCACCGGACTACATAGCTGTTTACAATTTCTGCTGATATTACATATAATAGGAAACAAAAATATCTTAGAAAATATTTGGAGAAGTATGCAATGCTTCAATCCATAAATGGTCTATGGTAATATTCAAAACACTATCCGTCCCTTTCTTCTTTTACATACCAAGTGCCCAGTTCCATTTGCAGCGCTTCTTTGGAAGCCTGGTCCGCTTTTTGGTTGTTTTCCCTGTACACATGCCGGCAGGTGAAGGAGTCAAAAGATTGAGTGACAGTTTGAATATGATGAAGTATATTTGTGAGTCTAACATTTCTGCAAGCTTGTGTTTGATTGGTCCAGTTGATAACGTTCATAGAATCCCAAAATACTGTCAACCTCTTTATGCCCTTCTCAATAGCAAAAATCAGAAGGATTTTTAGGCTCAATAACTTTGCAAAGTTATTCGTACCCGCACCCAGGCCCATGGTGAGTGTAAAGAAATGAGAATCAGACAGGTATAAAATAGCCCCCCCTCCGCATAACTCATATTGAGCTGCTCCGTCAAAGAACCCCCAAGGGTAAGTTTTGTCGAATTCAAGATCCATATTCCTGCGCTGGGTTGCAGCTCTAACATGTTCCGGAAGTGCATTATAAAAACCAATAGTTTGTGCACTAGTTATTTCGGGAACAGAAGCTTTGTCCTGGAAGATTGCCCCGTTCCTTGCCAGCCATATCCCCCAGATAATTAATAAAGGTAAGGTTTTCAATTTTTTAAAAGAGACTTGTCTCCACCAGCTTTCCCACGCACTATTCACAGAGATGCCTTCCCATCTATATCCAAATCCTACCAGTCTCATGCAATCTTTCCATACAGCATTCGAAAAAGGGCAAGAGATGAAAAGATGAGTAATCGATTCTAGTTCCTTCTTGCATAAAACACACCAGCCAGGGCCCTGAAAATTTCTCTTCTGTAAGTTTTCCCAGGTCGGAACCCTATTCTCTAAGACACACCACATAAACAGTCTTGTTTTTTAGGGACACTTTAACTTCCATAAAGTTCTCCACCACCAACTCTCCTCCCTTACCCCAGCCTCTGCACTTAAAGTTAAATAACCCACCTTTGGAGTATAAACCCCTCCCGGATCTGAGTCCCAAATCATAACATCCTCATGATCCGAGATCTGTATGTGTGCCAATTGTAGTCCTCTGATATAGTTTCCAAGAAGAGCGGCTTCTGGTTCTCCCAGCCCCAGCATATTAGCACTTTTCCAGTGTTGTATCCAAGGATCCTCTGGTCTCTGGTCAGCCAACTGGTTTAGTGTAGTGATTCCCCTTAATACTAAAGCATTGATAACTTCAGCAGGGAGAATGTGATAATGTTCACTCCCAAGCCATGGGTCCCTTCCAACTTGTACCTTTTCTCCGTTACCCACATCCCAAGTCATATTTGTCTCTATTAATGAAAAAGATTTCACAACAGCCTTCCAGATAACCGATCCCCCTGTATGTGACTTCCTAGGCCTCCTAATCCAGTCCTCAATGCTCTCATGAGGAAAGTATTTATGTTTGATAACCCGAGTCCATAGATTGGTAGTCTTGATCAATCTCCAGCCTCCTTTTGCAGCCATCGCTTGAGCAAACATAAAAATGTTTTTAAGGCCCCATCCCCCAAGCCCCTTGGGGATAGCTATCCTCTTCCAGCTTACCCAGGGAGTCACCTGTTCTTCCTTCTTACCACTCCAAAGAAATCTGAAGCATATCCTCCTTATTTGTTCTAGGATCCCTTTTGGAATCCAAGATAGAGACATCCAATAAACTGGTATGGCTTCCAAAACAGCCTTAACCAATACTAGCCTCCCAGCTCTCGACAGCCACCTATGGCTCCATACTTGTAATATTTTCTCCACCTTGCCTATCAGCCATCTCCAGTCCTTTTTCAAGTATAAATTAGCCTTTAAAGAGAACCCCAGGTATTTAAGGCCCAAATCGAGGCCCGTGGTGTTAAAAGGAAAATTCTCGAAGAGTTCGAGCTCTTCTTCCGGACGCAGTGGGTGTGTAGTTAGGGTTGACTTTTCTACATTTATATTCATTCCCGTTGATTTTGAGAAGAGGTCCAGAATCTCCTTCAAAACCCTAGCATCCCTTCTATCTCTAGAACAAAAAATCAGGACATCGTCCACAAATAGGAGATGTGTGATAGCTAACTGATCACCAATACAGATTCCAGAGAAACGACCCATCCTCTTTGCCTCGATTAAAGCCCTGCTTAACCCTTCGGCCACCAACAAAAAAAGAAAAGGGGATAGTGGACAGCCTTGACGCAATCCCCTTTCAGCTTTGAAAAAAGGAGAGGCCACCCCATTTATTAACACAGAGAAGGAAACAGTAGTTATACAAGACATGATCCATCTAATGAAATTTATACCAAACCCTAGATGAGTTAGGAGCAGACAAAGATAAATCCAACTCACCTTATCATATGCCTTAGAAAGATCAATTTTCAAAATGGCCCCTTTAATACTCCTACTCTTTAAACTATGCATCCCTTCCTGTGCCACCCCTATGGCCTCATGGATCTGTCGACCTTCCAAAAACCCAAATTGTTCATCTGAAATATTCTTAGATAAAATAGCTTTTAATATGCAAGCAATCACTTTCGAAACAATCTTATAGATACAATTGCATAAGGAGATGGCCCTAAAATCATTGAGAGAAACTGGATTGTTCGTCTTTGGAATGAGGGCTATGAAAGTAGAGTTGAAACTAGCTGGAAATCTTCCAGAGATTCGTGTATCTTCTACCACCTGTAAAAGATCCAAACCCAAAACCTCGTAAAGTTCCAGGAAGAATTCAATCGACCACCCATCCGGGCCAGGGCTTTTGTCTTTTTGAAAACTTCCCAGTACTTCCTTTAATTCTTCTTCGGTCACTGGGCTCATCAAACTTCTATTGTCCTCCTCCTCAGCAAACCTTGGAAACATCTGTGCAACCCTGATAACTTCAGCTATGGAAGCCTGTGCTGGTGCCCGAAACAATGCTGCAAAGTGGTTCACCCCACATCTAGCTTTCCCTTCAAAATCAAAATGTTCTAGTCCCGCTTCATCTTTCAGACACCAAATAGTATTAACAGCCTTTTTTCCCCTGGCATATGCATGAAAGAATTTGGTATTCTCATCTCCACACTCTAGCCATATCGCTCGACTCTTGAGTCTCCAGGATTACTCCCTATCCATCAAAATAGTGTTCCTTCTTCCTTCCAGCCTGATCAGAGCTTCTTTTGATTCCAAAGTCAGTAAACCCCCTCCCTCCCCTTCATAGATCAGTACGAGTTCCTCCTCAACTTGCTTCAATTCTGCTTCCTCCCTCCTTCTTTTGTCAATAGCCCAATCCTTGACCACCCCTTTTAATCTTTGAATATTTTCAGCAAATTGAAAGGCCGCTGTGCGATCATGATTCTCTTTAGCAGGCCTCCAATTTTCCACAAATAGATTTTTGAAAGATTCATCTTGTAACCAAGATTTGTTAAACTTCATAGGACTAGGTGGATTGATAGGCCCTTTTTTAATCTCAAAGAAAATAGGGAAATGGTCAGAATTACCCCCACTTCCAACCCATTTTCTGACTAGAAAAAACCTGTCCACCAATTGTTCAGCCACCAGAAACCTGTCCAATCTTTTCGCCACCCTAGCTTCTCCACCCCTGTTATTCCGCCAAGTAGGCTTCAACTTGATGGGATCTATATCCAAAAGGTTTTTTGCAACCATCCTCTTAAGAAAAAACCCTGCCTGTGGATCCGCCTGGGCTCGAGGACCCCAAACTTCATTCTGACCCAATGTAAAGTTTAGATCTCCCCCCACCACAACCGAGTCTCCTCCAAGAAAAGGATCCTGAAAGAGAGAATCCCAAAAAGGAATTCGATTCACATAAGGCCCATAAACATTAATAACTGAAATACTGGTGCCCAAATCCACTGACATGAGTTCAGCTCCCAGAACTGATTCCATCCCCCAAGAGTTTAAAAGCTTGGCTGCACATAACTTCCATCCCACGGCCAACCCCCCAGAACGACCCCTAACATCCAGAGTCACAAAGGACCAACCTGCCAGCCAGCTCTCCAGCCTTTCCTTTATGATATACCCTAAACCTAAAGTCTCTTGAAGTAAAATCACATCAGGGTGTTCAAGAGTAAGCACCCTTTTGAAGGCTGATTTCTTTTTGGGCCCAGCCAGACCCCTACAATTGAAGGACATAATATTCATGTCCTGACGTTCTTCCAGGCATCCACCACTCTAAGTGCCCTCTCAATAGTGAGTTGTTTCCCTTCCCGAAGATCATTCTTGGCCCTCGACTGGGCCTTAGAAAAATTTGAAATTCTTCCCCTGCCCTTCTTTACCTTCTTTACCGGCAACGGATCTTTCCCCAAACCCCCCCCCAGGATTCTTTTTGCAAGAACGAAGGAAGTATCCTGAGTCTGAAGTCTCAGGGGACGTGTTACCATGATCCTCAACCCCCTTCCCAGGATCTGGATCGATTAAGATCAGGGGCTCTTCTATCATGAGGGGGTTATCTACGTGTGGTTCTAGAAGGGGTTCTGTGAAATCATTCACCAGGGTAGTTGAGACCCCAGGCCGGTCAGCCACCGAGGGCAAAAAACCATACTATGGAGGACCCGAAATTGTCAAATTTTTTAACCCCTCCACCCAGTCCAGACCAACCAAAGTACACTGATGCAATAATAAATTTATAGAGGGAGAGAGGGAAAAAGTAGAGATACCTGGGATAGAAGACCCCGCAGGAACATCTTCTTCCAAAGGAGCAGTAAACGCATCCTTGACTACTGGAACCGGTGGAGTGACAATGCGGCCCTTTGGTTCCCCCTCAGAGTCATGGCTAAAAGGATCAAAGTCCTCTAATACCTTCTCACATCCTGAATCTTCTGTCACTGGTGAAGGCTCTGTAGTCTCCAGTTCAATTGGATCTTCCTCTGAAACCACCTTTTGTGCTTTTCTCTTCCCACCATTTATTGTGCGCAGCGGAAGGCGACATTCCAAGACCGTATGTCCATAGGCATGGCACCTCCTGCACCGAAAAGGCACATTTTCATAATCCAGCATCTGTGAAATGATTTCAGGCCCCCAATCCAAGTTTATGGTCTCAGGCAGACCCTCCCGAATGTTCATTTCAACCAATATGCGTGCCACCTGTTTGTAATGAGTTTCCAGATAAGAGAGGTTCTCCTCCAAAAATGTTCCCAAAATACCACCAATCTTTTGGAAAAGAAGAGGATCCCAGAAGTGAAGGGGCAACCCAGGAAGCCGAACCCAAATAGGAATCTTGTCAACTCTCTCCCGGCTAGCATCGAAAAGGGGATGCCATGGCTTCAGTAAAACCGGAGTATGGTTCAAATGCCAATTTTTGTTCAGGATCAATCTCAAATCAGCCTCTGATTTAAACACCACCGAAAACCATCCACGCAGCAACATATCTACCTCCGGAACGTACCCCAACATCTCTCGCCAGTGGTCACCCATCCAATCCACCACCGTTTTACGAGCAAAGTTCCTGCCCATAACCCTGCCCACAACCGTCATCTGCGACATTTCTAAAACCCTATCCCAAGCAATATCTTCTTCAACAGCATAGCATCCCGCCGCCCTGGATTTGACCCAGCTCCTCTTGCACCTCTTAGCTTGTCCTCTGGTGATCACTTCCCCTGTCTTGACCTCTGTAGTCCCTTTCGGCGGTCCTGAAACAGAAGTGGGGCTCGCACATCCCCGATGCTTCGATAAACCCAATGGCACCCTCGAGACCACCTCAGATACTCCTCGCCCCTCCCCACAAGCTTGTTCCACCTGCCTAGCCACCCCCACTTCCGCTACTCAGTCAAAACCACTCACAACTTCAAAACCCCCCTCCAATCTGGCCACCGAAAACCCTAGATTCCGGGAAAAGAAGTCCCGAGCTTCCCTCCAACTAGCACATCCCAACAGATCCACCTGAAACCCTTCGCAAGCCCCAGAACCATCCAACAAAGGTCTTTGCGGGGAAAAAGTGAGAAAATCAGATGGTGAAAAGTATGAAACCGGTTTCACCACCCCTAAACCGGTAAACCCAGTTCCCTCTGGCCCCATCCCTGAGGGATCCTCCAGATCCGCCAACAAACCTCCAGCTGGCCTCCTCCCGTGGGCCCCCCCTCCCTGCCCCGCTGCGTGCTGGCGGTCTGCCTTGACGCCTGGCACACGTCGATCACATGGCCCCGCGTGGGCCTTCATAATAGAACCTCTCTGCCTGTCTTCTCACCTGCCATGAAGACGCTCGAACTCAAAGCTCTGTCCAGCGTTTTATGGCATCAGGACAAGGGAATACAAGTTTATCATTGCTTATCATGGATGGGATCTGCTGGTTTAATGACGATTAAGGATTTGGGGCGCTCACATGAGATGAATTCCAGTGAGGTCATGTCGAAGGAGGTTGCAGGGGTTGGTTTAATGGGCAAATTAACCGCTTGCACATACGAATGTCTGAAGATCCATGGTAAGAAGGTCATGTCGAATCGTTCGAGCATTTGCTAGATTCCCTGTGCGCTGGGCTTTGAGGTGACGTTGTTCTCCTCGTCGTGTATTGATATAAAGGATTGGAAAGCAGAGGGTCGAAGCAAGCTTGCTGCGTTGATAAGTCGGGAGCTCTGTCGTCTGGTTTCTTGGAGATTGTTGCTACTCAGGATGGAAGCGGGTTCTTCTTCCACGGTTGCGCCGGTTCCAATTTCGGTGGACACAAAGATCAAAGAGGTGAAGCACGAGCTCAAAAAACAATATATGAAATGTTGAATTATAACCATCAATAAAAAACAATATATGAAATGTTGAATTATAACCATCATTAAAATCGATTGAAATGTTGAATTATAACCATCACTAAAATAGAGGGAAAAGCTTTCAATAATCTTACCTTTAGTCATGTCTTTATCTTTATTATATATTCTTGGGATCTATTATATGAATAAGACGCGCAGATAATAGCTAAAAACAGGCGGCATCGGTCAATAATAATAAAAATATTACAGTGATTTAAATATTGAGACAAAGAACAAATGTAGATTGTATAATAGCGCAAGTACAACACTGTTGGTTTACTTCTTTAACTTTAGAATCCCTAATTCTCCTCCACCCAGAACTCGAGTTTGGATTTACTTACAAAGTTGACTACTGAATCGATCATTTGCACCGATCTGACGACCTAGCTCGCGTGAGTGGTCACATCCGACGTTGCCGGTCGTCCGATTGGTGCAAATGATCTGGTAAGTAGGTTACGGCCTTACTTATTATGCAATTATCATTTCTTTTCTTGGCTACCACGACCCACCTTGGGAGCGCTAGCAGATCAAGAACAAATAATGTTACCAACAAATAATGTTACTAGATTTCGGTCAAACTTACCTTAAAAAATGCAATAATGCAAATGATGTAGACATTAGCAAACTCCGTTTTTCCCTCCCAGTTTTATTCTCTGATTTGTTCAATGTCTGACTTCTACTAGCGTGATTCATAGCTTCACATCAAATGAAAGGGGACACGTCACATCACTGAACCTTGTGATTTTGGACAAAAAGATGAACGAACAGTGGGCAAGCCGGCTACTTCAACGAAACTTTGTTCAATTTGGTGGAAAATCAAAACAAAGACGAGAATAGAATTTAAATTTGACAAATTCGGTAGATTTTCACGATAAAGTTGGACAAAGGTACAAACACGTGGACGACCATTTCTCAGTGAAGAACGATATTGTTTTCCATGCTACATTAAATAATAATAACGCGAATTACATTAATAAAATGGTATAAATATTTATGGGCTTGAGTCCAAGACAATGACAAGACAGCAATTAATTCTATATAGTGGTTCAATTAAACTTGCATTAATTTTAATTTAATTTAATATAATGTTATCCATGTTGTGATCGAAAGTGATTACCATTTAGTACATGGATGTCTCACTACATGGATACAATTAGAAATGACACGCCAAGGTTCCAACACAAACAACTTAGTATGTATTATTTGGATCCACATTCTAACCTGAAATAAGTGTTTCTTACATATTACTTAAATCAAGCTAAAATATAAAGCACACACATTACAAAATAAAACATCAATTACAATAATAAATCATTAGTGGTTGGGAAAAACAACTTTCAACCCTAGTATTAATCTTAACTCAATAATACAATAGATAGTGGATGCTTGTCATTAAAAATATTAAGAAAACATATATTTTCCAATTTACTCATCAATTTTGAACTCTCTTTCAAGAAAGTTCATAATTCCTCCAAAGTAAGAGAAATGATAGAAAACCTAAATGTATAAAGATAGGAAAACTCTAACAAGTTAGTTAACGATCTTATAAACGCAACTAAAAAGAGCAAAGGAATTAGAAAAGAGTAAGAAATCAATGGAAACTATAAGATGGGAGTAAAAGCTAAATGTACCAGATATGGAAACTATAAAATGGGAGTCAAAGCTAAATGTACCACATGTTTTAATGTTTCCAAATGGATCAATATCTCTAAATGGATCACTACTAACCCTTATGATTAATCCCTACACCCTTTCTTATTCTTAACCTTAGGAAATGGGGTCTTGTAACATTTATGACATATTTTAATTTCAAATATTATATTAGCATTTATGACATGTTTTAATTTCAAATGTTATATTAGTATTGAAGTTGCCTTAGAGAGTTGGATTATCCTCTCTCCCCATGTCCTTGCATCACACAATGTTCATCACAAGGCATCTTCTCATGTGATGATGTTCTATGTATGATATATGGTTAATTGTGCTTTCATCTCATTTATATTATGTGAACCTCTTTCGTGTAAAATTAAAAATGATCAATTATTCATTAAGACTCTTTATATAGTATTAGTCATCACAATTTTATTTTATTATTAATAAAATCATAACTTAAATATATGTTCTAAATAGA
>LPNX010682270.1:378943-507102 GCA_001517045.1 Pseudotsuga menziesii | reverse complement strand
GGAGTAATAATTCAATGTAGGCACATCACCACCCTAAAAATCAAGCAATTTTAGAGCTGTCGCTTAAGCGACACTTAGGAAGATATCCGTCGCTTAAGCAACACTTAGGAGGATAGAAATTTTAGCGCCATCGCTTAAGCGACACTTAGGAGCATTTCCGTCGCTTAAGTGACACTTATCCCCACCATTTCAAAAAAAAATTTAATCTTTCTGATTTTTGGCACGGTTAAAAGAAAAAAACCATGCGCCGTCGGAAAAAACCGTCGGATTTTGGATCAAAATCTAGTAGTGATTGACTTGCTTTAGTAAAATGCACACACATTCCTTATTTCGTTGTCAAATTCAATGAATAAAATAGGAGAGTAATTTTTATTATTATTCGTCTTTTAGCATTTTAATATTTCTAATTTTTTAACTGATAATTTCTCCTTTAGAATTTTTTTTAACTTATAGCCCTAATATTGAATTTTTTTTTGCTAGGCCAATGTGTGCATTTCCTTGAGGGACTCAACCTTGATTTATAGTTTACAGTTTTTCCAGTCATCTAATTTTTTAAAATTAAATGGTAGTTTTTCATTTTCCCGTACCTCAACCTGTCATACACGTGCTGAACTAATTGAGTGTCAAATACATCATATAATATTATAAACGTGTATATGGTAGATTTCACTTTTCCATACCTATCATATTCTGAACTTTCAACTGAGTGTCAAATACATCACTTAACAAGGAAAAATGTTCTACAAACCATCAAATTCTATGATTCGATGAACGTGAATCGAGTTGGATTCTCATAGCATTGAGAATGATTGCATCACCCATACATGAACTCAGAATTTTCTTGTGATTAACCTTTTTTTCCCACCTTTCAATTATTCGAAGGGCCAACACAGTACACATATTCAAATTTGGCATGACCCCATGGATTCCTCCCTAGCAGCTACAATCAATTACCAATCATGCTACTTCTTATGGAAGATTGATAAATAGGGGCCACTGTTATCAGTAGGCTATGTATTGACTCCATTCACTGTGTTCATTAATTTTTGTCCAGTATGGCCGTAGATGTGAAAAAATTTGAGCTCACTAATAGTTGAGTGAAATGAGTAGAATTGGAAAGAATTGGAGACAATATCATCTAGGTTTGATAGCTTTAACTGGAAGTTCCATTCCATCTTATCATTTTATGTTCATTTGGAAGTCCTTTCCCATCACTCTATTAAGTATTGATTGCACTGAGTCAACACCCTATCCCTCTTCAGCAAACCGAGAATTCCCTCTCGGTGGCATATCAGGATTGATTTCTTCAATTCCAGCTATTAATTTCTCCATACCATATGAGTATTGCATGTTGTTTTCTACTGAGCCATTTTTGTCTTAGCATTTCTCTCGTCCTTATCGTTTTCTTATTTCATTGGCATTTCCATTTTTTTTTTGTGAGACCTCTCATGCAATGTGTATCACTGTTATAATTCTTCTCTATTCGCATCTCCCATCTAAATAACTGGAATGCAACTTCTCCTTCCAGTCCCTTTCTACCCTTGGTGTTGAAACATGTCCACTTCAGCCTTGTTTTTCCCCCGGTGTTGCATTGTCATGTTAGCCTTGTTCCATAGTATTTGGTATCTTCATTTGAAGCCAGGAAAGTACAACAGAGGATGGGTTAGCTTGGGGGTGAATTGACATTTTAGTTTCACTCTAATGAAATCCACTTGTAACATGGTCAATCTGACCCTTGAGGTCTATAAATAGAATTTAATAGGTAGTAGGGATAGTTATTATTGAAGGATTTGTTTGATGTTACTGATTCGAATTTAAACTAGCCCCCTACTCTGTAATGAAAGAATAATATAATAAAAATGCTCTTGGGCCCCTTTTAAAAATTTCTTGAGTATCGATCTGGTTATATTTTTGCATTATCTCTATTTTTTTCCTGGGAATGTATTACATCTATTATGTTCTCATTTATTTATTTCTATTAGGAATGATGATGATTTATATTATAATAAAAAGGATACAGATGATACAAACTTGCAGATCCGTGAGATTGGTTTCCAAACAACTATCTAATTCAACATCTTTTCTAAGTTGTCCTTGTCATGCCAAAATTCTATAAATACAAGATTTACTAGAGAAACTATGATTCTCGTGAACAAGAAACCATCATTTACAGTTGTTTTGTTCTCATTTCAAATATTGGATGCATTCTTATTTCCCAATAGAAGTTTAATTTATGTCTGAAATTAAAACTATACTAGTCTAATTAGGTTTTTGTATGCAAACTTCCAAATTTCATACCTAGAGTGTACTTCGATTGGAATTGGTGTGCATTTTTAGTTCTGGCCATGAAAATTTGGAAAATACTATCAATTTTTGTTTTGGATGACTTGGATTTTACTGTAGATCATACAATTTACATAAATGAGTACAAGAGTTTGTAGAAAAGGTTGGTATGTCTATTTTTTTTATTCATGGGCAAAAAAGCGTAATTTTATATCATTTGACGAGAACAAAATTACATAAAGTAGATACACATATGTTTGTATTCAGGTAGTGTTGGTATCATAAGCTACTCTATCTTCCAGAAGCATGTTGATTGAAAAATCCAAAGGAGGTGCTTCCAAAAAGTTCAAAATGTTGCCAAAGATCCAAATCCTTTGTGTCAAGTCTTAAATACCAAGAGGGTAATCATTTTTATATATCCATGATACTCTATGTATTTATACCATATTTCTCTAGTTATTCACCAATTCACATAGAACCCAATCTATCAAAATATGTAAGCCTAACCTTACAGACCTAACCTATCACCTCTCATTTAGAACTTTCCCTAAAAAACCAAAATTTTAAAAATTAATTATTATCCTTTATAATACTTTTGCTTTTGGATAAAGGATTTTATTTTGGGATATTTTTTCCAAAATAAAGAGGTTTTTTCCCATAATCCTTTTCATCTTGCGTAACTATTAAAGTCATAAATAATTTGATAAAGGTTTTTGTATTATCCTCTCCTATTTTATAGTAACTTGTCACACCATAAATCAAATCCTACACCATATCGCAAAGTCTATGCATGAAGCGTTAATCAAGAGACATGGATCATTTTTTATGGTTTATGCTTCAAACAGAGAAACACTAAAATAAAGCAATTAAATTTTCATATTGGAATCATTTGTGATTCAAATCTTGCTGGTCCAAAAAGATATATTTTATGATCATATTATAAGCAAAGCTAAAAGGGAAAAATGAAAAAATATTTCAATCCCAATTGCCAAATATACAAGCCGAGCCTCTGGGCTTCCAAGTGTTAAGGAAAGCATGCACGCTCTCACGTTGATGAAGACCTATGTCTCAATTAGTCATTACATGCTAATGTGAGTGCATGTGCCAAGATTCAATCTCTACAAGTCGGCGGTTCCAGGTAATGCTATGTTTCAATGGTTAATAAATCTTCCAACCACTGTAGGTGGCATCTATGGATGCACAGAAGGTGCAGCTTGAAATGCATTTGTACAAAATAGAAATAACGGTTCTGTGGATCTATAACAAGCCTCTGAAGGGTAAACCCTTATATTGCAAATGCATACTAGAAGTTAAAATTATCAAGAAAATTGTTCCTCCTTAGCTCGAGTTAGACTTACTGTGATAGACACATGGCTTGCTTATGCCCCTGTGAAAAATTATTTAAATGATGATATTAATGACAGAAGATCAATCCACATCATAGTCCCCATTGGTTGAAAAGAGAATAGGTTGAAACGTATTATAGATTCTTAGGCACATAATTAATCACTTCCAGATTTTGAACCAAAATATCAGTAGTCAAACTGAGATCCTAGATTTGAAGGGTCGGATAGCATCCCAAGTGTACAAGATAAAATAATTTCAAAATTCCAGATTTCATGGTTCATTTCATACTCGATAGCAGAAAAGGAATACCAATATTGTTAGCATATTTTTCAGGTAATTTGATAACTAATTGATGTAATGCTAGCTAAGATGTCAATCACATATTCCATATTTTCAGGGCACTTAGCAGCTTCAGAGAGAATATTAGGTGGCAGAGCATTTCGAATTTGAAGGTTCTCAAGCGTCGAACCATCATTTGAAACTAATTCGATTCATTGGGGGAAGAGTATTTTGGGATGAAGATCAAGAATTGAGGTCTTTGTAGTTGAAATAAAATACTTTTTATCTCTTATCCAATTCAACTTCAAACAGAGGCAGAAATTGATTTTTGGAATAGCTAACTATCTATATAATGAACAGAATATCAATTGTTAGGGGGAAGGTTTTAGCCTGAGAGGCTGTGATGTGTTTGTAAGGGTGTTATTATCAGTGAGCATGTTTCATCCTGTCAGTATGTTTTATAACTGTATTCGGATTAAATATTATATGAGCCAGTTTATTATTTCTTTTTATACAGATATTGTTTATCCCTGTAATGAATCTTACGATGGATGATGTTATTATCCTAGTTTCTCATTATACATGCCAATGTCTGTAAATTTTTATACATAATGTCTTTCTGTCTGAAAAAAATCATTATTTATATGATGAATTATTTGTAATCATATAATACATTATTTACTGGTTCATACATTGTTTACTATCTTTATTGTATTTTTATCATACTTTTATAGGTCTGTATTTTAGGCTTATCATTCATCCACCCTTTCAAGTTCCTCTTCTTCTATTAAAAATCCAGATTCATTCAATTCGAGGTGCCTAAACTTTGTACTAAGGAGTCGGTACAAACTTTAGGACTAACATCTTTTGGTACCGTTGCCAAGGACAAAGAAGTGAAGATATATTCCCCGAGAAAGAACAACAATTAAGAGATCTGTTGCTTGAAGGTGAACAAGTAATAGGAATATGAAAATGACTGCAATTATTCACCCAACAAACTCCACTAGTTCAAATATGTTGAAGACCATGGAATTCATTCTGGCTCTGAGGTTTTCACCTTTCAATTTCTTAGATGTTCCAAGTTTTCCAAATCCGGTACCTACCATGAATGGTTGGGGATATTTCCTTCCACGGTTTAGAGAAAGCAAAGACGATAATCCCTCATATCACCTCATCATATTTCATCAATGCATGGTTCAGTTAAATATATAGCATGAAGAAGTGCTCATGAACATGTTCATGTATTCACTCGAGCAAGATGCACGAGAACGATATTTTTCTCTTCCTACTGCTAGTGTTTCCTCACTGAAAGAATTTCACACATGTTTCCAGAAACATTGTAAGTATATGTTCTCAGCTAAATTCATTTTTAAAGATTGTTGCGAGAAGGATGATTTTCATAATACAATTTATGATTCAAAAAATCATGATGTTAAGTATAATCAAGGATTCATAACATGTCATGAATAAGATGTAGTTTCAGAATTTGTTGAATACGAAGAGGAAACGTTTTCAAATTCTGCTGTCAAGGAAGAATTCCATGATCATTACGATAACCAAGCTGCCATTTTAGGTCAGCTTGAAAATGATTCTAGTGATGAGATCAACAGAGATAGTTTGGAATGTTGTCATAATTATTTTAACAATCTTATTAATCATATGAATGCTAATCCTTTTGACAATCTTTATGAAGATCAATCTCTTGTTCAACAAACTACTGGAAATATTTTTTGTGTTGAAAATCAACCTTGTAATGGAGAAAAAAATGAACCTTCAGCATCATCATTTGAAATTTCTCAGAGTGCTCCACATTATGATGAATATGATATAAGCATTGAAGTTATAGGACAAGAATTCCCTGTTGAATTATATTCTAATCCTTTGATTGAAAAGGAGGAAGTTCATAGTTGTTTTGATGCTCAAATTGATGGAAGCCATGTTGTTAAAACATTTAACATCACATCAAAAGTTTCTTATTGTCATGGTTATGATAAATATGGTGTTCAAAACCATTATGACGCTGCTCCAATTTTTGATAAATAAGATGATGATCTCAAAAAGCAAGATCTAGATATATGTGATGTTGTAGAATATGATCATTAGATTCATGAAAGTATTCAGTCCATTGTCCTTAAACAACGAAATCCGATGTATGACAGTTATCTGTCTGACGAAAGAGTGGAAAAAGAGGATCAACTTGTTGACATTGTTGTTGACACTGTCCAAGAAATTCTGGAGCAGATTCAAGTTGATCCTGATGTGTTTGATTGTCAATTTCTGGAATATATTCATGGAGTAAAAGATTCTTATCGACAACCTATCTTTTCATAGAACAGGAAGAGGTAACTTTTGGCAATTTTTATGATCCAGTGGCAAATTATTTAGAGTCAAAACTAAATTGTAAATATTTTATCTTAGAGACAGCGTTTGATGAGAGTGAGTATGAGCTGCTAGATCTTTGCTCTTAATGTTCTTCAATATTTATGATTATACATATGTTCAGAGTTGGAATCAAGTGTTGGTTGGTTGATGGAATTTTTTCTTCGTTACATTGGAAATGGGATTACACTTGATCAAGCAAAGTTTAGCTGGTTATTGTAAATAGCGTGGATAAATACGCTTGATGCTTCAAACATTTCCTTAAGTTTGTAGTGTGATCAGTTTCAGTTTATAGTGTGCTTTAAGTTTGTTAGAAGAGCAGGTTTTCAGGGTTTGGAACAGGTTAAGAATGAGATAAAAGACTCCAGCCTAATGGATAGAAGGAACTATTATTTCTTATTCTCACTAGCAAAACAATGAATGCTAGGCAGGACAGGGTGTAGGTGGTACATGTGTCAAAGAAGGTTTCAGGAAAAGGCACATGGTATACTTGTTTTTGGAAGCTCATAAAGAGCACACCATCCCCAGAGGGATCCAATGTTGGTATCATAAACTACTCTATATTCTGGAAGCATGTTGATTGAAAAATCCAAAGGAGTCCCTGCCAGAAAGTTCAAAATTTTGCTAAAGATCCAAATCCTTTGTGTCAAGAATTAAATAGCAAGAGGGTAATCGTTTATATATATCCATGATACTCTATTTATTGATACTGTATTTCTCCAATTATTCACCCATTCACATAGAAATCAATCAATCAAAAAATGTAAGCCTAACCTTATAGACCTAACCTATCACCTCTCATTTAGGACTTTCCCTAAAAAGCCAAAATTTTAAAAATTAATTGTTATCTTTTATAATACTTTTGCTTTTGGATAAAGGATTTTATTTTGGGATATTTCTTCAAAAATAAATAGCTTTTTTCCCATAATCCTTTTCATCTTATGTAACTATTAAAGTCATAAGTAATTTGGTAAAGGTTTTTGTCTTATCCTCTCATGTTTTATAGTAACCTGTCACACCATAAATCAAAGCCTACACCATATCTCAAAGTTTATGAATGAAGCATTAATCAAGAGACATGGATCAATTTTTATGGTCTATGCGTCAAATGGAGAAACAATGAAAGAATCCAATGAAATTTTCATATTGGAATCATTTCTAGTTCAAATATTGCTGGTCCAAAAAGCTATATTTTATGATCAAATTATAAGCAAAGCTACAAGGGAAAAATGCAAAAATATTTCAATCCCGATTGCCAAATATACAAGCCAAGCCCGTGGGCTTCCAAGTGTTAAGGAAAGCATGCAATCTCTCATGTTGATGAAGACCTATTTCTTGATTAGTCATTACATGCTGATGTGAGTGTGTGTGCCAAGAGTCAATCTCTGCAAGTTGGTGGTTGTAGGTAATTCTATGTTTCAATGGTTAATAAATATGCCAGCCACTATAGGTGGCATCTATGGATGTGCCAAAGGTGCATCTTGAAATTCATTTATGCAGGATAGAAATAACGATTTTGTGGATATATAACATGCCTCCGAAGGGTAAACCCTTATCTTGCAAAAGAAAACTAGCAGTTAAAATTATCAAGAACATTGTTCCTCCTTATCTCAAGTTGGAATTACTGCGATAGACACATGGCTTGTTGTTATACCAAAATCCTGTCACCATCATGTGATAAGACATTTGACATACCTGCTTTCCCTGAATCCCAGCTTCTGGAGTAGAAACTAAATGGTTTTTCATCAATCTTACATGAAAATTCCCAGCACCGCACACACCCCTTTATCGAGGAGCGGGACCCTTGTTCACACCACCCATACTCTGTTACCCATAAGCGGTGCCACCACTTATGGCACTTAGTCCATAAGCATTTATTACCAGAACTGCTCTGTCACTGAAGGAAAACCGTGGTACCCTGGGTAAAAAGGGAAAAAGAGAAGCTTGTCGAGGCTTCTAGATGATAAGCCTCAAGATATCCCTTATCCCTACTGTAGTGGGTCAATTGAGCTTGAGATCCCCCATCCTAGGATCTTGTAGGCCACCTCATCCACAAATATCTCAACCTACCCTATCCATCTAGCCTTATAAATACAGGATTTTGGCCATGGTTGAGGGGGAGAACATTGAAGGTATTGTTATGCTGTTGGATTGATCCTTGGCCCAAGATCATTTGGAGAGAGCATAGAGAGCTAGATTCAGAGCTTTTGGGGATGATAATTTGGTTTCATGGAGATGCATGTCAACACTAAGGCTTGGTTGTAAACTTCTTCATATTTCATTAATACAAGTTGATTTCTATCCCACATATGTTGTTGTTGTTGTGATTTCACATATATGTTGCTAGATTCCTTAGTCAGTAGCATATATTAGTAGATCATATTCTGGTTTCTTTGATCTATTTCATGTTGAGCTTGATTGCAGGTACACAGATGGACTATCAAAGCCTTGTATTCTAGATATCTACAGCCTCTAGGGAGAGTCTTCAACCTCTGTCCTCTATTTGTTCTAGATCTGAACCATTCAGACCAGTGGAACACCTTGCTATCTGCAGGAGGTGAAATATTCCACCTAACACTTGCATATTCCTCAGTGAAAAATAATTTAGAGGATGATATTAATGACCTAAATATCAATCTGCATCATAGTCCCCATTGGTTGAAAATAGAACAAGTGGAAAATTATTATAGATTCTTAGGCACATAATTAATCATTTCCATATTTTCAAGAAAAATATCAATAGTCAATCTTAAATCCCATATTTGAAGGGTCGGATAGCATCCCAAGTCTACCAGATAAAATAATTTCAAAATTCTAGATTTCATGGTTCATTGAATACTCGTCAGCAAAAAAGGAATATCAATATTGTTAGCATATTTTTCAGGTAATTTGCTAATTAATTGATGTATTTCTAGCTAAGATGTCAATCACATATTCTAGATTTTCAGGGCACTTGGCAGCTTCAGAGAGAAAATTAGGTGGCAGAGAATTCCAAATTTGAAGGTTCTTAGGCATCGAATCATCATTTGAAACTAATTCGATTCACTGGAAGCAAAGTATTCTGGGATGAAGATCAAGAACTTAGGCCTTTGTAGCTGAAATCAAATATTGTTTATCTCTTATCCGAATCAACCTTCAAACATAGGGATAATTTTATTTCTATCATAGCTGGCTGTCTATATAATGAACAGGAAATCAATTGTTAGGGGGGAGGTTCCAAACTAAGAGTTTGTGATGTATTTGTAAGGGTGTTATTATCAGTGAGATTGTTTCATCCTATTAGTATGTTTTAGAACTGTATGAGGATTAAATATTAGATGAGCTAGTTTATGATTTCTTTTTATATAGATATTATTCATCCCTGTAATGAATCTTATGATGGATGATATTATTATCCTAGTTTCTCATTATACATGTCAATGTCTGTAAATTTTTATACATAATTCCTTTTTATCTTAAAAACATCATTATTTATATGATTAACTGTTTGTAATCATATAATACATTATTTTCTGGTTCATACATTGTTTACTATCTTTATTGGCTTTTTATCATACTTTTATAGGTCCGTGTTTTAGGCTTATCATTCATCCACCCTTTCAAGTTCCTCTCCTGCTATTAAAAATCCAGATTCATTGAATTTGAGGTGCCTAAACTTTGTGCTAAGAAATCGGTACAAAATTTAGGACTAACAAGTAGGAACGAGAGAGGTCAAAAAGAGACATAAAATAGACCATGTAAGTCATCTGTAGATCTCTAGAAGAAGGAAAAAAAGCATCTGTCACATACCACCACTGTTCATTTAGAACAAAACTAGTACCAAAGATGTACTAAAATTGAAACATTAAAACCAAAAAATAATTCTGAAATATGTCCACTAACAGTCCCATAGAGAAAGATCCATAAAAGTAGCATAACCAATAGCGCATAAAACCAATATCAGAAATATACATGCATAAATAATATATAAGATGTTTCAAAACTGTTGGTATGTCTATTTTATATTGCAATTTATTCAATATAACATGAAATGATGATTTGCCAATTCATTTGTAGAATATATTTCAATAATATTGCATATGTCAATTCATTTGTAGAATATATTACAAAGAATATATTTCATCATTTTTAGTTTCATACACACTTCTTTGTATGGGTTGCACGTTAAACTCTCATAGATATAGGGAAAATGCACATATGGATTACACATTACACTTGTATTACACATTAGAAACACATTAATTATATCAAAATATATGCATTGCTGAGAAATACGAACAATTAATATTACAACAATATTAGTATGTACATAGACATCAAATATACACCATATTATTTTATAACTCTAGGATGCTTGGGAGGTTTTTGCAAGAGTCCTCCTTTTTAGAATAAAAAATTTTGCAATAGCTTCTCTTGCCTTTTCCAGAACCCTCCAATTCTACAGAAGGTTCATCATCCACATGTTTTAATTGTTTTTATTGCTCTTTCACTTTGTTTACAATATTTATCATTTTTGTATGCAATCTATCTTTTTCTTCTAGGAATTGCATTAACATATATACATTATTATTTTTCTACTTTGATTGCTAATATTCCTTTCTTTTAAGATCATCCTCCATCCACTTTATCTCATATTGAACTGCACTTAAATTTCTCTTGACCTGTTGTACCTCCTTCTCAAGATCTTGTACCCTCAAATATGTATCATATGGAGTATACAAAATTGATTCTGCCACAGGTTTCTCCCGTGAACCTTTAATTTCGGATTTCAAATCTTGTATCTCACTATCACATCCAAAATGTAGTGCTTTTCCCTTCTCCAATAGTTTTTCGTGAAGGTCTCTAATTTCGTCCTCCTTCTCCTCTATATTCTTCTTCAATGTTGGATCTGATGAGCCAAATGTAAAATATACAATATGGATTATTGAAGCAACTTCATTCAAGGTCTTCTCTCGTTGTTGCAAGGACTTATTAAACTGGATTAAGCTCTCCATAGTTACATCACCAAGTTCTGTACTGCCAAACACTTTTGGTGTGATGGCCCTTTTAGCCTTGACTTTGGATTATTTTGGTGTGCTGACTTTTTTACCCAGCTTGACTGTTGATTCTTCTGGTGTGTAGACTTCTTTACCCTTGAATATTGATTCTTTTGGTGCGTAGTGTTGTTTACCCTTAATTGTTGAACTTTTTCCTCTTCCAGCTCTTTTAGCCTCGAGAGTTGTTCAAATCCTTTCAATTCTATTTTTTTTAGCAACTCATTTTTGTTTTTAATTGTTTTATTCAATTTTTCCAATCTTGTTTCATATTCTGTAGTCTCATTTTATTGTTTAATGATCATTTCTCTCAATGTATTTTCAAACTCAAACTTCAAACTTGCAATAAATGTTTCTTTTGGCTTCAATTCTTGTTGAAGCTATGCTTCCTTACCAAATACAGTGTTTAGTGGTGGCATGTTCAAAACTTGAAGCCTATTTTTCAGCTCATTTTCAAGTCTCCCTATAGTTTCCTCATCTTTTTTCTTTTGAGCCTGAAACATGCCTTTCAGATTGTCAAGGTCAGAAATCGATTATGCTAGAACTATGGTAAATTTAAAACATTGATCCTTAATAAGTTTATCCTTCTAGCAAATTATTTTTTTAGTTTCCACAATTTTTTACTCTAAACCTGTAACACGATGTACCAAATAAAGAATTTGGACATCCTTTGTTCTTCATAATTTGTCACTAGCTATGAAGGAATCCTCCCACAAGGTAGATTGTTCTTTTAAATGCGCCATTTTATCAAATAAAGAAAAAAAAACTACCATCAAAAGAATATTTGGCATGAATTAGGTATTCATCACTAGTTGGTGAATGGTCCATATCATTTTCCACAAATTCCTCCCATTGATCGACATTTTTATTTCCATGCATTCTAGCCAAATTTGTGACAACATCTTCTTCAAGGGAAAGTGAAGGCATGTCGTTTCCCACAAATTCTACATTGTCCTCGAAAGGTTTTCCATGTATTGTTAATGTAGTGATAGTAGAAACTACTTTTACATTGTTCTTTAAAGACAATTGTGGTAATTCCTCATTTTTTGTTTTTCTTAAGGATTCCTAATGTATGTTCTAATAGAATTTGACCCTACAACACAGGGTCAACATAAATCAATAATTTTTTGTAGTGTACCTACGTAACTGAACTTGACCCTCTTGATTTTACTATCTTGCAATGCAGAGTGCAATTTCCTAGCCAATAGATGAGGGAAATCTATGCCCATGTCTTCAACCCAGTGTATGGACAGCGTCATGCAATAACCCGAAATATCATTCTTCTTGTGGTGATTCATAATGGTCCTAAGGATAATCTGAATTAGGGTTTTGTATATTCCTTGAGGAACATATTAAAGTTTTAGACCATTCCTAGGAACAACAACCCATTTCCCACAAATTTTATTGGCCATCTGAATCTTTTCTTCCTTGGGGGTTTTACATGAGTTTAACAGTGCCCCCTCTCTTTGTGTAATTTTGGTTGCTCTGGAAACCAAATAGGGGTCTAGATGAACCCTCTTCCCAAAAATATGAAATTCCATAGCGCCATGATCATAACTATAGATGACGTCATCTATCTCATCATTTTGGAAATTAAAATGTCCAAAAATAAACCTGTCCACTCATCCTCTTAAAAGGATATCTAACAGACCAGTTGGCCATATGCTTGTATCACTCCATTCATCAGCATTCCCTTGGAATTTTTTCACCATGAACCATTCAACCTGGGAACCTCATTCTTCTCCTGATGTCATGGTAGAGAAGGCCCCTGTCTTTGTTTCCATGGTGCAAGATGCCCCTGTTTCATCTATTTCCATAGTACCCGATGACCCAATTTCAATTGCGTTAGTCATGGTTGGTTTGGTGTGCACACTGAGGAATGCATGTTGAGGAATGAAATCTTAGGAATGCATGATGAGGAATGCATGTTGAGGAATACAAGCTTAGGAATGCATGCTGAGGAATGCAAGCCGAGGAATGTAAGATTAGGAATGCACGCTGAGGAATGTAATATTAGGAATGCACGCTAAGGAATGCAAGCCGAGGAATGAAAGATTAGGAATGCACACTGAAGAATGCAATCTTAGGAATGCACGCTGAGGAATGCACACAAATTAGTTTTTTTAATTGATTTCACGTATAATGTTTTCTTTTCACAAATTCAAGTATATTGGGTTATGACGTCAATGTCCCTATATCATATGAAATAAAGATTTTTCATAAAATACATAAACTTATCCTGGCCTCAAGTGAGTTAAGAAATTAGCTTACTATTATTGTTATTTATTGCATATGAATTTGTTTCTTGATGCAAGCTTATTCCTTTAAATATTTAATTTTGGTCTTTTTGTTATTCTTGCTACAATGTGGAAAATAAATTATATTAATGTTAAAGATGATCAAAAGTGATCACTGGGACTGCCAATTACATCATGTATAAAACCTTAATGGAGTTCCTTAAGCAACTCCGAGGTATTGACATTAAAAGCCAAAGTATCTAGATAGAACATGTTACCGATCATACAGTTGTCAGAAGATGAAGTTATCAAAACCCCGATCAATCACTATAAAGCTCCTGAAACCTATCTGACTCATCATATAGAGTGCAAATTATATCCATGAAGGTATTCTTTGTAATATTGGTTCATAGTTGATTTATAGAGATTGAAATAGAAATTGTATGTGATGCTCTCCCATGTCATCTTGTGGGGATGAATTCCAATCTTATGAGTCAGTACATTGACATTGTTGGTGAGTATGATACAAGGTTTTATATTTTGTACTAACCAAAATAATTTCATTCTTATCATTCATCTATTGATTCAGTAGTGGTATTGTGGGGCTGGTCAGGGCTTGATTTGTAAATTATTTTTGTGATGCATTCAAGTTGCCTTGTGTTGTGCTAAAGTTTTTCATGTGCTACAATGCTGTCTTTTGCCAAGGAAAAAAGACAAATGTAGGGGTTAGATATCCAATGGGGAGAGGCCAACAATTTGAATCCATCAAGACCACTTTCATATTCTGGAGCTTCTTTCTCTCTCCTCGGCGGTCATTTTTCTGGAGCAGTGCAAATATGGCTTGGTCTAATTTCCCTAAACCATAGTTTTTGCAGGTCCATAAATTATTCTTCAGGGTCTCTTTGGATAGAATGAGACCATGTCTAAGTAGAAAAAACAACAGCCTACAATATCCCCATTTGGTGCAGGAATTTTCTTCAACAAACCATTTTTGAAGGGCATCCTCTTAAGGCTACTTGGACCAATATTCTCATACTTAGCCAATTTTGTGATTTTCACTAATTTGCCGTATTTCTCCAGAACGATGTCATAATGAAAAAATGATTTAAAATTCATGCCACATCATCATATATGACATTCCATGCCATGTGGGAATCACTTATCCCCTTTACAACACTTAGCCATTTTTTCTTTGCCTTTAGTATGCAAAATAAGTTTTTTCTTCTATTTTGGCAGGTTGATATTTTCCTTATCTGATCACCATAATAAAAAACAAGAGCATGAATAAGTATCCATTTCAATAATTCACAAGACCATATCATTTGATGAATTTTATCATCAAAGGAACACCCCCTTGTGGGCATTTCCAAATGGTCTCTCCAACTCTTTGTCTAGCACTTAACTAGTTCTATTCAAACCCTAGGTCACAAGGTGATTTCATTTTTCCTTCAAAATTGGAAAGTGAGATACCCAATGGGTAGAGGAAAACAAGGTGAAACCATCAAGACCACTTTCATCTTCTGTAGTTTCATTCTCTCTCCTTGGCCGGCATTTTTCTGGAGCAATACAAATATGGCTGAGAGGCACTTTTGGCAGATTGATATCTTCTTCCTAAAATACATTTTGGTCAGGATAATGATATGGTTGGATGTACCATACAACAATCTAGAGATCCACACTCTCAGAATATTTTTATCATCATCCTATGAGTTGTGGCGGGAATTTCCCTAAGGCTAGTTAGGCATATTCTACCAATAATTCCAAAGACAATTTTTTATCTTCTCCTAGGCATGGTTTAATTTCCCTAAAGCACAGTTGTGGCAAGTCCATAAATTCATCTTCAAGGTCTCTTTGGACAAACTGATACCATGGTTGAGTAGAAAAAACAAAATCCTACAATATCCCCATGTTCTATAGGAATTTTCTTCAACAAACCATTTGTGGCAGGCATCCTTTTAAGGCTACTTGGACCACTTTTCCCATACTTTGTCAATTTCCTGATTTTCAATAATTTGTCGTATTTCTCCATAATGATGTCATAATGAAACAATGATTCCATATTCATGCTACATCATCATTTATGCCATGTCATTCCATGTTGGCATCATCCTTAGTGCGGGCATCAACCTTAATGCGAGCATCAACCTTAATGATTAATGCATGCATCACTTAGCCCCTTTACAACACTCAGCCATTTTTTCTGTCTTTAGTATGCAAAATGAGGTTTTTATTCTATTTTGGCAGGTTGATATTTTCCTTATATAATCTCCATAAGAAAAACCAATAGCATGGATAAATAGCCATTTCAACAATGCACGGGACCATATCATCTACTGAATTTTATCATCGAAGGAACACCCCCTGGTGGGCATTTCCAAATGGTATCTCATACTCTTTATCTAACACATAACTAGTTCTCTTCAAACCCTAGGTCACCAAGGTGATTTCATTTCTCCTTCAAACTTGGCAAGTGAGTTACCCAATGGGTACAGGCCATTAAGGTGAATCCATCAAGACCACTTTCATCTTCTGGAGCTTCATTCTCTCTCCTTGGAGGGCATTTGTCTAGAGCAGTGCATATATGGCCAAGAGGCACTTTGGGAAGACTGATATCTTCTTCCTAAAAGAATTTTTGGTCAAGATAATGATATGGTTGGATGCACCATACAACACTATAGATATCCAAACTCTTTGAATATTTTTATGATCGACATATGAGTTGTGGCAGGCATTTCCCTAAGTCCAATTAGGTAGATTTTACCAATAATTCCATACATGGACAATTTTTTATCTTCTCCTAGGCTTGGTCTAATTTCCTAAACCACAGTTTTGGCAGGTCCATAAATTATTCTTTAGGGCTTCTTCTTGATGTTATTAATTTGTATATTGAACTCATATTGGATGAATTCTGAATGTGACTGTAATCAAATTATAATTTTTTACTAGAGTTTCAACATTACAAGTGATGCAATTTGTGGAATGAAATCCAAGGAATATAATTGAACGAGTGCATGAAATTAAGGAGAGATTCCCTTACAGCTGGTGAATTATCTTGAGTTCATAAGTAAGTAGAGGATTATCAGTCTTACTCAGTTTGATATTACATGCTATTACTGTTTAGTTATACCCATTTTGTTGGTTGACAAGTCTACATTATGCTCATTTTTTTAAGATGAAAAAAGTGTGTCCATATTTTACAGGAGCACGTTATACACAATGAGAATGTTGGACAAGCTAAAAATCAACAAAATTTGCCTCAATCATCAATATTTTCATAATACAAGCAAGGTAGCAAACAATACATGAAATGACAAAATGTGAAATTGCTCATTCCTTCATATTCGAAACTCTAAAGCACCAGTTACCGATATACCATCATGAGGCTCTTCGATGAAGTAACAGATGTCAAGTCCACACATCGTAAGGAAACTCGAAGTTGATTTCAAGTGAGGTCGAGGGTCACCTGTGCCATTGATACCATGACACCACCACAGAAGGGGCAAGGTAGTTGGCATCACCACACAAGAAATTGGATCAAGATCATACGTGACCGTTCGTGTTGTCATCATGATACTTGATAATGGCGTGTGTGAGGATTTGACAGACTCGTGGTGAACTCAAATGCTAATGATGATTTAGTAGTCGCCCGAATCGTTATAAGGCCATGATCAGAGTTGCCCTAACATACAGAGCAAGTGAATACTAGTAAAGAACATGGATGACTAGCTGTTGTTCTACTAAGGATCTTGGGGGTGCTGATACCAGATCTGTAATGATTGTTCTGCTTGGGAATCATGTTTCTCAATGTGTTTTATTGACCGTTTGGCACTGCTTGTAAATTCAATCATTTCTAGACCTTCACGCAAAAGCAACTCCAACCATCAGGGTAGAGATGTTCATTACATTAGGAAGACCTTCTGATGCTGGTAAGGGAAATGTAAAGATGTTCATTACATTATAAATACTTTCTGATGTTGCATTGTCCTGCTAAAATGCAACACCGCTGCGGAAGTAGTGCCTAGAGTTTCGGGTCCTAAGAACATCCCGCCGAACCCTCCAGACAAGGTCATGGACACCATTACCATGGTGCATAGTATCCATTTCTAGGAACGGTCGGTCTAAACAATTGTTCGAACTGGGGGAGAAAAGATCGAAGGTATTTTTCATCATTGTCCTTCCTACAAATTTCCAACTCTAATGAAGGTGATGACAAATCCAAACAGGTGTTGCGCTGGCATATCCTGTAGGAAGGATCGTGTCCCAGTAAAAGAAGCAGAGAAGAATGACAAGCCCATCAAGGATTTTGTACTGTTGATAAATGGGGATGTCTTATCCAAGTCTGTGGAAATAACAGTGTTACCAGGACAGAAAGGAAAACACAAAAGGAGCATAAACCTTCCTACCAGCTGTGAACACAGGTAGAACATGACTATCAAACACAGAATGAACAATGTAATAACATGGTGACTTCAATGTGTAAATTGAGTAGTTTGTATTTAAACTTAGTTTTGGTTTTCAAATTCAAAATGATTTGTAGATTGGTTGTTTTGTACAACATAAAAGGTCATGGCCTCAATTGAGTTAAGAAATTAGCTCACTATTATTGCTAATCATTGCATATGAATTTGTTTCTGGATGCAAGCTTATTCCTTTAAATATTTAATTTTGGTCATTTTCATATTCATGCTACAATGTGGAAAATATATTATATTCATATGGTTTTTTTCTATAAATTTATGTTTTTGGAAATAGAAGGCAATAGAAGGATAAACTAATTCACAAAAAAAAAACTTAATGAAAATATGATAGACAGACTACTCATTCCACATATTCACATCACAATTATATAATACTGATGTATTACAAAATAAGAAATTGTGCCCATGGCATATAATTGCAACTTGTGCCCAAAATTTTGATTAAATGTAAATATTAATCTCGAAACACAAAAAATTTATAAACTATGTCTTGATCTAAGTATAAATATTCAATAAGTCAATTATTCTCAGTTGATACAACATCACTGAAATCACTAGTCACACAGTATAAGCACTAGTTACATAGTTCAATGTCATCCTTATGCTAAGTAATGAATCTCAACAAAGCATCTGCTAGATTACATAATGCACTACTGAGACATGGTAGAACTATATTTTCAAATAGAGGATCTAAAATTTCTGTAGGATTCACAATATAATAGCCTTTTCCAACAAGGACACAATGTACCATTGCATTTGGGTCAGTCTTATGTATTTTCTCCCTTTCAACTTTAACCCTTGAGTTTAATGCAATGAGAAAGCATTTCTTTCCTTCCAGCCCCAATTGGGAAGTTGGTGTCAACTCATTAGCATTATCTTGACCCTGCAAATAAATGAGACAAAGTAAGATGCAATAAAAAAATAATTTAAACATTGATGATCTTAGATTAAATAATTACAATCTTACCTGAATTGGTGTTTTCATTTTGTCAATTTGCAGTTTTGATGGAACCATTGGTGTTTTATGTTCCAAATGTTCATCATATTTTGATGCACGACTCTACACCCAACAGGCAATGATTTCTAATATATTGATAAAATAAAATAAGATTGAACTAAATTACGGAATTTTTCAATACTTAATAGGGATGATGGAGTATGAATTGAAGTTCATTTGTATTAGTCTGTTCATAGGGGTTGTTATCTCCCCTGTATTACTCTGTTAAGGAAACAAAATGTAATATATATATTCAAAAGATGAAAAAATATTATTTAAAATAATAATTAAACAACTAACCTCCACCACAGGCGTGATTTCAGCATGAGCATTTTGTACAGTAGGACATTGTTTATATGAACAATCAGATATTAGAATTTAGATCATTAGTGTGAAAATATGTATATTGATACAATATTAAAGAATTGGACAATAACACTTTCTTTTTTCACCACATGTTCTCTCTCCATATATTCTACTCTTTTCAGTAGTTCAGTTATTGTTGTTTTCAAAGATGTGATTTCCTCTGTTTTTTCTTTCACTGTAGCTTGGATTACAGCTAGAACCTCATTGTATGGAATTTTTCCAAACAATTTAGTTGGTGTAACTCCTAATCCAACGCCACGACATAGTCCTCTAGCATCAACCCCTAGTACCTTGGAAAGGGTATCATCCCTAGCTGCAAAGTCTTGAGATGCAACTTCTAACATTGACATACAATTAAATCAGATCATAGAAGAAAGCATTTCCAGCATGTAAAATGAAATTTGAATCAATATCTAAATTAAAAGGTTGAGAACATACTATTGTTTCTCCTACATCTGGTGTGATTGGAGTGCCATCCTTCTTTTTATGGCACTCTTCCATAAGTCTTCCCTAGTCATGCTTGTAGTTGTATCATCAGAGACTATAGATTTTTTCTAGTTGCAACAAGTAAAATAGTATGGTTAAGTTTTGACATTATAATGAAACTAAGATATGTTAATATTTCTCATATCGGATAAAATATCATCACAATTGTTTACCATATCATCTTCGACCCATTGATAATCTCAACATCCAGAGGTGTGCAAGTCCCTCTCCTTTTCTCTATTTTCCTTGTTTTTTTCCTTATATCCTAGAAATCAATTGAAAATAACATATGTAAGTCAAAATTATAAGCCAATAGACATTCTAAAAAACTTGATATATAATATGTGAACTTTTTTCTAACCAGGAATTCAGTGGTGGTTCATGATAGGATGAATTCTCTCCACACTTTCTCACTTATCCTAATTGAAGGAACATTTTTTAATCTTTCCTTTGTTGACTCATAAGGGTCACAGTATTTTTTGGTCAACTGATATCTATGACTGTTTGCCTTATGGCCAATGGATTTCATACAATATTCTTTAAGCACCGAAGGGATTATGATTTTTTCCTGCAAGATACAAGAATTGCACTTTTAGATGCCATACATGGTTTAAAAATAAACTTCAAAATTACCCAAAAAATAGAAATGTTGAAAACAAATACATGTAATGTCTAATACTCAAGTAAAATGTTCCACAAGTCCTCCTTTAATTGATCTGAAACCCTCCTACAATCAGAATAATTGATTGGAACCATTTCCCTTGCGAGCTCACCTAGGAATGAAGATAGCTTCACGGAGTTTGGACCAATTGGTTGGTTCATTTCATTGATATTAATTTGAATATTTTCCTCCAAGTTATTGATTTCTACACATTGAATTGCTACTCTACCTTTCTTCTTGACTTTCTCTATCGGTGCTTGTGTAGAGGGATCTTCACCTTGTAAACCAATATCTAGTTGGCATTGTTCTTTGTGAACATCTTCTATACATGAAGGGAACGCAAATGTGTTATGAATTTCTAAGTCATAAAATTTTATTTATGAATAACTACAAAATTATACATTAATGAGCTTACCTTGCTCTTCATGTTACTCCGCTTGTTTTTGTGTTGAGGGATCTTACCTTGCTCTTGATGGTTGTTTATGAACATCTTCTATAAAATAAGGGAATATAAAGGTGTTATGGATTTCTTAATCATAAGATTTATAGTTATAAAGATCTAGAAAAATCTGAATTAATGGGCTTACCTTGTTCATGTTGCTCCTGATCCTCCTGAAAAGAGGAAAATGTATCTTTGTCATTTGCTTCTTTGTTAGGACTAGTAGAGTCATTCAAAGGCATAGAAGGTGTAATATTATTTTCTATTGTTTGTATTTTCCTCTTCTTTGTATCTGTAGCCAAGAATGTTATTAAACATATGCCTAACATCATCATACAATAAAAATAAGCATTATATAACTACATAAGGAAATACATCGTTCTATTTCTAAATATTTACCTTGTGAGATGCATGTCCCTTTCTTTCCAATTTCATGATTTTGACGCGTTCTTTTTTAAAATTTCATAATCATATTTTTTTTATTTTGCATCATAACCAGCTTTGCCTTTTTTTTAAATGATTAGAGTTTTGATTAGCCATAGCCTATTAGATCGTTATTAAAGTACAAAGTAATATGTTCTAACAATTTAAATTAAATAAAAGTAGTATTCCCATTTGCTGTGATGGGGAGTTTTGTTTTTTGCAAAGAACTCATAGATGTAACCTCTTGGGTGGCTGAACCACATTTTTATTAATATAAAACCTACTGGGTTTTGTTAAAAACAACAATTTAGATTAAATAATAATAATGATATACGTCAATCACAAACAATCACTTACATCCATGTCTCCACTTGTACAAAGCCTGCACAACTGAAAAAATAAAGTCTTTCATCACTCAATTGCTAACCAAACGTTGTTTAAATGAGTAATCTATCTAACAAGTTTCAAAAGTAAAAGGGAAGACTATATTTTGTAAGGACTATATGCTAAAAGGAACATATGTCATAACTTGAGAGAGATAGAGGGTTAGAGTATTGTAGGTTTAGGTTAGACACATACAGTAGGCAACAAGATATCTCAGTTTCCAAGAGTGAAGACCCCTTAGCCTTGGAGGCTGCAAGTAGGACAAGTTTTACAAGACTCAGCTAGGAACAACCACCATAATCGATGATCAGCCCTAGAGGAAACCAAAATTTTTACATACTTTTTAAAATTTTGTAGCATAGGAACAACTATATTGATTTCTTTCAATAAATAAATCACAGAATGAGTATTACACTTACTAAGCATATGATAAAATTTTGTATAAAAAACAAAACATAATGCGTATTACACTTAAAAGTTTGTAGCTGAGGAACCACTACTTTGATTTCTGTCAATAAATAAACCACAAAATGTTTTCAGTGTTTGTTGTTTGTTGTTTTTATGTTGTTTTCACAAAATCATTAATAAAATACCTAGAATAACACAAAACATAGAACAATGATGCAGTGAAACTTAAGTTACACATCACACACTTCACCTCAATATATCCCAATAGCTTATCTTTAGCTTTTGTGGTGTTGAATACCAGAATCAAAGCAAGTAAACGTTGGCCTGTGCAAAAATATAACACTGCCCTTTCCCGACAAAAAAAATTGCGGGAGATAAAATGTGAAAAGTTATGTTAGGGGTCACAAAAAAAAATTTCATTTCATTTTTTTGTTTTTTTTTGGAAAATTTAATTTAGTGTTTTTTGGTATAGATAGCAAAAACACCCGAGTTTTCTCCTAAGGTTTTCAATGAAAAGGGGAATGACCATGGTACTCGGAGTCATGTAGGTGGACCAAAGGAATGAAGTAGGGAACTAAAGAAATGCATCAAGGTCCCATGTCAATAACTAAGATACCATAAGGATAAGATAATTGTACTAATTAATTAGTCTATTTCCATAGACTCTCTTATGATTATACACAAGATATTTTCTCTTTTTATTCTATTTGTAACTACTAGCCACATCATGATATGAATCATTATTGTTTCTTGCCTTACTAAGAGATCTATCATATGCACTCAAACAATTATTTCAGCTTGTTATTTTCTTGGTTGGATTTATGATCTCTCTTCTCATGGAGATCATATGACCTAAAATTCCAATGGTGGTATGCCTTACAAATCTACTTTCTTAATTGGCATATCAATTAGGTAATTACCTGGCATATTAGAATAATGAGAAGAGATATACGGTGTTACATTTAATCTATATGCTCTCCATAATTAAGTTTGACATGAAATATTCATTAATACATTGGTTAAGGTCCTACCTAGAGAAAACCTAGAAAAACCTATACAATCCTCTTAAATATTGAGAATTTTTATCATTAGTACCTCTTCCAACCATATGCAATTCTTATAAAGATAAAAGGAATTTGGACCATTAACCTATGTTTTTTAGAGCAATATTATATGATTGAGACTTATATTCTCCTAATGAAAATATGATAACTTGCTTGATGGACCATATGAATATGATGTGACCCCCATCTCCTTATAACTATAGTTTTTAACCTACAATGTCAACCCTCCATCTCTTTATATTAATTATCAAACAAATTATAGGTATATACCTAGTATTGTAGGTGTTAATAATGGAAAGGACACCTTTCTAATTCGTACAACACGTGTTATATGAATTAGTGAACCATGACAATATTGTAGCTAGAACAAAGAAAAAGATGGCTACATAGATCCAAAATTTCATCTAATTTATCCTTAAGTATTCCCTTAACCATCATCCCTAACTGAAAATGATTGATAGCAAATGAGGTAACATATACTACCTTGAATAATGGACATTTCAAAGGAGGCAAAGTTGTCATTTATCTTGCACTAGTGGAGGATATGAAGGAAAATCATTGTGATCAACCAAATATTCATACTTACAATCCTTTGATGAATGGATTTCACAAGGAAAATGACTTGATAAAAATAAGGAGATTGAGATGGTATACCATGAAATTGACCATGCATGTATATTAGCCTATTGTGTCTGTGGATGACATGAAATTAAATAATATTGTATTAACCATGGCTTATAATAATGCATTGATTGTGAGGTTTATTTGTACAAGGATGGGTGCAGTGAGTTGCTTTCAATGGATTCAAGTGCGGTAGTAATCAATTTCAGCTTACCACCTAAGGGATTCCATTTTCATCTCAGGTTAGATGTTGACATTACAATATCCAAACATAGTATTATTTCTAGTCCGAATCTACTGCATTTATACCTAGGCCATGGATTTACCGGTTACTTTATGAAATTACTTATATATCGTTCAAGGTCCCATGTCAATAAGTAAGGATAACATAAGGATAAGATAATTGTACTAATTAATTAGTCTATTTCCATAGAATCTCTTATGATTATACATAAGATATTTTCCCTTTTATCTTCTATTTGTAGCTACTAGCCACATCATGATATGAATCATTATTGTTTCTTCCCTTACTAAGAGATCCATCATATGCATTCAAACAATTATTTCAGCTTGTTTTTTTCTTGGTTGGATTTATGATCTTTCTTCTCATGGAGATCATTTGAGCTAAAATTTCAATGGTGGTATGCCTTACAAATCTACTTTCTTAATTGGCATATCAATTAGGTAATTACATGGGATATTAGAATAATGAGAAGAGATATACGGTGCTACATTTAATCTATATGCTCTCCATAATTAAGTTTGACATGAAATATTCATTAATACATTGGTTAAGGTCCTACCTGGATAAAACCTACCAGAACCTATACAATCCTTTTAAATATTGAGAATTTTTATCATTAGTACCTCTTCCAACCATATGCAATTCTTATAAAGATAAAAGGAATTTGAACCATTAACCTATTTTTTTATACCAATATCCATTGAAACTTATATTCTCCTAATGAAAATCTCATAACTTGCTCGATGGACCATATGAATATGATGTGACCCCCATCTCCTTATAACTATAGTTTTAACCTACAATGTCAACCCTCCATCTCTTTATATTAATTATCAAACAAATTATAGGTATATACCTAGTATTGTAGGTGTTAATGATGGAAATAACACCTTTATAATTCCTACAACACTTGTTAAATGAATTACTAGTGAACCATGACAATCTTGTAGCTAGATTAGAGAAAAAGATGGCTATATAGATCCAAAATTTCATCTTTGTTTTCTACAAAATTTTATTTAGCCTTTAAATCAGACTTTTAAACTTTACTCCTATCCTTCTAGTAATTTCTCAACCTGCATAAGATTTGGAATATCAACAATATCATGGGCTACCTCCAGATTCTGAAGGCTAATAGCTGCCTCTGCTAGGGTTTCCAGCGCAAGGTGTGTTCTAAGGTTTGAATCTTTCTTCTGCAGCCTTGACCTTATTATAATCCTATAGAGCCTAGAGTTATCCTTCATCAATATCAAATTTCTTCAACCTGTATAACAACAGAATCATGGTCTACCTTCAGATCCTGCAAGCTTGTTGCTGCCTCTGCTAGGGTTTCTAGCACAATATGTGTTTTAGGGTTAGGGTTTGGATTTTCCTTCTAAGACCTATAGTTCATGTATTTTCCCTAATAGCTTGTTGATTCTCTGGGACCTAGGTTTGATCTTCAAACTCTTCAAAATCTACAACAAATCTTCATGGACTGATAGATGAGGTTGAAAATGCCACCTTGAGGACTGACAGGTCATCTTTTTCCCTAAAACTTTGGCCAAACTTTTGAAATTTGGGGCTCAAATATGGATTTGGTCCTTCAAATATATGACACCTGTGTATAAAAAGAAAGTGGTTTTTTTATATTGGTTTGTTGTGAGAAAAAAACTCTCTCAATTTTTTGGAATTTGTTTTAATTTTCCCGGGATTTGGATTTCAAAAACACGTGTCAAACAACAAATTCTGAGATCTGAGAATTAGGTCTCAGAGATGGATTTGATTCTCCCAATATGCAACACCTATAGGAAAACTGAGAGAGGTTATTATTCTATGACCTGTTAGGAACAAAAATGTCCAATTTATTTACAAAACAATTCGTGAGTCACTCAGAATCACCGTTTAACAAAAATGACTTTTCACAGTAAAACACCATTTTCGGTGGCTTGGAGCACCCTAAAATTTCGGTCTTATTTGCCGAAAGAAGGGATTTCGATGGCTAATGAACTGTTGGTACATTCACCTAAGCCAATGAAATTCCCTTTTCAAAAAATGTGATCAACAAGCTTTCGGTGGTTAACTATCTTTCTGGATCTCATTGTTTAGCTGCCGAAAGGCAGGGCTTTCGGTTGCTAATGAACTATTTGAAAGTTCTCCCAAGCCACCAAAATTTTCCCTTTCCAAAAACACATCTCATTTTCTTTCAGTGGTTAATGTCCTCCTACAAACACTCGCTAAGCTACCGAAACAAAATCTTTTCGATGGCTAATGACCTATTGGAAAACTCGCCTAAGCCACTGAAAGTCCTTTTCCTAGAATTTTAATAAGAATGTGATGAGTAAGATTTCGATGGATAATCATGTTCCTACGTTAAACCATTAGCTTCCAAAAGCTAGGCCTTTCAGTGGCTAATGAGTTACTGAAAATCTCACCTAAGCCACCGGAAGCTAAAAATTTCAAATTTATCAAATAACAGAACATCAAATACCCCAAATTTGTTAGTCATCCCAATATCTTTCATAATATGACTTGAAATATTCATCCTATAAAAAATAAATTGTCTGAGTGAACTTATTAAAAATAAATTTATTTTGGGAGATAACATCTGGCTCCTACTTGGGGATGGGAACCTCTCTGTGAGGTCCCAAGAACCCTAGACCAAAATTCCTTTGCTGAAAAAGAATAATTAAAGCTATCTTTTAGTGTTCCATTGGGCATGGAGTCATTTGTCTTGTATAACTGATCCACTGCAACTTACCAGTAGCCCCCTTTGCTTATTCATGAAAACAACTGAAAATGACATAGTTGCTCATATTAAGAGCTTATTTTACTATCTATTCAGTAGAGTCTTCTTATCAAGTGACATATTGCTTCCAAAGAAGCCATGTCAGAAGCTAATATGCTGAACTTATCCTTGATCTTGACCTAAAAAATAAATGAAACCCTAGCATGCAACAATGTAGTTTCAAAGGGTGATATGACCAGCTATCATCTGACAAAAATATTTTGATATCTATGCTGCTCATAAGTTCTAGATAGTCAACAAGAGGGTCATAAAATCCAACAAGAAATACCTTTTCATGCTGCTGATCTTTCCCTTCACTGATGTTAGTGTTGAATGTGGACTGTTCAACCTTTGTCGGATCAAAATGAAAGCTCAACAGCTATTCTGAACCTTCTTGTTCTCTTATGATCAGATCTTGATCATCAATCATTAAATTTTCATTTTGAGAGTGGTGCTCACAATAGGATGATAAAACAAGGTTTACATCATATGAATAAAGATCAGTTGAAAACATATAATTGCCTATACAATCATCAGTTATCATAGGCTCATCCTGGTTAGCAAACTAATCATAAAAGCTAGATTCATACCTATCTTGGGAGTACTTTACAAACACCGAAGAATTTGATTCTAAATTTGAAAGGAGCTCACATGATTGCTGTTGTTCCAAATCTGCTTTAGACTCATAATCTTCTTGTTCAAAATCTGAATCATACTGATGTTTATCTAGCTCAAGTAGATGTTGGTTTTCAAAATCAAACTGCTTTGGGATTCTCCTTGAAGCACAAATGTTTTCCTCCACCTCTAAAGCATCTTCAAACATCATGCTTAATGATGAAGATTTCCTTTCTAGTAGAAGAAGAACAAGTTTTGAATTTAGTCCCATCACATAATATATCATGGCAGTTGTCTCTGTGGGGCGGACTGTCACGTCCCCAAGCCTCCGATCGGTGAAGAGGACGCGAGTACAAGATTCAAACACATGGGCTAAGAGCCCCATGAACATGTACATGCATAAAAATGCTAAAACAGAATGCTGAAGCAAACGTATTGAAGTGGAAACATACACACATGAACATTTATCATGCACAGATGCAATTATCTATCAGACACAGCAGAAACATCATACATTCATACAAGCATTCATTCAACATGTCCATTATAGTCATTAACAGTAAATATAGTTGTGGAAGTAGCAATGGACAAGAGCACTTATCTTATGAATAACTTGATCCGCAACCAGCTACGTCGCTACAACGTTCCACCCAACCATAGGCCAGCATGCTCCTTAATCTCTCAGCAGCGCTGCTACCCCCGAGCTGGGCATGATTCTCCAAGGAATAAGGGAACTAGCAGATTGACACATAGCCAAGGATACGTAAAACATAGCCAAGCCAACACAGTTGGGTTTATCAGGCCATCCAGGAGATTGGGAAAGGCTCAATGCTAAGCTGGTGAGTTCATTGCAGAGCTAAGAACACCTACACCAGAACTAGCCTGGCTTCTAAAACACCCACCCACACCCAACACAAGGAATCAGTCCCTTCTCTACTACACAGTCCCTCAGGTCCTGCATTCCCTTCCAATGCTATTGAGGGGTTGTGGAGAAGAAAGCTAGCCCTCTAGCTTTGTCTATGTGGTTTCCAGCCACCAGGTTTGTCAAGCAAAACTAAGCCCCCATCCCTGCTCCCAATACAGTCTGAAGACCAACTATTGCACTCATGCAATCATTTAGCTGTCATAGCTTAAACAAGGAAGACAATTCCAAACCATCTACAGTAATTCCCAAAATGTAGCAGCAATGTAGCTCACAGCCTGGGGAAATTAACAGTCCCCGAAATGTATCAGTGAGCGTGGCTCACAACATGGGGAAAACAACAACCCATCCTTGGGTAGTGAAGTCACCAGGAAGACATACATAGACCACACTAAGGAAGAAATTACAGTCTCCCAGCCTGTGCGTGAGTGAAAAACAACAACGCAAGACCCCCAAATCAATCTGTGAGGAAAGAATATAGCCACACCATCCGCAAATCCGTGGAGGAAAAACTACGTGGGTAAAATAAAAAAAATCCTATGTGTGAGCGTGAGCAACTTTCGCTCCTGCGTGAGGACTAATAGCCTACATAGAGGATGCAAAATTGGAAGTGCGTGGGCAACAGCAGCGTCGTGGGGAGAGTGGTATGCCTACATGAGTGATGGCAGTGGTTTTCCTTGCCATAGTGAAGTCAACCGTGGTGGAGTGTGCATGTGGGTGAGGACTGATAGTCCTTCCTCCCCACTCCCAAAGGTAATAACTGCCTCAACCACCAGCTACCATTCTTAATGAAAGTGGTTGGAATAAAATAGAGGAAGAAGACACATGGGTATTTTTACCCCATTGGCCAAGGTTTAACAAATTCCCCCACATCCTTATCCTTGTGAAAATCATGCCCCTTTCTCATTTTAGTTGCCACGATCATAGCTGGTCGGGTTCATTTAATTAATTATAGATGCATATTTACATGATGATAAACATAATATATGTCACATGCCCTGATATACCATCGGTGACAAGTCTAAATCCAAAACATAGCATAACCGATCAATGGCAGGGCCTTGGCCTTTAGCTCCACACCATGATCATTATAGTATATACATTTAATGCAATGGGGTCAAAACCAGGGATGTGACACAGACCTCCAAAGGCATATCATGATAAGTGTTATAGAATATTCGATTGAACATGGGAAAAGTTTCATCTTCCTCTCTCTTCAAAGCATAGAAATCAGCGAGATACAAATCAAGATATTTTTTTCTCACCCCAATGCTTCAAAAAGACATCAATGAATTCTATCTAAGAGCTAATGAAGTCAACTCTTAAACTGTTGAACCATATAGCAGCATCTCTAATCAACGATTTAGAGAAAAATCTCATGATTACATCCTCATGAACAATCTGAAAATGGTCAATAAAATCTTCAAAAAATTCCAAGTGCCTTTCAGCTGAAGATTGATTCTCTCCAAAAAACCAAGGGAGATATTTATAATAGTCAAGAGGATAAGGATGAAGATAAGAGGGAATTTTTAATGGCTTAAACATATTCATCCTAATTTTGATTTGAAAGGTTGTGGGTTGATCATGAGGGATACCAATCTCCTGACAAGGTTCAAAGGTTATGGCAACGAGTGTTGAGATCTACATAGGTTTTGAATCAATTTAGGTTTCTTCAAGGTTACATGGCTTATCAGATTTAGAAGGAATTTGGATACAGAGGTCATTTTTATAAATGAGCCGCGACACAAAGACTGATTCACTTTCTACAATACAAGCAGGCTACAAATATTCTTCTAAAGATGGATTTATAAAAGATGGCTGATAATATTCATAATATATAAAACATAGGATAATTCTTTTAACATGTGAACAAAAAAGTATAGAGGAGCTGATAAAAAAAAACAACAGTTCATAAAGCAAAATGATGAACCGGTACCTAGATTTTTAGTTCAGCCTCTTCATCTTTTATCAACCGGGTCCTCCCCAGAGGATATTTATTAAATTTGTATGGATAAGGGAAATAGAATTCTTTGTAAATCTTCCCTAGCAGCAAGGATAGATTTTCTTCTCCCTCTGCAAACAAATCTGATCCAGATGTCCTTGCTTCCTTGGAAGTTTTCCTTTGTAGATCTCTTCCTCTTCTGATGATCTTCTCTGGGTATGCAACAGGTATTGCTGGTGGCCCCTCTTGATTTTCTCTAATATGAGCCCTTCTCAGAGCTACAGTTCTTCAATGGAGTCACCAGGGATGATATATTCACAAGCAACAGTACTTGAAGATTCCTCAACCCTAAAATTTTCTGATTTACGTATACACTTGTGAGAACTAGATACTTCAACATAAGAATATTGAAATGGAGGTCTATTTGATATAGCAGCATAAATACCTCTGGAAATACCTTTTGTATCTCCCCTTGTAGCTCTGGAGGTATGCCTTAGAGAAACCCTAGCTCTTCTTAGAATCTCTTCTGGATTTGAAATAGGTGTTACTGGTGGCCCTTTAGTGTTTGCTCTGGTACTAATTGGTCTTCTTGAAGCCACCTTATTCCAATGGAGTCTCCAGATAGATGATTACAACCAGAATAGTGTCCAAACTTTTTCTATCATCAAAACAGGATCTATGTCGTCTCCTAGGGAAGCTGAGCTTCCATCTCCTCTCCCCGGCAACAACACCAATTTGTTATCACTCCAGGAAACTCATCTAGGTTGCAGCTCGATGTTTCTAGGTAACTTAAATTTTTTTATGGTTTTCTAAGTGGATAAATTCAGGTGACCTACAGGACCTCACACTCTCAATACATGCATGAAACGCAATTAGGGATAAGGCTTCTAACTACCATAGTTCAGGGGTTTGATAATACGGTGCAGAGATGGAGAACTTATCATGCTAGTAGATTCATACATAAAATAGATATATATAAATGGCTAATCATAACAAGGAAAGTACTTATAATTCAAATCATCAATATGCCAACAGGATGACAACTATCATACATCAATTAACATGAATAAACCTGAATTACACATTCAAGCATAAGGACAAAACAGACAAGAAATGGAAGTTGAACATATAATAGCAAAAGAGCTTATATTAGGTCATGAGCAATATGAGAAGATTGATAATAGTAATGGTCTACAGGTCCCAGAAGTCAATCCTTTCATTCCAAATAAGTCTTAGGCTTTATATCCTTTACAAAAACATTCAGATTCTGAAAAATTGAATATGTTTTACTAAAAATAAATAAAATTAATGTTTTTTGCAAAATTAGGTCAGAAACCCTAATTTTACTACTATCTAATGCTAACTATTGTTTACTCATTGAACTTTTTGATGACTGCAGTGAGCACTGAAGTATAGCTTTAACCTGTCATATGATAGATAAGCCACTATTGGTAAAAAGAAGACAGGGTTTGTGACCCTTTTCTCCATGGTTGTATCCTCAAAACTAGAAGAGACCTCTCCCAATGGTGTTTTCCAACAAATTTCAACTTTATATTTCATCCTTAAGGTAGTTGTACTCATCAAAACTGGTTCTATGTGCCAAAACATCTTCTTGCACCCTTTTATGCTTTTAGTGGTTAAGGAGGCAGAATCCTACGTTTGTTAGCTGTCAAAAGCTTTGCTTTCGGTGGCTAATGAACAGCTGTTGCGTTCACCTAAGCCACCGAAAGCTCTGTTTTCTACAAAATTTTATTTAGCCTTTAAATCAGACTTTTACACTTTACTCCTATCCTTCTGGTACTTTTTCAACCTGCATATTAAGATTTGGAATATCAACAATATCATGGGCTACCTCTGGATTCTGAAGGCTAATAGCTGCCTCTGCTAGGTTTTCCAGTGCAAGGTGTGTTCTAGGGTTTGAATCTTTCTTCTACAGCCTTGACCTTCTTATCATCTTGTAGAGCCTAGATTTATCCTTCATCAATCTCAGATTTCTTCAACCTGTATAACAACAGCTTCATGGTCTACCTCCGGATCTTGCAAGCTTGTTGCTGCCTCTGCTAGGGTTTCCAACGCAAGATGTGTTTTAGGGTTAGGGTTTGGATTTTCCTTCTAAGACCTCTAGTTTATATATTTTACCTAATAGCCGGTTGATCCTCTGGGACCTAGTTTTGATCTTTGAACTCTTCAAAATCTACAACAAATCTTCATGGACTAATAGATGAGGTCAAAAATGCCACCTAAAGGACTAACAGGTCATCTTTTGCCCTAAAATTTTGGCCAAACTGCTGAAAACTCAGGCTCAAAGATGGATTTGTTCCTTCAAATATGTGACAATTGTGTATATACCAAAATATATTTTTGTAGGTTGGTTTTTTTTGAGAAAAAACCTCTCTTTGGTTTTTGGAATTCGTTTTAGTTTACCCGGAATCTGGATTTCAAAAACATGTGTCAAACAGGAAATTCTGAGATCCAAAAAATAGGTCTCAGAGATGGATTTTATTCTCCCAATATGCAACACTTGTAAGAAAAATGAGAGAGGTTATTGTGATATGACTTGTTAGGAACAAAAACCTACGAGCATTTTGCATAATGATTCTCAAGTCACTCAGAATCACCATTTAAAAACAATGACTTTTCATAGTAAAACGCCACTTTTGGTGGCTTGGAGCGCCCTTAAATTTTGGTATTAGCTACCAAAAGCAGGGATTTTGGTGGCTAATGAACCGTTGGTATGTTCATCTAAGCCACCAAAATTCCCTTCTCAAAAAACATGATCAAGAGGCTTTCGGTGGTTAGCTGTCTTTTTGGATCTCATTGTTTAGCTGCTGAAAGGCAGAGGATTTCGGTGGCTAATGAACTATTTTAAAGTTTTCCCAAGCCATCGAAAGTTTCCCTTTCCAAAAACGTATCTCATTTGCTTTCGATTGTTAATGTCCTCCTACAAACACTCGCTAAGTTGCCGAAACCAAAGCTTTTCGATGGCTAATGAGCTGTTGGAAAACTCGTCTAAGACACCAAAAGTCCTTTTCCTAGAATTTTAATAAGAATATGATCAGAAAGCTTTCGGTGGATAATAATGGTCCTGGATTAAACTATTAGCTAACAAAAGCTAGGATTTTTGGTGGCTAATGAGTTATTGAAAATCTCGCTTAAGCCACGGAAAGCTAAAAATTTCAAATTTATCAAATAACAAAACATCAAATACCCCAAATTTGTTAGTCATCCCAACATCTTTCATAATATGACTTGAAATCTTCATCCTATCAAAAATAAATTGTCTGAGTGAACTTATTGAAAATAAATTTATTTTGGGAGATAACAAATGGAAAGGACACCTTTCTAATTCCTACAAAACTTTTTATACGAATTAGTGAACCATGACAATATTGTAGCTAGAACAGAGAAAAAGATGGCTATATATATCCAAAATTTCATCTAATCTATCCTTAAGTATTCCCTTAACCATCATCCCTAACTAAAAATTATTGACACCAAATGAGGTAACATATACTACCTTGAATAATGGACATTGCAAAGGAGGAAAAGTTGTCATTTATCTTGCACTAGTGGAGCATATGAAGGAAAATGGTTGTGATCAACCAAATATTCATACTTACAATCCTTTGATGAATGGATTTCACAAGGAAAATGACTAGATACAAATAAGGAGGTTGAGAGGGTATACCATGAGATTGACCATGCATGTATATTAGCCTATTGTGCCAGTGGATGACATGAAGTTGAATAATATTGTAATAACCATGGCTTATAATAATGCATTGATTGTGAGTTTTATTTGTAGAAGGATGGGGGCAGTGAGTTTCTTTCAATGGATTCAAGTGCACTAGTAATCAATTTTAGCTTACCACCTAAGGGTTTCCATTTTCATCTAAGGTTAGATGTTCAGGTTACAATATCCAAACATAGTATTATTTCTAGTTGGAATCTACTCCATTTATACCTAGGTCATGGATTTACCGGTTACTTTAGCAAATTACTTATATATCATTCAAGGTCCCATGTCAATAAGTAAGGATACTATAAGGATAAGATAATTGTACTAATTAATTAGTCTACTTCCAAAGACTCTCTTATAAATATACACAATATATTTTCTCATTTATCTGCTATTTGTAACTACTGGGCGCATCATGATATGAATCATTATTGTTTCTTGCCTTAATAAGAGATCTATCATATGCATTCAAACAATTATTTTAGCTTTTTTTTTTCTTGGTTGGATTTACGATCTCTCTTCTCATGGATATCATATGACCTAAAGTTTGAATGGTGGTATGCCTTACAAATCTACTTTCTTAATTGGCATATCAATTAGGTAATTACCTGGGATATTAGAATAATGAGAAGAGATATACGATGTTACATTTAATCTATATGATCTGCATAATTAAGTTTGACATGAAATATTGATTAATGCATTGGTTAAGGTCCTACCTGGAGAAAACCTACAATAACCTATACAATCCTTTTAAATATTGAGAATTTTTATCATTAGTACCTCTTCCAACCATATGCAATTCTTATAAATATAAAAGGAATTTGAACCATTAACCTATGTTTTTTAGACCAGTATTATACCATTGAAACTTATATTCTCCTAATGAAGATCTGATAACTTGCTTCATGGACCATATGAATATGATGTGACCCCCATCTCCTTATAAGTATAGTTTTTAACCTACAATGTCAACCCTCCATCTCTTTATATTAATTATCAAACAAATTATAGGTATATACCTAGTATTATAGGTGTTAATGATGGAAAGGACACATTTCTAATTCCTAAAACATTCGGTATATCAATTACTAGTGAACCATGACAATCTTGTAGCTAGATCAGAGAAAAAGATGGCCATATAGATACAAAATTTCATCTAATATATCCTTAAGTATTCCCTTAACCATCATCCCTAACTGAAAATGGTTGACACCAAATGAGGTAACATATACTACCTTGAATAATGTTTATTGCAAAGAAGGAAAAGTTGTCATTTATCTTTCACTAGTGGAGCATATGAAGGAAAATGGTTGTGATCAACCAAATATTCATACTTACAATCCTTTGATGAATGGATTTCACAAAGAAAATGACTTGATACAAATAAGGAGGTTGATAGGGAATAGCATGAAATCGACCATGCATGTATATTAGCCTATTGTGTCGATGGATGACATGAAGTTAAATAATATTGAAATAACCATGGCTTATAATGCATCGATTGTGAGCTTTATTTGTAGAAGGATGGGGGCAGTGAATTTCTTTCAATGGATTCAAACGCACTAGTAATCATTAGAAGAATTTTGAAGTAAAAAATTGGCCTCAAAACAAAAAAATATACTGTCAAAATCAACTTTATAAGAACCAATCACATTTTATAGAATGACATCATCTATAATAGTTGAGGTGAGATTGTTTGAATTAAAGATGCTTATTTGTCAAATTCTAAATCGTGAATAAAAAATCATAGTTAACCATAACAATGTTGTAACAAAGGTACTCATAATGAAAATAGTACTCATAATACTTTTGAATATAATATAAATGTATTAAAGTACTCTTAAAGTACTTGGACAAAAAGTACTCTTTATATTTTAATATAAAATAAATTAGAACACCAAAAAAGTAAATGCCATATTAAAAACCAAAACAATGTAATTATTTTTCAATACATAAGATACACTTTAAATAATAAATTAATAATCCCAAAATCTTTATTCAAAATCAAAATCATTTAATATCTTATAATAAAAATAATTTAATTGTAATTTTTTATTTGCTTTTAAATATTTAATATACATAAATGTATATTAATTTGTTATTATTATTAAAATATATTTACATCAATATAGATATTTAATAATTAAATTTTTATTTGTTTTTAATTATTTAATATACATAAATATATAATAACTTATTTAATATTATATCTATTTTCATATACTTAAATATTAACAACACCGTTGAAATTTATATGTAGATATTATTGTTAGCTTATATTGATTTATTTTAATAAAATAAAATGTTATATTATATTAAATAATGATTATATATATATTGTCAACTTGAATTTTAAGGTATGACCACTTTTCTTTGAAAACATATTTATTTATTTTATTAAAGTATTATACTATAATACAATAAATTATTATGTATACTTATACATTTAAATATGGTATTTGTTTTACATTTTTTTTAAAAATTCAACCATGTTATTAATTAAGTTTATTTAATTAAAAATAATATATTATATATCTAGTATAAATCTTAATAAAAATATTAAAAAGATAAAAATAAATTAAAAAATAATTAAATTTTATATTTATATTTTAAAACTGATTTTTATTTTTAATAAATATAAATTAGATTTATATTGAGAATATATATTATTTAAAGAAACAATAATTTATTTATATAGATTTAATTTTATGTTTCAAATTTAAAATTATAAATTCATAGTTTTATAAACCTATTTTTATTAATGAATAAGTAACTTATATTTCAAACTTCAAAATTAATATATTTTATTTTATTTTATGAGTACATTACTTTATTATTACATTCATCATATTATATTAAAAAACAATTTATGTGTTCAAAAGTATTCATATTTTTAGTCACATCAAATAATGTTTTTTTATTGATTTTATTTTTGACATCTTTTCAAATTAACTTAACCATAGTTACATTGGTTTTAGTGTAAAAGTTCAGTTGTAAGTATACCTCCCCCACAAAATGCCTAAATTATAATATTTTATTATATCTCTTATGAGGCCCATTTTAGACCTCAAAATTCCCCTAATGCAATTTTAGCTTACCACCTAAGGGATGCCATTTTCATCTGAGGTTAGATGTTGAGGTTACAATATCCAAACATAGTATTATTTCTAGTCAATATCTACTACATTTATAACTAAGTGGATTTAACAGTTACTTGATCAAATTACTTATATATCATTCAAGGTCCCATGTCAATAAGTAAGGATACAATAAGGATAAGATAATTGTACTAATTAATTAGTCTATTTCCATAGACTCTCTTATGATTATACATGAGATATTTTCTCTTTTATTTGCTATTTGTAAATACTAGCATGATATAACTCATTATTGTTTTTTTCCTTACTAACATATCATCATATGCATTCAAACAATTATTTCTTATTTGTTTTCTTGCTTGGTTTTATGATATCTTTTCTTATGGAATTCATATGAGCTAACATTTCAATGGTGGTATGCCTTACAAATCTACTTTCTGAATTGACATATCAATTAGGTAATCAGGGATATTAGAATAATGAGAAGAGATATATAGTGTTACATTTAATCATGCGAATGCCAAGCTCTAGCCTCCACCTCACTTATGTATTTGCATTGTTCAATAAACCATTTTAGTGGTGGAAGTGTACTAAGTTTTTATAGATTCCTGCATGGGAACTTCTATTTAATTAGGTCATTGGAGAGTCAACGATAGGTGGCATATGAAATTATTGAACCAGGTGATCTCTAATAATGTTATGGCCATTGCACTACATCTTTGACTAATTTACTCACTCCCAAGTGAGAATTCTTGAGCTCTAAAGGAAATGAAGTTTCCCATACCTTCGAAGTCATTAAATGAGGTGATTGAAGCCAGTTCTAACTCCTCCTAAAAATACATTGATATGCTAAAATGGTGGTGACAACTTTAACATCTTGATCTCCTATCACACTAACAACATATATTAGTTAGTATACAGGTTGGGATATCTCCACATTAGAAAGATATTTATATTTAACGCATAGAGATTCCCTACGATGTAAGTTATAAATATCCTTGACAAGCAATAGAATAGAAGCTAGAAATACTTATGCAATAATTAAAATAAGAATATAAGAAACTAGGACTCACTAGTGCCATCCCCATACCATATTCTATAATAAGGTTTATCCCAAGGGGGTATTCCTATGACTCTAACAAGTAACAATATTATATTATACCTAAGATTATAGGCTCATGCTGTGGTTATACATACAAAAAAATTTCAGGCCCATCTAGATATAAGATGTTATAGATTCATGCATATTCTCTTTTTCATATTTTTTGGTTTTTAGGTTTTTGAAAAAAAAAAGAGTAACAAATGGGATGATTTCATCTTGTGGAGGCCATCTTCTTCATTTGTTGGCTGAGTTTGGAATGCGTGGGATGTCACATCATTTGGAGAGGACAAAATATTGTTTTTGAGGATGACTTACTTTCTGTTGGCCGCATACAGTTCCACATCTGCAATGATCCCCACACTTCATACAAAAAGGGTTGTTACAACAAAAAACGGAGTTGCAATCCATATTGACACCTACATGAATCTACTATAGCATTGTTGGGTAATCTCATTGTAGTATCTCAATTCTTGTTTCGACTATACATAACGTTTCTGGGTAGTGAAGGATGGCGCTGCAGCATAATAAGGGAGTCTGAGAAGAAGATGATTTGGGTTGTTTTAAGGAGCTGGTAGGGCAGGGAAAGCACCAAAGAAAAATAAATACACTAAAGCTCAATTCCATAAATCATTGTACATGCCCAAGAAGCTACAGGTTAGAGTTAAAATAATTTCATATTTTCTTGTCCACCTTACAACTACTGTTACAGTCATTGTAAACTCAAAGTTATATGAATATGATATTTAGGGTTCAGTTTCCTTGTTATTTATGCAAATCAAGCTCTATTGCATTTATTGTTCATTGTTAGAGCTACAAAAATCAAGATCAGAATTACACATATGATGGCATTGATTTGCGTACAGACTTCAAAACCCTTGAGATCTGAAACAAACTCTCTGTGTTAAACATCTTTCTGCACTGTCTAAATTTCTTCCATAGCAAAATTCTAGGTTTTCGTGTGTTCCCTTTAGCAACGAAATTCTTTCTGGAAGGCAGGAATTAGAAATCGGATTTTTGACTTTCAACACTTCCTAAACAAGAGTTTTCGCATAATGCTTCTTCCCGTCCGTCAATCTTGATCGTTGATCTATTAATTTCGCGGCCATTCTGAGTGTTCATACAAATTACTTTTTCACGCAGCGAAATGGATTTATGATCATCCGATCAGTGTCCCCACCAAATCAACAGTGGATTCCAAAATTTATTAAGCGCATTCCATATAATATCGTGCACATGAAAAAAATTTCAAAGCTTACAACTTCTCCCAGCGATATCACTATAAACTGTCGATCTTCCCCACAATCGATCCCCACTCTATGATCTTGTTTTATTTGAGCGATTGGTTAAGGTTTAACCCTCTACAAAGATTCACTTAATTGATCACTGATAGGATCAATTCTTCTCTGCAATTTGGAAACTATGGAAATCCAAAGTCACATAGTTTATATACAAGTTTATATGGAGTGAATATGGGATGAATTCATACTTCTACAGAACTATATGAAGACATGAAATCCATCAAAACCACACACAAAGTCTAATCCTCTGTTTTTTATTCAATGAATCAAAAATTCAAACACACAAAGAATTCTACTTGTTCCCTCTTCGCTCACTCTTCTGTGTAGCTCTCATTCCTCCATTCATGCTATGTGGAATTCCTCTCCCTCTCAAGCTCTATGAGCTAATCAAAGCTTATTTGAGCTATCCTCAAACCTCTATGACCTATCCTAAGTTCAGTAAGCTAACCTAAGCTTTTGTGAGTGTTATATCTAAATCTTGTCATCAACATGTGATAAGATCTTGAAATTCAGTATTTCCCTCAATCCCAAATAGTGAAGCAAGAACATTGGTCCAGACATCAAATTTGTATATGAAAATCCAGCACCGCTTCTACCCTTTAGTTAAAAAGCGGTACCTTCTTCAGCACCACCTATAATATGTTGGTAGTAAGTGGTGGAATTGCGTTTACCCTTTAAGTAATGCATGGTTTTTCCCAGAACCACTTTGTCATGGTGAACAAGAAGCAGTTCCCTTGGTAAAAAGTGAAAAAGAGAGGTTCTCATGAAACTTCTCGAAAGAAGGCTTCATAGCAACCTTATCCCTGATCACTAGGGCCATTTGGGATTGAGATCCATCCCTGTAGGATATCCTAGCCACCTCACCCACCAATTTCACAACCATCCCTATCCATTCCAAGCCTATAAAAGCAGGATTAATCCCCATGGTTGAGGAGAGAGTAATGCTATGTTGTTTCTTTGATTATCTAGCCTAAGTCAGTCAAGAGAACTTGAGGGAGCAAGTTGGAGCTATAGGGTACAAGATGTTGGTTTTTTGAAAGAGCATATCAACACTAAGGCAGAGGTTGTAAAATATTTCTTCATTTTAATAATGCAAAGTTGGTTACTTTCCCATATACTTGTTATGTTGTAATCTTGCATGTTATTGTCAGATTCCTTAGTCACTGACATAGATCTATAGATGATGTTCTAGTATCTTTGATCTCTTGTGTGTTTGATGTGTTTATGTAGGTATTTCCTCGGAGACCTTTTGTCATAAGAGAAGAACCACATCAATCTATTAAATAGTGTATTCCATGTGTTTATAGGTTCTAGGGAAAGTATTTTAACCTTGTCGTGAACTATTTGTTCTGGATCTAAACCATTCAGACCAGAGGAATAGCTTCTGTCTGCATAAGGTGCAAAATTCCTAGCAAAAAATATGGCGACCGTACTAGGGAAGAGCTTCAGCTGATCTGATATTCCTTAGTGTTTTCAAGAACACTCGTCTGAAATCCAAGCTCCCCTCCTTTATCAGTTCAATCAGATCCACTAGCTGATCTAGTGGTTATTGGTTTGGTATCTTTAGATCTGTTCATATTTGAGTTTTCTGACCCTCTCTACTCTTAAATACTGTTGATTCATGGTTTAGGTTCCAGTTGCACAATGATCTAACTTTGATTTTTCACTATTTTCTTTGTTTTTGTGCATCTATAGGGAATTGTGCATGCACTGTAGGCAATAAGTGGTGCCACCGCCTCAACTCAGTTAGTAGGGAGTGTTGCCACCGCATGTGACCAGTAATTAGGAAGTGATGCTCAAGCAAAACCACTCTGTTAGTGACTCTCTGCACACAGTGCCAGGTAGGCCTTTTCAGGCTTGTTTTTTCAAAGTTTTTTGCAAAATTTTTGGTTTAGTTTCTTTCAGTTTTGAATGTCTGGGTTTGTGTTAAATATATCTAAGTGCTTAAATGTCAAATTTGATGTGGTAAAAGGATTGTTTTGTTAAAATCAAAGAGCTAGCATAGGTTCATCTTTTCATTGGCTTATATGCTTGGTGTCAAATTTTTCGAAAGGAGTTTTGTTTGAGAGGTTGGCATTAGTTAGATCTCATCCTTATTTCTAGATAAACCTGAAAAGAAAGACTCATTTGATTGATAGCTTGTTTCATTTTTCATTAAAATTTTGTGAAGCACTTCTTTTCTCTTTGAAAAAGAAATTTTTTTGTTGAGAGTTATTCATATTTTTTGTTGGAGGATGAATCATTGGACCTCCGATTAGCCTCATCAGCTTTTATATCTCCATCTTTCTTCTCTTTCTTTTACATTTTTAATCTCATCAGAAGAAAAATATTAGTAGTTTTAAGTTAGATCTTTCTCGTTTTAAATGAAAATTGAAAAAGTGTTGATTGTGCCTTTGAATTAGTTTTGTCTTTTTTCTTAGAAAAAGAGATCTTACCCTATTTTGCTTTCTTTTAAAATCAGTTTGAAGTTTGTTGCTTGTTCCCTTTCTCAGAAAGAGTTTGGTTTAGTGTAGTTGTTTGGGTAAATTTTTGGTTTCAAAACAAAAATTGAAAAGAAAAATACTCTCTCGTTCCCATAGGTAGGCATGTCATGAAAATTAAAGTGAAATTATATGCATTTCATATTTGTATGGCTTTACATTTCTGTCAAAATCTCATGCATTCACCTAATCGCTCAAGATAAAATTAACGGTAGTTATAGGTCTAAAATTTTATAGAAATTTGAGTGATAAGTTAGTGACGTGTTTGGGTGTCATAAAATGTAGGAGCTATCATTACTCGCCTGCACTAGAACCTAGGACTCGCATGGTTATTCCACGTACTGTCGGTATATTGACCGGTCTTTCATGTACCCTTGAGGTATATAGAAAGGTACTTCACGTACTCGATTTTATATTGGAAGGACCCTTGTGGATGGTTGTGCATTAGATAGCACTACTACCTATTTGAGCTCCCACCTACCTTGTGTATATCGGGAGACCCCATTAGGATTCCTTGTCCAACTGAGAAAAACCCTTTGGCCGTCTTGTTTGGAGAAATACACTGAGAACAACACTCAGGGAGATTACTACGCACGTACCTTGAGTATATCGTGAGTTGCACCTACTTGACAATCCTAGTGAGAGACTGACCATTTTGAGCTCATCCTATCACTTAAGTTTGCTTGTGGTCTGTAGCTTGATTAGGAGAAGTTTTTAATATGATTTTTCTTAGTTTTGAAACCCTAGGTTAGGTTTTAGTGACTTTTCCAATCTGGATGAGTTTTTGTTGAGACGATCCAGATGAAACTAAGGCTTACCACTTGACTTTCCACCTATAGCAGGGGAAGGCCCCATGGAATCCACAGATCAATGAGTTGCAAATTCCTCTCACACAGAGGAAAATCCAATTGTAGAAAGTGGATATCAATTCGCTTCTTACGCATCTCCCTTGGTCCAATAGTCTCATGTGGCTGAAAATTCTTTTCATTCACCAATAGAAGGTCGAGTAGATGATGTTGGTGCATCTGAGTATGGCCCTAATGCTCCTTTTTGGAGGACTTCCATGGGTCAAACCATTTCTGATTATGGGGTAATTAGACCCTCTTTTGAATACCCTCCTCTAAATGATGAGGAATATAGGAGAATTCAAGCATCGGTTAATCATGCTCACAATTTTCAAGAGAGGATGGAAAGGATTAGGGCTACCCCTATACCTCATAAAGAACCCATTTTAGCTCATTTTCCCCGTTTGATGGACCCATGGCCTAAAAGATATAGTCCTCTTTCTGATAATGTTCCATCTCATGGTTTGTCTCCTCATGATCTCGGTCAAGCCTCCAACACTGCGGTTTTAAATCTTAGGTCTGTTGCTAGTCCTCCCTTACCCTCTGTAGCTGGGGGGAAAACTTCAGCTCAAGTGGTGTTTGTACTTTCTAACACCGGGGGGAAACCCCCGACGCAATATACATTACCATTTAGTGCAGTTGTTACTAGTACTAGACATACCTCTACTGCAGGGAAATCCATGGTGTATGTTCCTCCTACCCACACCAATATGGTAAATCCTCCACCTAGTTTAGGTCAAACCTTAGGGTTACAACCTATAGTTAACCAACCTTCTTGGGGTTATGGTTACCGAGCTAATCAATTACCTATATTAAACCTGAATTATCAACCTATGTCTACAGGAACTATGTATTCTAGAATCCCTTACCTAGGATACATGTTTACACCTTGGGGGAAACCTAATTGGTCTTATATGTTGACAATGGGGGGAATGCCTATTATTACTACTGGAGGTGCTGGAGGGCCACCTTATGGTATCCCACCCTCAGGAGGTCCACTAGGAGGAGGCCCACCTAGTGGAGGTTTTCCTTACAAAGGACCACCACCCGAAGGACCGCCACCCGAGGGCCCACCTCTTGGGGGTCTGTCACCTGCAGGACCACCTTCCGAGGCTTCATCACTTGGGATACCACCTTTTGGAGGTCCACCACCTAGAGGAACACCACCCGGAGGAACACCACCTGGAGGCCCACCACCTAACGGACCACGTTCTAGACGCCCGCCTCCTGAGGGGCCACCTCCTACGGGGCCACCTACTTTAGGGGGGTCTTTGGGAGGTTCATCATCTAATCAACCAAATCAACAGCCCATATATCAATCAGCTTATGGTCCTACTGGTACATATATTCTTTATCGATATTACCAATATGTGGAACCTAATCGGCAATTACCTTTCTTGGAAACTTTGGACTTACCTAATTTGTCCAAGTCGATAAACGATCCCATTCAACACAACCCTTGATGGCCCGCTATTTCGGTAAAGTTTCCATCATATATTCCCAAGTTTGATGGAAAGCAGGGAGATGATCCCAAGAACCATGTTATGACCTTCCATATATGGTGTTCTTTGAACTATTTAATGGATGATTCTATTTGTTTAAGGCTCTTCCAATGCACACTGACTGGTACGACTATGAAATGGAATATTGAAATTCCACAACATTCATTTGTGGATTTTATCTCTTTGGCAACTGTTTTCCTTACACACTTTCATCTACACATTCATTATGAAACGGGTATGGATATTTTGAATTCAATTCATTAGAATACCTCCACACACATATTAGACCATATCCATGAGTGGAGAAGGTAGAGAAGGCTTATTAAAGCTCCCATCCCAGACCAACTGCTAGCTGATTGGTTCACTAAGTCATTATTGCATCATATCTCCCAAGATATGGCTATGGGTGGTGCTATTACTGAAGATCAAGCTATTAGTCATGCTCAGTATCTGGATTTGGTTTGTTCCCAATTTGGAACACTGTATGATTTAATTCCATAAGATCCTTGCCCCAGCACATATCCCTCTAAGCCACCAGTAGAAACTTCTATCGATGGGGTGGTTGGTTCAATCCAGTCCTTGTCGACGGAACAACCTGCCAAGCAACCAAATTCTTTTACCACTTCTCCTTTGAATCCTACGGTTTCTGCTGAGGTAAATGTTATTCAAAGCACGCAAACCCACGACAACAAGAAAAAAGGAAAAGGTAAAAATAAGAAACCTGGAAACCAACAGGAGAATCCTAAACCAACGACCAATGAGAATGATAAAGGGAAGAGGAAAGACAAATATCCTTGCTTATTGTGTGGAGGAGATAACTTCATGAAATAATGTCCTCGTCTTCATGAGACTAGCAAGTTTTTGAAGAATAGCCCCACACCAATAGTTTTTACTAATCCTTTTCCCTCTCAATATCAACTGATATACCACATGTCTAATCAGGGGAACCCTAATTCCATTGAAGAAATCCGGATGATGTCTTCTGGGACCATAATTTTGAGTACTCATAATCAATCATACGACAAGACAGTAGAGAAAAAGGACAAAAATCCTTCTTCTGACAAAATTCCTTCAACTAGTTCTCATCCATATTCGTCTAATGGCTTTCTCGCGATCAAAAAACAAAATCTTGATTCAATCTTACAACCACCTAATGATACCCTTAGGAAGTTAGTATTCAATTCCAATACGTGAGCTGCCGAATTTTATAATGTTTTTGAAGGTTTAGCTCAGGATCCTTGCATGATGTCTACCATTGAGGTACTCCAGAGTTGTCCAAGGCAGCGTAAAAACCTGCTAACAGCTTTGGGGGCATTAGACCTAGATAATACTAATTTCATTCATTCCAACATAGAGAATTATAAATCTAGACTACATCACCAACTTGCATTTCAGATTGCCTCTAGAGTAGTTGGGAGAAAGATCCATCGGACCATTTTGGATGAAGGGAACGTGAAGATGCAAAGAAGGTTGTAGCATAATTACATGATGGACTCGCTGGAGGTCATTTTTCAGGAGACACAATAGCACACAAGATTCTAAGAGCTGAATATTACTAGCCGACATTGTTTAAAGATGCTCATGCTCATGTTAGAAAGTGTGATACTTGCCAAAGGAGCGGTGGGAGGCAAGCTAAAGAAGCAGGACCACTGAAACCAATGATTATCTCATAACCATTCTAGCAATGGGGGATTGACATTATTGGAGAGATCAATCCAAATTCTTCATTGCAACATAAGTAAATCCTAACAGCAACTGATTATTTCACTAGATGGGTAGAAGCCATCCCATTACATAAATTAAATGAAGATTTAGTTATGGACTTTCTGCAAGATCGTACTATGACTAGGTTTGGGGTTCCAATTTCCCTAGTTTTTTATAATGCTTCATATTTTTCATCTATTAAATTGACTGCATTTGCTAATGAAAATGGAATTAAGCTACACTATTCTACAAACTACTATCCGCAAGGAAATGATTTAGTAGAATCCACAAATAAAAACCTAATTAGAATTTTAAAGAAAACGGTTAAAGAAAATCAAAGGAGCTGGAATCTAGATTTTCCTAATGCACTTTGGTCTGATAGAGTCACACCCAAGAACTCCTTAGGTGTGTCACCCTACACTCTTGTCTATGGGAAAGAAGCTATCTTATCTCCTAATATTCTATTGCCATCCTCTAAACTATCTCAAGACTCTACGGGTACTGATAATGAAGTTTTACAAATCTGAATTCACAATTTATTGAAGTTAGAGGAGTCTAGGTCCAAATCCAGAGAAATATTTAAACACAAACAAGAGATGGTGAAGAGGTGGTTTGACAAGCAAAAAGCTGGGAAAAAGGAATTCAAAGTAGGTGATTTGGTTCTTAGGTGGTATCACCTACATGATGAAAAAGGAAAGGACACTAAGTTTCAACAACTATGGATAGGCCCTTTTCATATTGCAGAGAAGATAGGCCCCTCAACTTACAAATTACAAGATTTCCAAGGGTGGGAGGAGAACTTACCAGTAAATGGTTTAGTTCTCAAGCCTTATTTTTATTAATGGTTTTGGTTTTTGTTCTTTTGTACATAAATAAATAGTTTGATTTGTTTCATTTTTCTTTGTTTAAGTTAGTTTGATTGATTACCTTTTTACTTGCTAAAGATTTGATTGCTTGTAAATTTCTGGTTTGTTTATGTTTCAATAAATCAGCACGACTTTTGGTTTTGGAATTCATCAAAGTTTTGGATAAACTAAATTATTTGATCAAAGACTGCCTGCTATTTACACATACACAATGTTTAAGGATTCTTTAAGACTAGCATATTATCTGAATGGATTATGAACACATTGAAGTCCTGTTTAATAACTGTAAAATAACTAAGGATATAAAAGTATAGAATACTATTTTGAGGCTCCATTCATTCCACACTAAACACTATTCTAGGAAGTTAACAACAAAAGATCCATGGAAACAAAGCAGGGTAAACAATTGTATTATAATTAAATAATCCCATGCCACAAATGAAAGACAAAGGCTAACAATACTCAAGATATCCCAAAAAGCAAATATATGTCAAAACACATACTGAACAAAATCAATTTGAATAAGATTGATAAAAGATTCTTCTCCGTCCGTGAGTTGAAATCAAAATATCTCTCACACAAAAGGACACTATGGATAGAGGGGCCTGAACTAAAATTTAGAAATAAAGCAATTAGGGAGGACTCAAAAGGACAAAAGTCCAGAAGGATCAAGAGAATGCAAATTGGCATGGGAATGAGGAACAAATGGATATATCTGTTTACCATCTGTTGCAATCCCATGGTGTCTAAGTTGGAAGCCATCCAAAGGAAGAGGTAAAATAAACCTCATATCTTCGGCCTCAAAAGAGTTATCGATACTTTGAAATCCTGGTTCCCCTTTCTTCAATTTGGACCATCATCAATGCTTAAAGTTGATAAATCTTGTATTCTGGAAATCTAGATATCTTGAAGAAATCTAATAAAGTGATATTTTCAAAGTACTCTATGGTCTCAAAACATAAGTTGTTCAAAGATCTATGTCTTCCAGTTAGTCACCAATTGTTGCAGCTGTAAATATTTTCCCCAAAAAATTTTAATTTTTAGGGTCCCCAATTATTCTTTTAGTATTTAGAAGGCTTAAGGAATTCCATGACTTTACCAAATTTTTCCTATGACTTGATTTTTTTGAAAGAAATTGATTGTTTGTCTACTTATATCGAATGCATAGTCGACTAGTATTCCGATGCATCAGATACACAGTTGACTACCTCCCCGATATGCCCATCGGGAACCTTCTAAAGTTCTTCTCCAATAGATCGGATGTCATTTCTCCTATTGTCTCAAAAGTGGTTGGCCGATCTTCTAGAAGCCTAGTATGGAGCGGTTCCGATGAGTTAGGTCCCCATTTTCCTGTCACTCTCAGATATCCGATTAGTTGGTGAAATGTTCTTGCTGTATCGGCTGTGTCTGTTGGAATGAGCTACGGATTTAGTGATTCTTCCAGCCGACTTTGTGGAGGCATAGTGTCCAATCTGTCTGAAGTTTCACATTGTTATTGCTGATACTGAGATAAGCTAGTGATCTTGATTGCTGATTTTGTGTTCCCATCCGATATCCTGGTTATGAAACGATCAATCAATCTGACGCTTCGAGTCTTCTTAGGAGCATGTTTCTAATGCTCACTTAATGTTTTCTCTCCCGCCTAATTAACCATTCCCTCTCATGGTCAAGCTTATAAATCCATAAAGGTTTGTATGGAGAAGTCATTATCTCCCATGTTTGTTTCCCATTGGAGTCTACACAGCTGTTGACTGTCTGGATGAGCTGTTTATTAGTGGTCATTGTCTGTCTAGGTCATCTGCAGAGTTTTCTCCAAGTAGGATTCACCTAATCTTTTTGATTGCTCAGCATTGTTTTCATTTTACCCACATGTCTTGATGGGATTAGTTATTTGTTTTCCCATGTGGGGTTTTGCAAAGAGCAACAGTGGGTTTTTCTTTATATAGGTTTCCCCCTATCTATTTTTGCACACCTTTCCATTTCAGCTGGGCCTTTTCTCGCTTAGTCTTTGTGGTTATTTTCCAACTAGCCATGAGTGCCTCTTTGACAGTTGTTTGGAAAGCAAGGGCAGGGTGCAGATGAGTGTTTCGCCGTCTGCACCACCCCCTTTGTTATTGCACCATTTTAAACCCCAGGCTACGCGGCCATGTTTTGAGCAGCAGTAGGTTTTCATGGGATGTAGGAGTGCATAGACGAGAAGAGGTTTTTGGGATTTTTAGTGGTCCGCAGCTTTTAAGGTTTTTCTCTCAGTCGAGATTTCTACCCGTAGCCACATGGGTGTAGTGAAGATATAGAGTTGGCCCAAGCAGAATTTTTTCGCAGACTTAGGGTAGATAGGTTTCGCAAGTTTCCTATTCTTTAGAGCTCCTCATCCAAAAGGACCATTGGTTTTGATAAGAGAAAAATTATTCAACATGCATATTGATGGGCTGGTAATATTCTGGTTTTTTAATTGTTGATTTCAATACATAGTTTGCTTGAGTGAATAGACTAAATTTATTTTTGCATGATCAATATAGGCTAATCATCAACAAATCAATATGCCATGAAAGCAGAAAAAGAAGGCCCAAGAAGCTAATAAGGAACCAGAAGTAGAGGTAATAACCAAAATTGAGGTTATTTTTGAAGATACTAAATCCATGACCGGAATTGAGCCTAAGTATGAATGGGGAGAGATATACAGGATGATCTCAAACCAGAGTGTTCCAAAAGCTGGGTTCAAAGATCTGCCTATCTACGCCAACATTGAGAGATAAGCCATTATGAAGGTGGCTACTAGACTTGAACTTTTCCCCTGTTCAGAGGTGATAGGGTGGATTCTGCCATGGACAGATGTAAAAAGGATGATATTGACCAACACCAAGGTGCAAGGTTATGCTGCATATAGCCCAGCCTATGTATCCATGGCTTATAAGTTGCCAATGCCACAAACCTATTTGAATGAGAGTTGGTTGAAATATCTCAACCTATATATGGTGGAAATAGTTAAAAAAATGATGATCCAAGGTAAAAAATTCCGTGTTAGGCCTTCCAGAGAGTATGAGACATCAACCCTCCGCAGTCCATATAGGTTAATTGCATTGATGTTAAACATAATTTTTGGGAGGGATAATGGAAAAATATTTAAAATAGGTTGGGTACCAGTGATATTTTTTGTGGCCACCCAAGGTACAATCTTTAATTGGGAAAATATAGTGTCTAACAACTTGTCAGCTTGTATAAGTGCAACGTTGGGAGGAGTGTCCCAAAATAAGACATAATTTTATATGAGTTCAATATTGATTGATTGCATATTATGTACTCATCCATTCCCAGCATTGAAGTACCAATGGGATAAAGACCGGGACCCTATGTATGCTTCCTATAAATTATTCTGGGCTCACAAATATTATAGTCATTACAAGGATATTTGTGAGAATTTCATTATGCCATTGTATACATTGATTTTCTTGGTTGAATATAATTGTATGTCAGAGGAAGCTATGAAAGTTGTGCAAAATAACATGAACTATTATTTGACAAAAGAAGGCTTGTATTTAAGAATGTATGGTGGTTCAAGGGCTCCTTCATTCTACCTAGATATGCTACAGACTACATGATTCATAAAGAATCTGTGCGACCGTTGTACATTGACGAAGTGGGCAATTTCCTATTTGAGTAGAAGAAGGCAGTATACCCTACAGTCCCCTTTTTTGTAGGAAGTTATAAGTTTTCCAAGGTGAACACAGCCTTAGAATTCGTGAAGGAATTAGAGTACTTTCATTTTGGTGGAATAATTTATCATATAAATGACACTGAGAAGAAGGTAGTTGAGTATTGTGCAGCAGTTGGGGTGCATTTTGAGTATGTTGATTTTTGGGATAAGGATGAGGAAATTTTACGAACTTCTCAAAACACGACTGCTTTGAGGAGGAGATTCAAACAAAATATAACTACTATTGGAAGAAAAGTAAAAGTTGTAGAACAATTGAAAATGCAAGAAGAAGAGGAAGTAAAGAAAAGGTAGGAGGAAGCTCACAGGTTAGCACAGGAATCAGAAGGCTAGTTTTGAGCTGAAGAAGAACAAAAGAGAAAGACAATTGAGGAAGCGACAAAGAAGATAGAAGAAGAAAAGAAAAGAAAAGAATAAGAAGAAATACAAAGGAGGCAGAAAGAAAGTGAGTGATTAAGATTAGAAGAAGCTAATAAGTAAAAAGAGCAAGCAGAAAAGGTAGTTGAAGAATTGAGAGAAGAGACACGAGAAGAACAAGACCCTGGTGATCAAGGATAGACTCAGTCTGATGCTGATCCATTCAAACCTGTTGTTCCATATAGTATTATAGCAATAGAGAATCCTTTGACGGTATATGGAATTGAACTAATTCCTTTTACTCCCACAGAAGGAGAAGAAGTGTCCGATTTAAACACAATTTTCTATGACAAGGTAAAAAAGAGGATTGTTAAAATAAGAGAGAAAAAGGTGAACATTAGAGGTAATAAAGGAGTGATGGTGACCGATAAAATAGTGGTTCACGGTACCAACTAATGGCAAGGGATGGGGTATCCCTATTCCTAGCTACTGAAGATAATGTGGATATAATAATGACGGATTTAGAGCGATCCCAAAAGAAGGTCACATAGTTGAAAGAGACCTTAAAAAAGGAGAGAAACAAAAGTCATAATTTGAAGAGAAAATATGAATATATGATTAGGGAAATTGAGGTATCCAAGGCAAAGTGCTAGACTCTACAATTAGATAAAGATGATTTGGTTTTTTCCACAAGTAATGTAGAAAATGAGTCTAAGTCCATCCTGGCATATTTTGGGAAACTCCAGAAGAGACATCAGGTTTTGGAGGCAGAAAGAGATAAGCTAAAATTGTCAATTGAGGAGTTGAATCAAGAAAAGGGTCAGTTAGAAGATAAAGTGACAGAATTGGAATTACAAAAGGCTACTGCGAAAGGGAAATCTAAGTTGTATGAGACTCAGGTAGCAGCCTTGGAAAATCAGAAAAAATCACTGGAAGTCTGATTGAAGATAGCTATGGAGTAGAAAGCAGATGTTGAACCTTTGAAGAAGCATTCTCTTACCTCAAGGAATAAGATTCATCAAATGCAACTTCATATGGCGAAAGAGAGGTTAAAGGTTTAGCAAGTAGAAATAAGGCAGGAGGAAATTATAAATACAACTTCTTATTTTTTGGATAGGACATAGGACATCTTGGAAGCTCTATAGGGATGAATGACTTGGTTAGAAACAAATAAGGAACCTCGGACAAATGTACCTATCAAGGACCTAGAAATAGTAAAGATGGAATATGAGCTGATTGAGTTTGCAAATAGCAGAAGAATTAGTAAAGACAGTTAAGAGGACAAAGGCTGTTTGTACAAAATTCTGTAGGAAAGTTCTCCTAACTTATAATCAGTGTCAGACCTCTACTAAAAGGAAGTTAGACGAGCTGCTCGATCATGAAATGTTTTTGAAGAAATTGTAGGAACTATGGCATGAGGATGAACAAGCTATTCAGCTAGTCTAGGGATTGGCTGAGAAAGTGCTCAAAACTGCAATAGCGCAGGAAGCAGTCAGCAATCACTTAATGGAAGACCAGCTTTGACTAATCTTGGATAGAATGGTGAATATAAAATCTCAAGCTACTAAGCATTCAATTACTATCATATTTCTAGAACCTTCTAGTTTTGAAAACATAGAAACATATGCAAATGTGTGGAGGAGATTTATGAATGAGCAAGTTGGGCCATCCTAGTTGGACTATTTATTAATTCTGTATATATTGTATTTATCTTTTTTGAGTCCCTACGCTAAAGGAAAATTTTTTGTAAATGAAAGGTTAGGGGAAGCCCAAAAGGCAAAGAGGGTAGTTCAAGAGTTTTGTTGTGTGTATAAATATAGGAAAATTTGAAGTAAGAATGGACCTTTTTTTATATTATCTTTGTGCAATGTTATTGTAAGAAGAACTATTTCATATTTTTTTTTTCAATGTGGTTCACGCAATGGCTTGACCAACGGGCTACATCCACATAATAATTTCTGGCGGACCCACCCAAAGGGGCCTCACACCGGCGGCCTCTGCATGCCTAACCCCAAGAGAGTCGATGAGAATGGATCCCGCAACCTCACATGCTGGGAGGCCTAACTACGAGTACTCGACTGATTGAGCTAACTCTTGGGGCTAAGAACTATTTCATATTATAATAAAGAGTTTATATTTTTGGCTGGAGAAAGCACTGTGGAGTTTCAAATGCTTGCCATCGACTGGTTGAATGTGAACTATTTCCGTTTCATCTTTTTTCTATGAATTGTGAGATTGTTCCAATAAAAGAATTATTTCATGTTGTGAATGTTTTCCTGTTTATTTCTATGAAATTTCCACATCATATTTGAGTAATGAATGTTTTATTGACAATGATCTATTTCTTTGGTTATCTGTCTACTTATGTTCGTGTATTTGAAATATGAACACCTATCTGTAGTATTCTAAATGCATGTTATATAGTACACTACTCATTATTAATTACAGTATTGCTCCCTAGGGATAGGATAGATAGATTTAGTTAGCACTAGTATATTTTGTTTTACTATTCATGATTTAGAAACGAAAGAGGTAAGACAAGAGGTAAGAAGTTGTGCATCACATTGTGGCACCCTTCATTATCTCTATTAACTTCACTTAGTTAGGCACTTGGATATCATACATAAACATAAAACAAAACAAAAAAATACACAGTGGACCAGGTCGCAACCAGTAAAACAAGCTTCAACCATTACTTGACCAACGGTAGCCGGACCGCAAACCAGACGGATTCCCCATACCAAGAAATAAATGAGCTAATTAGGAATGCCTATTGGGGAGAATACCTACTATTTTTACCTATGATTTTCCAGGCCTCAACATTTTTGGCGCTAGAAGGATGGCCACTAGTGCATGGTTGGCCGAGGAAATTCATTTTCTCGAGATTACTCCACCCATGACAGTTTTGAAACCAGTTTGCCTCATAAACCTACTCTTGAAGAAAAAGGCAAAGGTTATCTCTATCCCATTGATAATGAAGTAGTTGAATATTTAAGGAGGATTACCAGGGTGTATGCAAAGAAGATTGGAGGGTTACCTATTATTCCTTCTTTACCCATAAGAGAGTATTGTAAGAAATATCGTCCTTAATTAGAATATTTGGTGTTGGTGGAATATCTTGAAGAATTGGTAGAAGCAACCTTGCAAGGAGTTGTACAATGTTTGAATCAGTTGGGACCAGATTCCCCTCACTATTCTCCTTTCGAACTCTTGTCCAGTCTCCTCCTCAATCTCCACTCAGAATCATGGCCAATGTGAATGCAAATCAACCACCTCCACAACCTGCTTGGAGGGCTAGATCTCCTTTGAACTTGACCCCTCCATTGCATGATATGCCTGAGAGTTTTGACAAATATTTACCCAAGTTTGAAACCAAATGAAGGAATTCTCGTGGATGATCATTTGTAGAGTTTTTATCTAGATTTAGAGGGATTGCAAGCAGCAGAACATGAAGATGTAGTGTGCAGATTATTCCCACATACACTGAAGGGAAAAGCAACCTCATGGTATTTTTCCTTGCTGGAAAACTCAGTCACAAATTGAAATATTTTTGAGAGACTGTTCAGAAACAAATATGGATTCCAGAAAATGCACGTTACTTTAATGAAAGGATTAATTTCCCTAAAGAAAGAGAATAAACAAAGGGTACATAATTTCACTCAGAGGTTTGCTGCCTACCTAAATAACTTTGATGCAGTTGACAAACCATCTGAGTATTCCCTAATTGAGTATTATACCTCAACTCTTGGGCCTGGTCTAGCCATGTTTGTCAAAAGATAGGTTAGACCCACTTTAGTAGATACTTATGAAGAAATGGAGAGTATAGATCACTATTCTGTACAGTCAGAAGGAAAAACTTATGGGAACGGGAAACCCCTATTATTAACTAAACCTAAAGATGTCTGGTCACAAGAATTAGATTGTGTGGTAAAAATGATGCAGAAATTATCAAATAGAGTGATTGATTTGGAAAAGGAGGAGGATCATAAACAATACAAGCCTTATTATAAAAAGAGAGATGGTAATAATCAACCCAAGCCTCCCTCCCATAGTCCCACATCCATGAGTTTCACAGATGTGGGAATGGACAATTTATGTACTTTCCATCAGCAGCCTCACTCTAAAAAAAATTGCGCATAATGGATAAATTCTCTGACTTTAGTGATGAACCAGCTACTAGATTCCAAGTTGATAGAAACTGTAGATGAGAAAGAGAAGGGTAATGAGCCAACAGAGGCCCAAGAGGAAGACACTTAGGTCTTATGGGATTGTGTTTCCATGTTCAATATAGAGGATAAATATATCACTAAAGAAGATGATATACCAGAGACAAATGTTACAACAAGTAGTTAGAATTCATTAAAAGAAGATAATGTGATACTGCCCAAAATTAAGAAACTTGAGGAGAGCATAAAAAAAATCAAAAAAATTCTCAGAAAGTTAATATACCAGAGTTTGTCATCACAAGTCAGAATCCCAAGAAAGGCAATGTGCCTCTAAAGTCTACCAAAAATAAAGCTCAGAAGGCAAAAAAGAATTCTATTGAACATGAAATGGGATATGACATTGTGGAAGATATTAAAAAGGCCAAATGAAACATCTCTTTGTTTGAAATGTGCAGTCTACCCCAACAAAAGGAAAAGCTATTGAAATCACTTGAAACACCTATAAAGGAACCCCAGAAGGACAACCAAGATGATGAAGATATTGGTGAAGCGAGTTCAAGGGGAAAGTCTAAGTATAGAACTCCAACATTCCTCCTAACTTTTGAAATTTTCAATTACAATGTACATAACTATTTAGTGGACTATGGGGCATTAGTAAATGTCATGCCACTTGTAGTTTGCAAGAAAATATTTGGTCAACCCAAGCCCACTACAGGCCAAGTTATCCAATTGGATATGACTGTAGTAAAATTGTTAGGTGAAATAGAAGATGTCCTGATCTGTTTATCAGCGGATGAAAGAGTCTGCCAGTACATAGACATTGTCGTAGTAGACATCCCGGATGCATATGGCCTGGTTTTGAGCCGAGATTGGGCTGAGAAATTGGAAGGATATTTTGCATCAGATTGGTCACATGTATGGTTACCTTATAAAGGTTTTCAGAATCAAATAAAAGTGTTGAGGGAACCTCCAATGAAATACAATGTAACTCCATTGGAAGGAAAGAATGAACCTGTCAATTCTGTGTTGGGAAACTATTTTCTTGAGCTTGAACCAGGAAATTTTTGAGCTGAAGAAGCCAGTAAAATATCAGACGCCTAGCCTAATATCCTTCAGTTTTCATGGGATGATAAAATGGATCGTAATATAGTATATTTAGTCTCAAAGGTAGTTAGTATTTCAAATGCAGTAGGAGTAGAAAGTTTTTGGATTCTTTATTTTGATGGTTCTAAAACCTTGGAAGGGTCAGGAGATGGCTATGTCCTGATCAATCCAGAAAAAATAAACATTTTCTTTCATGTAGATTAGAATTTGAATGCACAAATGACACAACTGAATATGAAGCATTAGTCTAGGGGCTGAAAAAAAAAATAGAATTAAAAGTACAAAATCTAAAAGTGTACGGAGATTCTAAAATCGTTGTTAAACAAATTCGAAACAAAATTCACTGTATATCACCGCATTTGAAGGCTTACGAAAATGAAGTTTGGGATTTATTAATACATTTTCATGCATTCAATATTTCCTCAATTCCTATAGCAAAAAATGCAGCAACTGACTTGTTAGCTAGATCAGCTGCAAGGTTGGTACCTACAAATAACAGATGTTTGATTGAATTGCTTTTCAGGATTTTTGTTCCAGGAAACATCACCAATATGAGGGTGTTTGATGATGATCAAAAAATATCGGAGTGTTTAACGAATAATGATACATTTAAAGGAGCCATAATAGATGACGAAGAACATCAAGCAGACCTGCAGAACAGAAATTTCATTCCGAAAGGAGTCAAAAATTTCGAACAGATGTTTGATTTAGAAAACAAGTTCAGAAATCCAGCGACTATCAAGGCACATAGCTCGCCTTTACAATTCAAGATGATAAATCTAGGGACAGAGGCTAAACCCAAATATGTGAATTTGGGGAAGTATTGTTCACTCGGTGAGAGGAGTAAATTCATCAGTTTATTCAGAAAATACAAAGATGTATTTGCTTGGACCTACGAGGACCTAAAAACTTATGACACCAAAATTATACAACATGTTATTCCAATCAAAGTTGGATTCAAACCTTACCAGTAGCCTCTGAGAAATATGCATCTCAAATTAGAGCCCCTAATTCAAAGTGAGGTGAAAAAGATGCTAGATGCTAAAATCATATTTAAAGTCAGACATTCAGAATGGGTCTCAAACTTGGTACTGGTGCGAAAAAAGTCTAGAGAGATCAGACTTTGCATTGATTTCAGAAATCTAAATCGTGCATGAGATAAAGATAATTACCCTGTACCACCCATGGAACAAATACTACAAATGCTCTCAGGTTCTAAACTATTTTCTCTATTAGATGGGTTCTCAAGTTATAACCAAGTGCTTGTAGCAAAAGAAAACAAGTTCAAGACCACTTTCAGAACCAAGTGGGGGACTTTTGCATATAGAAGGATGCCCTTTGGATTCATTAATGCTGGAGAAACTTTCCAAAGGGATATGGATATATCTTTCCACGGTATAATTGGCCATAGTGTTGTGGTCTATTTAGATGATGTTACAATATTTTCAAAAAAGAGAGAAGAGCATGCATTTCATTTGAAACAGATTTTTGAACGTTGTAGAAAATATGGCATTTCATTAAATATTAAGAAATATGTGTTCGTTGTCACAAAAGGAAATCTATTGGCTTATGCTATTTCTAAAAAAGGGATATCAATGGACCCAGAGAGAATTAAATCCTTTGAACATATCCCTTTACCCAATAATAAAAAGGGTATGCAATATTTTATGGGGACAATCAATTTCATGCGAAGGTTTATGCCAGACTTTGCTAAAATCGTCAAACCTTTGCAGCAAATGGTCAAGCAGAGTGTACAATTCAAATGAACTAATTCAGAGAAGGATGCATTTAACAAGATTAAGACATCCATAGCTCATGCACCATCACTCAAGACTCTTGATTTCGAAAAGGATTTTATCTTGTACACTTTTGATTATGATGATTCATTAGCAGTTGTTCTTACGCAGAAAGAAGAAGGGGGAGATGAATACCCGATATCATTCATGAGCACTGGTCTGTAAGGGGATGAATTGAACTATCCCACAGTTGATAAGCAAGCCTATGCAGTTTTTAAAGTGGTGAAACAATTCATGCTATACATACTTAAGAACAGTGCCAAAGTAATAGTCCCACACCCAGCAGTACAATCCCTTTTTGTGCAAAAGGAATTGGGAGAAAGAAGAGGAAACTGGGTGACTACTTTTCAAGAATATGATCTTGAATTCAAACCAGCAACCGTAATTAAAGGATAAGGAATCTGTAAGTTCATGGCTGAGAGTCAAAATAATGAAGATGATAGCTGGGATAATGAATTTGAATTACACATGGTGGATGTAATCCCTTTATTCATAGCTCCAAACTCTTGGTATAGAGATTTGATTCATTATCTGCAAGAAGGATATTTGTCAGAACATTGGAATCCCAAGCAAAGAAGAGAATTATGTCTGAAATCAGCCTTATATTAGATTATTGATGCAGTGCTATTTAGAAATAACTACAATGGAGTTTTTATTATATGCTTGGAATGTGAAGATGCAAAGAAGGTTGTAGCAGAATTACATGATAGACCCGCTAGAGGTCATTTTTCAGGAGACACAATAGCAAACAAGATTCTAAGAGCTGGGTATTACTGGCTAACATTGTTTAAAGATGCTCGTGATCATGTTAGAAAGTGTGATACTTGCCAAAGGAGTGGTGGGAGGCAAGCTAAAGCAGCAGGACCACTAAAACCAGTGATTATCTCAGAACCATTCGAGCAATGGGGGATTGACATTATTGGAGAGATCAATCCGAATTATTCATTACAGCATAAGTACATCCTGACAACAACCAATTATTTTACCATATGGGTAGAAGCCATTCCGTTACATAGAGTAAATGAAGATGCAGTTATGGACTTTCTGCAAGATCATATTATGATCAAGTTTGGGGTTCCAATTTCCCTGTTTTTTTATAATGCTTCATATTTTTCATCTATTACATTGACTTCGTTTGCTAATGAAAAAGGAATTAAACTACAGTATTCTGCAAAATACTATCCGCAAGGAAATTGTTTAGTAGAATCCACAAATAAAAGCCTAATTAGAATTTTAAAGAAAATGGTTATAGAAAATCAAAGGAGCTGGAATATAGATTTGCCTAATGCACTCTGGGTTGATAAAGTCACACCCAAGAATTCTATATGTGTGTCACCCTACACTTTTATCTATGGGAAAGAAGCTATATTACCTCCTAATATTATGTTTCCATCCTCTAAACAAGCCCAAGACTCTAGGGGTACTGATAATAAAGTTTTACAAATATGAATTCACAATTTGTTGAAGTTAGAGGAGTCTAGATCCAAAGCCAGAGAAATATTTAAACACAAACAAGAGATGGTGAAGAGATGGTTTGACAAGCACAAAGCCGATAAAAAGGAATTTGAAGTAGGTGATTTGGTTCTTAAGTGAGATCACCCGCATGATGAAAAATGAAAGCACACTAAGTTTCCACAACTATGGATAGGCCCTTTTCAGATTGCAGAGAAGATAGGCCCCTCAACTTACAAATTACAAGATTTATAGGGGTGGGAGGAGAACTTACCAGTAAATGGTTTAGTTCTCAAGCCTTATTTTTATTAATGGTTTTGGTTTATGTTCTTTTGTACATAAATAAATATTTTGATTTGTTTCATTTTTCTTTGTTTAAGTTAGTTTGATTTATTTACCTTTTTACTTGCTAAAGATTTGATTGCTTGTAAATTTCTAGTTTGTTTATGTTTCAATAAATCATCACGATTGTTGGTTTTGGAGTTCATCAGAGTTCCGGATAAACTAAAATCTTTGATGAAAGACTTCCTGCTATTTACACATACACAATGTTTAAGGATTCTTTAAGGCTAGCATATTATCTGAATGGATTATGAACACATTGAAGTCCTGTTTAATCCCTGTAAAATAACTAACAATAGAAAATTCTAGAATACTATTTTGAGGCTCCATTCATTGCACAATAAAAAATATTCTAGGAAGTTAACAACAAAATACCCGTGGAAAGGAAGCAGAGTAAACAGTTGTATTATATTTAAATAATCCCATGCTACAAATGAAAACCAAAGGATAACAAAAGTTAAAATATCCCAAAAAGAAAATATATGTCAAAACACATACTGAACAAAATCAGTTTGAATAAGATTGCTAAAAATTTATTCTCCGTCCGTGAGTTGAAATCAAAATATCTCTCACACAAAAGGACACTATGGATAGAGGGGCCTGAACTAAAATTCAAAAATAAAGAAATTAGGGAGGACTCAAAAGGACAAAAGTCCAGAAGCATCAAGAAAATGCAAATTGGCATGGGAATGAGGAACAACTGGATATATCTGTTTACCATCTGTTACAATCCTATGGTGTCTAAGTTGGAAGCCATCCAAAGGCAGAGGTAAAATAAACCTCATATCTTCAGCCTCGGAAGAGTTATCGAGACTTTGAAACCTTGGTTCCCCTTTCTTCAATTTGGACTGTCATCAATGATTAAAGTTCATAAATCTTGTATTTTGGGAATCCGTATATCTTGAAGAAATATAATAAAGTTATACTATCAAAGTAGTTTATGGTCTCAAAAGATAAGTTGTTCAGAGATCTGTGTCTGCCACGTAGTCGCCAATTTTTGTAGCTGCAACTATTTTCCCCCCAAAAAATTAATTTTTAGGGTCCCCCCCTTATTCTTTTAGTATTTGGAAGGCTTACGAAATTCCATGACTTTACCAAAGTTTTCCCGTGACTTAATTTTTTTGAAAGAAATTCACTGTTTGTCTGCTTATATCAGATGCATAGTAGACTAGATTTCCAATGCATTGGATGCACATTTGACTACCTCCCTGATATGCCCATCGAGAGCCTTCCAAATTTCTTCTCCGATAGATTGGATGTTGTTTCAACTATTGTCTCAAAATTGGTTGGCCAATCTTTCGGAATCCTAGTCTGTACTAGTTCCGATGAGCTGGGTCCCCATTTGCATGTCACTCTCTGATATCCGATTAGTTGGTGAAATGTTCTCTCCGTATTGACTGTGTCTGTTGGAATGATTCGAGAATTTAGTGATCCCACTGGCTGACGTTGCGGAGGCATAGTGCCAAATCTATCTGAAGTTCGACATTGTTATTGCTGATACTGAGATAAGCTAGTGATATTAACTGCCGATGTTTTATTCCCATCTGATATCCCGGGTATGAAACGTTGAATCAATCCGATGCTTCAGGTATCCTCAGGAGTATGTTTTCGATGTTCACTTAATGTTTTCTCTCCCTCATAATTAACCATTCCCTCTCACGGTCAAGCTTATAAAGCCATAAAGGTTTGTATGGAGAAGTCATTAGCTCCTATGTTTGTTTCCCATTGGATTTTGGGCAGCTGTCGGCTGTCTGGACAAGTTGTTTATCAGTGGAGGTCGTTCTCTGTCCAGGTCATCTACAGAGTTTTCTCTAGTTAGGATTCACCTAATCTTTTTTTATTGATCATCATTGTTTTTGTTTTACCTGCATGTCTTGATGGGAATAGTTATTTGTTTCCCTGCAGGAGGTTTTGCAAAGAGAAATGGTGGGTTTTTCTTTATGTAGGTTTTCCCCTGTTTATTTTTGCACGCTATTTCATTTCAGCTGGCCCTTTTCTCACCCAGTCTATGTGGTTATTTTTCATCTGGCCATGAGTGCCTATTTGATATTTGTTTGGAAAGAAAAGGCAAGGTGCAGACGAGCGTTTCGCCGTCTGCACCACCCCCTTCATTCATGCACCATTTTAAACCCCAGGCTGCACGGCCATGTTTTAAGCAGTAGTAAGTTTCCATGGGATGTAGGAGGAGTGCATAGATGAGAAGAGGTTTTTTTGGGTTTTAGCGGTCCGCAATTTTTAAGGTTTTGCTCTCAGTCTAGCCATAGCTGCATGGGTGTTGTGAAGATATAGAGTTGGCCCAACCAGAAGTTTTTCGTAGACTTAGGGCAGATAGGTTTTGCAAGTTTCCTGTTCTTTAGAGCTTCTCATCCAAAAGCACCATTGATTTTGATAAGAGAAAAATTATGAGGCATGCATATTGACAGGATGGTAATAATCTGGTTGTTTTATTGTTGCTTTCAATACATATTTTGCTTGAGAAAATAGACTAAATCTATTTTTGCATGATCAATACAGGATAATCATCAACATAGCAATATGCCACAAAAGCAGAAAAAGAAGGCCCAAGCAGCTAAGGAGGAACCAGAAGTAGAGGTAATAACCAAAATTGAGGTTATTTATGAATATACTAAATCCATGAACGTAATTGAGCTAGAGTATAAATGGGGAGAGATATACAGGACGATATCAAACTAGAATGTTCCAGAAGCTAGGTTCAAAGATTTGCCTATATACGCCAACACTGAGAGATAAGCCATTATGAAGGTGGCTACTAGACCAAAACTTTTTCCCTATTCAAAGGTGATAAGGTGGATTCTGCCAAGGGATAATGTAACAAGGATGATACTGACCAACACTGAGGGGCAAGGTTATGCTACATATATCCTAGCCTATGTATCCATGGCTTATATGTTGTCAATGCCACAAACCTATTTGACTGAGAATTGGTTGAAAGAGCTCAACCTAGATATGGTGGAAACAGTTAAAAAAATGATGATCCCAAGTAAAAACTTCCGTACGAGGCCTTCTAGAGGGTACGAGACATCAAACCTCCACACTCCATACAGGCTAATTGCATTGATGATAAATAAAATTTTCGGGAGGCCTAATGGAAAAATATTTAAAATAGGTTGGGTACCGGTGATATTTTTTGTGGCCACCCAAGGTACAACATTTAATTGGGAAAATATTGTGTCCAACAACTTGTCATCTTGTATAAGTGCAGCATTCGGAGGAGTATCCTAAATGAAGATAGAATTTTATATGAGTTCAATATTGATTGATTGCATTTTTCTGTACTCAGCCAATCCCAGTATTGAAGTTCCAATGGGATAAAGACTGGGCCCCTGTGTATGCTACCTATAAATTATTCTGGGCTCACAAATATTATAGTCATTACAAGGAGATTTGTGAGAATTTCATTATGCCATTGTATACATTGATTTTCTTGGTTGAGTGTAATTGTATGTTAGAGGACGCTTTGAAAGTTGTGCAAAATAACTAGAACTATTATTTGATAGAAGAAGGATTGTATTTAAGAATGTACAGTGGTTCAAGGGCTCCTTCCCTTCTACCTAGATATGATACAGACTACGTGATTCATAAAGAAGCTATGAGATAGTTGTACATTGACGTAGTGGGAAATTTCCTATTTGAGAAGAAGAAGGCAGTATACCCTGCAGTCCCCTTTTTTATAGGAAGTTATAAGTTTTCCAAGGTGAAGATAGCCTTAGAATTCATGAAGGAATTAGAGTAATTTCATTTTGGTGAAATAATTTATCATAGAAATGACACTGAGAAGATGGTAGCTGAGTATTGTGCAACAGTTGGGGTGCATTTTGAGTATGCTGATTTTTGGGACAAGGATAAGGAAATTTTTTGGAGTGCTCAGAACATGATTGCTATGAGGAGAAGATTCAAACAAAAGATAACAACTGTTCGAGGAAAAGGAAAAGATGTAGAACAACTTAAAAGTCAAGAAGAAGAGGCAGCAAAGAAAAGGAAGGAAGAAGCTCATAGGTTAGGACAGGAAGTAGAAGGCTGGTTGTGAGACAAAGAAGAAGAAAAGAGAAAGACATCTAAAGAGGCAGCAAAAAAGATAGAAAAAGAAAAGAAAAGAAAAGAAGAAGAATAAATATAGAGAAGGTAGAAAGAAAGTGAGGGATTAATATTAGAAGATGCTAATAAGGAAAAAGAGCAATCAGAAAAGCCAGTTGAAGAATTGAGAGAAGAGACATGAGAAGAACAAGACCCTGCTGATCAAGGACAGACTCAGTCTGATGTTGATCCATTCGAACCTGTTGTTCCATATAGTAGTATAGCAAGAGAGAATCCTTTGACTGTATCTGTAATTGAACTAATTCCTTTTACTCCCACAAAAGGAGAAGAAGTGCCTGATTTAAACACCATTTTCTACGACAAAATAAAAAAGAGGATTGTTAAAAGAATAGAGAAAAAGGTGAACTCTGGAGATAAGACAGGAGTGATAGTGACAGATAAAACAGTGGTTCATGGTACCAGTAGATATCCGTGATTAATGGCAAGGGCTTGGGTAGCCCTATCCCTAGCTAGTGAAGATAATGTGGATAGAATAATGACGGATTTAGAGAGATCCCAAAGGAAGGTCACACAGTTGAAAGAGACCTTAAAAAAGGAGAGAAACGAAAGCTAGAATTTGAAGAGAAAATATGAAGATATGATTAGGGAAATTGAGGTATCCAAGGCAGAGTTCTAGACTCTACAATCAGATAAAGATGCTTTGGTGTTATCCATAGGTAATGTAGAAGAAATCCCAAAAGAAGGTCACACAGTTGAAAGAGACCTTAAAAAAGGAGAGAAACAAAAGCCAGAATTTGAAGAGAAAATATGAAGATATGATTAGGGAAATTGAGGTATCCAAGGCAAAGTGCCAGACTCTACAATCAGATAAATATGCTTTGGTGTTATACCTTGTAAAACTTTAGTGGGTGTGCGATTAACTATGTAATTTGCACAATTTATGGCCTCAGCCCAATATTGAAGACTTAGTCCCTTAGATTGGATCATACAATTAGCCATTTCTTTTAAAGTGCGGTTCTTCCATTCAGCTACACCATTTTGTTGTGGTGTATATGGAACAGTGTGATGTTGTTGGATTCCTTGTTCAGTGTAAAAAGTAGTGAACTTGTTGGTAACATATTCTCCTCCATTGCTAGATCTTAACTTAATAACTTGATGACCAGATTGTTTTTCAACAAGGGCCTTGTAGGCCAAGAACATGTTAAATACTTCACTCTTAAATTTTAAGGAGTAAACCCAAGTGCATATAGAGTAGTGATCAATGAAAGTTAAGAAATATTTGAAACCAGAAAAGGAAGCAGATGGAAGAGTTGAAAGACTTAAGGCAAGGTTAGTTGCCAAAGGTTTTTTCCAAGTTGAAGGGATTGACTACAATGAAACCTTTGCCCCTGTAGCAAAAATGAACTCCATCCTCCTTGTTCTTTCCCTTACAGCCTTACATAACTAGGAATTCCATCAAATGGATGTCAAGTCTACCTTCTTACATGGTGATTTACATGAGGAAATTTACATGGAACAACCTCCTGGATATGTTCAGAATAACTCTAGCCTTGTTTGTCTCCTTAAGAAATCCTTATATGGCCTTAAGCAAGCTCCTAGAGCTTGGTATGCCAAAATGGATAGCTTTCTCCTTGACACTGGTTTTTCTAGATGCCATTCTGACCCCAATGTCTATACCAAGAAAGTAGGAAACCATCTCATCATACTTGTTCTTTATGTTGATGATCTTATTCTTACTGGTAGTGACTCTAAACTTATAACCCATGTGAAATCCAGTCTTAAGCAAAATTTTGAAATGTCAAAATTAGGACATTTGCATTATTTTCTTGGTCTCCATGTCTTGCAAACCAAAGAAGGAATATTTATTTCCCAGTCTAAGTATGCTTGTGACCTTCTTCATTGCTTCCACATGGAAGATTGTAAACCAACCCCTTCTCCCTTCTAGTCTGGAGTCAAACTTTCTGCCACTTGTACTTCCCTTGAAGTAGATGCCACCTTATATCGTCAGCTTGTTGGTAGTCTTTTAGACTTGACTCATTCTCGTCTTGACCTTTCCTTTGTCATTGGTCGTGTTGCTCGTTATATGCAAACTCCTCATGAAAGTCACTAGAAAGAAGCAAAAAGAATAATTTGATATATTCGAGGTACAATTTAGTTTGGGATTCATTATAGTATAGGGGGGAAACCTTTGTTGGTTGGTTTCACTGATTCAGATTGGGCCAGTGATCCTGATGATTGAAATTCTACTACAGGTTATGTTTTCAGTCTGGGATCTTGACCTGTCACTTGGGCTTGTAAGAAACAACAAGCTCTTGCTCTTTCTTCAACAGAAGTAGAATACTAAGCCGTAGTTAATGCCAATCAAGAATCTTTATGGATTCAACAGATCCTTTCAGAGTTTGGATTCGAGCAGTAGCAACCTACTCCACTTTGGTACGACAATCAAAGTGCCATCAAGCTTGCCAAAGATCCAGTTCTACATCAGCGCAACAAACACATTGAGCTACACATGCACTTCATCAGAATTCTTGTTCATGATCATGTTATTGAAGTGCTCTATTTCCCTACAGATGATCAAGTTGTAGACATCTTCACCAAGTCTCTTACAGAAGTGACACCAAGTCTCTTATAGAAGCAAATTTTTCTAAACTTTGGTCTATGTTAGGAGTTCAGGAATGTGTCCTTAAGGGGGGATAGGCTCTAATTCCTCCTTCCTTCTCCTAATAGTGTCACTTTTGTAAATCCTTCAATCCTATCCCAAGTTGTTCTTAAGGGGGGATCTTAGGATACTTAGACACTTAGGAGTTAGTTAAGATCAACTTATGTAATATATCCGTTAGGTAAAAGTGTGTTTCTTTAGTATGCATTTGTAAATATTCTAATCCGATGGACATGATATGTTCTAGACATAGAGTGATCTGAGGGTTCAACTTATCTTGGATCATACCTACCATTGATCTGTGGCTTAACACCCGATTGGTCTATGATCTCTATTTAAAGAGCATAGAAGGTCCTTGGCTAGTTGATCGATTATGAGAAGCTCATGTAACTTTATTTCTTTTGTATAATAAATTTCTCCAAGTAGCTATTTGGCTGGGGCAATAGAGATCATAGACCAATCGGGTATTAAGCCACAGATCAATGGTAGTATGATCTAAGAGAAGTTGAATCGTCGGATCATTCTATGTCTAGAACATATCGTGACCGTCGGATTAGAATATTTACAAATGCATACTAAAGAAAAACACTTTTACCTAACGAATATATTACACAAGTTGATCTTAACTAACTCCTAAGTGTCTAAATATCCTAACAATTGAAAGAGACCTTAAAAAAGGAGAGAAACGAAAGCCAGAATTTGAAGAGAAAATATGAAGATATGATTAGGGAAATTAAGGTATCTAAGGCATAGTGATAGACTCTACAATCAGATAAAGATGCTTTGTTGTTATCCATAAGTAATGTAGAAAATATGTCTAAGGCCATCATGGCATATTTTGGGAAACTCAAGAAGAGACATCAGGTTTTGGAGGCTGAAAGAGATAATCTGGAATTGTCAATTGAAGAGTTGAATCAAGAAAAGGGACAGTTAGAAGATAAAGTGACAGAATTGGAATTGCAAAAGGCTACTGTGGAAGGGAAAGCTAAGCTGTATGAGACTCAGGTAGCAGCCTTGGAAAATTAGAAAAATTCACTGGAAGTATCATTGAAGACAACTATGGAGCAGAAAGCACATGTTGAACCTTTGAAGAAGCATGCTCTTACACTAAGGAATAAGATTCATCAAATGCAGCTTTAGATGGTAGAAGAGAGGTTAAAGGTTCAGCATGTAGAAATAAGGCGGGAGGAAAATATAAATATAGCTTCTTATTTTTTGGATAGGACACATGACATCCTCGAATCTCTATAGGGATGAATGACTTGGTTAGAAACAAATAAGGAACCTCCAACAGGTGTACCTATCAAGGACCTAGAAATAGTAAAGCTAGAATATGAGCTGATTGAGTTTACAAGTAAAGCAATAGAAGAATTAGTAAAGACAGTTAAAAGAGGGAAAGGGTGTTTGTACAAAATTCTATAGGAAAGTTCTCCTAACTTATAATCGGTGTCATACCTCTACTAAAAGGAAGTTAGAAGAGCTGCTCGATCATGAAATGTTTTTGAAGCAATTACAAAAACGATGGAAGGAGGATGAATAGGCTATTCAACTAGTCAAGGGATGGTATGAGAAAGTGCTCAAAACTGCAATAGCGTAGGCAGTAGTTAGCAATCACTTATTAGAATACCAACTTCAACTGATCCCAGCCAGAATGGTGAATATAAAATCTCAAGCTGCTAAGCATGAGATTACTATCAGATTTCTAGAACCTTTTGGTTTTGAAAACATAGCAACAGATGCAAATGCATGGAGGAGATTTATGAATGAGCAAGCTGGGCCATCCTAGTTGGACTATTTATTAATTATGTATATATTGTATTTATCTTTTTTGAGTCCCTACGCTAAAGGACAAAATTTTGTAAAGGAAAGGTTAGGGGAAGCCCAAAAGGAAAAGAGGGCAATTCAAGAGTTTTGTTGTGTGTATAAATATAGGTGAATTTGATGTAAGAATGGACTTTTTTTCATACTATCTTTGTGCAATGTTATTGTAAGAAGAACTATTTCATTTTATAATGAAGAGTTTATATTTTCAGATGGAGAAAGTGATGTGGAGTTTCAAATGCTTGCCATAGACTAGTTGAATGTGAACTACTTATGTTTCAACTTGTTTCTATGAACTGTGAGATCGTTCCAACTCATGAATTATTTCATGTTGTGAATGTTTTCCTATTTATTTCTGTGAAATTTCCACATCGTATCTGAATAATGAATGTTTTAATTGACAATGAGCTATCTCTTTGGTTATCTGTCTAGTTATATTTGTGTATTTGAAATATGAAAAACTATTTGTAGTATTATAAATTCATGTTATACAGTACACTACTCATTATTAATTACAGTATTACTCCCTAGGGATAGGCTAGATAGATTTAGTTAGCACTAGTATAATATGTTTTCCTATTCATGATTTAGAAATGAAAGAGGCAAGATGAGAGGTAAGAACCTATGCATCACATTGTGACACTCTTTGTTATCTCTATCAACTGCACTTAGTTAGGCACTTTCATATCATACATAAACATAAAACTAAAAAAAAAATACACGGTGCACTGGGCTGCAACAGGTAAAAAAAACTTTAACCGTTACTTAACCCACGATAGTCGGACTGCAAACCAGATGGATTCCCCATACCAAACAATAAATGAGATAATTGGGAACGCTTATTGGGAAGAATCCCTACTATTGCTAGCTGTGATTTTCCAGGCCTCAAAAGGTGGTTTGACCCCAGTCTTGTCTATAGCTTGTTGGAGGGCCATTGGTTCTCCTGAGGTTATGAAATCAGCTACTGCTTTAAAATATCTTGATGGATGAAGTTTCCAACCCCATGGTTTATTTCCAGCACTTTCTGTCAAACTTGGGGGAAAGACCATTTCCATTTAGGTGGAAGTGGTTGATGCCCCGTTAGATTACAATCTTCTATTGGGAAGGAATTGGTTTTATGCTATGATTGTTGTTGCTTCGACAGTATTTAGAACTCTCAAATTTCCACATTTAGGGAAGATTATGACCATTGATCAACTTGACTATTGTACGTCAGATTTTACAACCCCTATGGCAAACAACATCCCTATGATGGGTCAATCCCCTCCTCCTTATCAGTCGATTGGGGTAGGTATGCTGAAATAATCCACCCTCATGGGGGTGTTTCCATCATCCCCTCCTAGTACAGAAGTGGTAACAGTAAATATGATTTCTACAACTGGATATAGTACCAAGGGAAAATAAATTGTTGAGTCATCCTCCCTTGGCCCTTATGAAGCAATGTACGATGTTATCCAGTCCATTTTCAATGACCATGTTGATGACCTTCACCTCATGGCTTTGGACCGTTACCACCTACCTTATTGGTTACAAACCTATTTTCCCACTCCAGCTTATCTCATAGAGACTTTTCTATCAGATGAGTCCATCCTTGAAATCATAGTGGAAATGAACCCGTATGGGAAGATCATCATCACCGATCTTCTTTTCTTCCCAATGCCACTTCATTGGGTTTTGACCTTGAATCACTTATTAGTATTGGTATTGTAAGTTATCTGCAAACACCTATATTTTTACAAAATACTGAATCCAAAGGAAATCTATGGAACATTACTAAAACAACCCCAATTGACATATCAATCAAACCCGGAACCATTGAGCATGTTCACGTAGGGAAGAACTGCTGAACTGAAGAAACTGAATCATATAGAACATTATTCAGAAAATTATGAGATATTTTTTCCTAGACTTATGAACTAGGATAGGCCCGTCTATTGTGGTTCATGAAATTAAAACCTATCCTACGGCAAAACTTGTCAGGAAGAAATTGCATAAATTCCATCCCTGGAAAGTTACGACTATTAAAGAAGAAGTAGAAAAAATAATAAAGGAAAGATTTATTTATCCTATACCCCTGACAGAATGGGTATCTAACATTGTCCGTGTGAACAAAAAGCAGGGTACCATTAGAGTCTGCATCGATTTTCGAGACCTAAACAAATCTTGTCGCAAAGACAATTTTCCGACTCTACATATCGATTAGATTATTGACAACTGTGCTGGAAGTGTCATTTTCTTGTTCATGGATGGTATTTATAGCTATAATCAGATTGAGATATTGCCCGCCGATCAGCGCAAAATGACATTTATATGTCCGTGGGGAACTTTTTCCTATAGTAAGTTATCGTTTGGCCTCAAGAACGTCGGAGCTATATTCTAGCATGCCATGTCCTATGCATTTCACAATATTAAAAACATTGTGGATCCATACCTTGATGATCTCCCAACGCATTCACAGAACCGGGAAGACCACCGTGGGCATCTTAGTGATATTTTTTTGAGATGTCGTCATTATAATATACGACTCAATCCACACAAATGTGTTTTTTACATTGAGACAGGATGTCTCCTTGGCTTTGTGGTTTCTAAGGATGGCATCTGGATTGATCCACTAAAGATTGCTGCTATATTGGCCCTACCTGCCCCAAAAAATATTGTTGAACTCCAAATTTTGCAAGGGAAGGAAAAGTTTCTCCATCGTTTTGTTTGCAACTTTGTTGAGAAAAAGCACAGTTATATGTGTCTCCTGAAGAAGAACACTCCATTCTTCTAGGATGACCAGGCCAAGCGATCCTTTGATAATATTAAGCACGCTTTGACTCATTCACCCATAATACACCCCCCGGATCATTCAAAGGACTTTCTCTTATATGTTGATGCCTCCACTACTACCATTGGAATGGTTTTAGTGTAGGAAGACCCCAACTATTAGGAGCACATGATATATTATGCCAGTAAGAATCTCATTGATTCTAAAACCCGATACTCACATGTGGAGAAGTTAGTATTGGCTATGGTCATTGCTGTTCAAAAATTTCTTCATTCGATCCTGCTTCGCACTGCCACGGTACTTGCAGATCTGAACCCTATGTACTATATCCTGACTCATCAAGTGCTAGGGGAAAACTATTCCTGTTGGATTGTCATCCTGTAGGAATTTGACCTTGAGTTTTCCAAGGCTATTTCAAAGAAATACTTGGTCTTTACAAAGTTGATGCGTGACCTTCCCTATGATTTAATGGATACTCAACCCAGTGATTCATTTCCAGATGAATTCATGTTCTTGATAAGCACAAAATACCCATGGTATGGATATTTAATCATTTATCTCCAAACTCAAGGATTTCAGCCCAATATAACCTGTGATGATCATCATCGTATCTGCCACCACATGAAATACTACCTTATCTTAAATGATACATTGTATAGACTTGGTATCGATTCCATTATTTGATGATGCCTTACACATGATGAGGTTGAAAAAGTCCTTAATAATTGCCACTCTGGAGAATGTGGTGGTCATCTTTCTAGGATGGCTATAGCCCATAAAATCCTTTGCACTGGCTATTTTTTGCCTTCAATATTCAAAGACTGTCATGAGGCTGTTAAGAAATTCCCACCTTACCAACATTTCTATTTGAAAAAGTGCACCCACTCTGCTCCATTACACCCTGTCATTGTAGTTTTCCCTTTTGCCAAATGGGGCATTGAATTTATGCATTGTAAGCCTACCTCATCCAGGGGGCATAGTTACATCATCGTAGCCATTGATTATTTCACAAAATGGGATGGGGCTATGCCTACGTATGCATAGGATGGTAATACTTCTGCCCTCTTTTTATTTAATCACATGATAGCTAGGTTTGGAGTCCCATAGTCTATAGTCACTGACCACGAATCACATTTCCAGAATCAGATGATGACCGAGTTAAGTGCCAAGCTTGGTTTTCTCCATGAAAACTCAACACCTTGCTATCCATAGGATAATGGTCAAGTCGAGGCCATTAACAAAGTTTTGAAAACTATGTTGTGGAGGATGGTTGGAGATCATAAATCCAACTGGAACCTGACTCTCTTTTTTTGCTCTTTGGGCTTACAGGACTTCGGTAAAAACAACGACTGGTTTTACACCATTCCAGTTAGTCTACGGACTAGAAGTTGTCCTTCCTATCTAATGCCAGATCCCGTCATTGAAACTTGTAGTAGAAATTCTACCAAACACTTCCATCAAGGAAGAAATATTTCTATACCTAACTAATATTGAAGAAACTAGAAGAGATGTTTCCTTAGCTAATGAGGCACATAAGAAATGCGTTAAGGCCTAGTATGATAAATCTGTCCAACCTCATGTTTTTAATGAAGGTGACCTAGTTTTGATCTATGATCAGAAACATGACAAACTAGGTAAATGGAAGTTCAATTCAATGTGGTATGGTCCCTTTGTCGTCAACAAATTTTTAGAAAAAGGAGCTTATGAGTTCGTAGACTATGCTGAGATACCCTTTGGGAAACCTTGCAATGGATTGTACTTGGAGAGGTACTATGCTTAAATAATTTATGTATGGTACCTTGTATATATGTATACTATTGGCTTTTAGTGTGTTGTGTCTTGATTCAGTATGGTGTTGATTTTATGTCCAAAATGTTTATACCATGCTTTGGTTATGCAGATCAAATGGCGTTTTACAGCTTCACTAATGGTGAATTCCATCATACCCTGAACCTTGCTTCAGCTACTTTGGTTCTTTGTTCCCCAAATCATGACTTGATTAGTTCAGGAGCGATTTGTATTGGTCCCACTACCAATGACATAGCCGAGTATTAGGCGGTAATAGGTCTATTGACTGGGGCTGCATCTCAAGACATTCAGTACTTGGTAGTGTTTATGGATTCACAAGTAGTGGTTTGTCATCTAAATCATGGCTATACCATCATAAACCCTGTACTGATCCATTTGTTTCATAGAGTGCGTTTATTAGAAATGTCATTCGAGTGTATCACTTACAGGAATATCCCTAGGTCAGAGAATATGGTTGTTGATTCCTTAGCAAACTACATCCTAGATTGGTATATTGCTCATTCTTAACTTTCAAAATAAAATAAACTATAAATGGCACATAAAACTCATATAAATATGATTTCCATTTGAGACATAAACACGAGTAATAAGTCTGTTTTTATATATATATATATATATAGTGTTTTTACAAAAATGTGGTCACGAGACCTCATCTAAAGCATTTTGGATTTCAGGAAATACAAAATCATACAAAAAAACCTGAAGTTGGTCAGCTTTCAGTACTACATCATGGGAACCACCATCTAATGCTGCTCATGATAGCGCATGATGGCTCGTGCCACCCTACGAAGTAGTCGACTAAAGCATCTTGGTACTCCTACAATATGCCTCTAATACCTCATGGGGGGGTCATATATAGCTGCATTAGGAATGTCAAGCATCAGCCGCTCTAATTTCTCCTCCAACTCTGCAAGGTGGTCATCACGCCTGCAAAAAAATTGAGCTCCAACTCCTCTATCCATAGGAGAGTATCCTCCAAGCCATGCACCAACAACATCTGTAGGTAAACATTAGGTCTTGTTACTACACATAAAAAACATAAAATATAAAAAACATAAAAACATGAGAACCATTTTTGGGCTTTTGTTTCTTACCAATACCCCCCCACTAAGAACTAGGTGGTAGTGGTAGATTAGGGTCACCTCAAAAATTTGTCCTTGCATAAGCATAGTCCTCTATCATGAGGATCTAATCTCGTGGCCAATGAAAGAAAGAGGCCTCGAACTTCACCTTGGATCTGCCACCACCTGTATGAGCCATAATCTCAACCCACCTTAGCATTCGTGGGTCTCTAGCCCTAAGGTCAGTGAAGATCACCTAGGATCTCATGAGAGGCACCCTCTCAAAGAAGAAATAAGCTAAAATGGACCCAAAAACAAACTGCTTTAGTTCTCCTTGTCAACATTTTGTCAGTTGGTCCTTGAAGACGGGAAGAAGTGCCTCTTCCAAGTTGAAAACTATAGGGGCCATAGCTTCTAGGGCATACAACATATGTGCCCTAGATTCCTGATGAGGCCCTTGGCTTCCAGCTAGCCTCTACATAATGAACAAAACTATGCGAAGTGGCATATCCACCACAACCCTAATAGGAATATTCTTACCTGACATCCTTGTTCTAGGATGACAATGACAATTGATCAACTCTTGAGTAGTCACATCCCCTCCTTGGGAACCAGTAAGGGAGATAAGGGCCCCTCATCTAGAAAACCTTGTAAAAAAGTAGATATCCTCTACCTCTATGGTAAAAACATGAGGTCCTACCTCAAAGTACTACTACTCCAGTTCCACATTTGTAGGATATATTCTAGCAAGCGAGGATGTGAAATCATGCTGGGGGTCCAAAAGAACTTCAGAAGGCCACTCCACCATAGGGAACCCAAACAACCCACATTGCTTCCGGCAGCAGCATCATCTTCATCATGTTGTCTCTCATTTCAAATAACCATTTTTCGATCCGATGAACCTACCAAAAAAAAATTAAAATCCATTTAGAAGCATGTCTCATCATCAAATTTTCTTAAAAAAAATTGTTTTGGCCGACCCATTAGTTTTTTAAATCCCGCAGCCAACACCGCCTTTATCTATTTAAGACAGAGTGCTGCCACTGCTTGTGTCAAACTGAATAAACATAGTTTCTATCAACCACCTCCTTTCACGTAAGGGATAGTAGTGGTGCCCGCATTTCCCATTTTAGGTTTGGCCTAGGAGCTCAAAAAACCATGAAAATAAAAAATTGGAAACCATAAAAGGAAAGAGGATGGATTTAGATGTTACCTAAAACTGATGGTGCAGAAAACAGATGGTGGATGCTCCCGTAATATCTAGCTGAAGTTTTGGCTCCAAACTACCCAAAATGCTCTCCAAGGTTGGTAAATAGTGAAATGAGTAGTTTTTTACTATTTTACATATCTTTCATAACCTATTTTTAGGGTTTTCAATGTTTTAAAATCATTTTTAATAAAAATACCCTTTTATATAGTTTATAAAAGTCATTTTTTCGAATGTTTTGTGAAACTAATGGTCATTTTCAAGTCTTGCAAGGACATAAATAAGAACTAAAGTCTATGGCGAAGTTCATTTTTGGCTTTTTCATACTTTTGAAAACAGAAAAATTCCTCGAGTGTTCGTTTCGATACTTTAATCATGCACTCAAAACCTAGTATCAAAGTTCTGAGTCTTTTTCTAATTCTTTTCAGACTCGTAAAACCCTTTATTGTGAAAAGAGTCCTAATGGAGTCTCCTTTAAACTCTTTTCGGACTCCCTAAATATGAAAAGATTGTCGAGTACTTGTCTTCTTCATACTCGTAAAATTATTTAAAGATTTGTCTCTCCAACGGTGGGTTCTCTCTTTTTTGGTTCAGATAGACTATTTACGAAAAAGGAACACTCCAACCAATCATGACTGGAAGAGTTCTCTTGGGTATTATTTTATACTTTTTTGGGCCCTAGAGACTAAATCATACCAAATAGGACCCTTTGGAGTCTTCTTCCATCTTCGTTCGGACTCTCTAAACATGAACAATACTAAGTTAACTTTCATTGGACTCGTTAAAATAAACACTAAGAGACCCTTTTTTGGGAATGAACCCCTCCTTTCTCAGGTTTTTAAAATGTATGAGAATGGATTTATTTTTGGACGATCTATAATGAGTATTTGTTACCCTCATTGAACTCGTAAAAACAAAAAGAAACACTTATCAATCATGATGGGGAAATTAAGGGAAGGGAATCAATTTATTTTTCAAATAATATGGCAATTTATTGTCACCTTTGAACATGGCACTTGTCTACATTTCATTCAGTCAATTGGGTAAATTAGCTTGTCTCTAAGTTGATCCACTTTCATGAGCCAGGTCACTCCTTTGAGTCTTTCAAAGAATGCATCGTCCATTTTTGTGTTGTAATTTGCCTCATCGATTAAATGCTTCTAACTCTCTTGTCGTGCCACCCAATGTTCAAAGGGAAGTTAGAAGTTTACCTTTGCAGTTAAAACAACCTTTGTGTCAGTAATTTTGAGTCAGTCTATGGTTACATTATCTACAACATTCCAAAACTTTGTTCCAAGTTTTGAGTCGTTGATGTGGGATTCATTATGGACCTCCTTCGACGAGACTATTCCTGTCAACATCAGCTCATCATCCGGGAATTAGTCTTAGAAACACGTTTAGTACCTTGAGATATGTATGCCTCAATGATAGATTCTCTTGCTCTTGACATAGGTTCACATCATTCACCTTTGATCGGTATATTTTACTAAGTGTTCGACATAAAAAAATCTATTCACACTTATTATATTGTACTAGGGTACCTTAAGAATCATTTACATCAATGGTGATCTCCCTCGTAGTTGTTAACGGTTCACATCATTAACTGGTAATCAAGTGGTTTCTACCATGTTCGACTTCAGATCATTGTAATCACATGGATATAATTGTACTTTGTGGAAGACGAGACGAATACCCTGGGTGTCTATTTAAAAGAACCCGTAGCTTTCTCCCTAGGTTACAATGGAGTATATTGTATGAATTACTTGCATGGATCCACATTTGTATGGTCATGGCTATGCTCAAATTTACGTATGTATGACATAGATCTACATTCTATATCTGGTATCTATGTCCAAGTTTTAGTCCTTTATCACATGGATCTACTTTGTATTCTAGTAGCCATGGTTGTTTATCTCTCTCATGGATCTTCCTTGTAATGGTCTGCAGCCATGATGAAGACACATTTTCTCATTAGTCAAAGGTATTGATGTATTGTAGATGCCTGGTTGATGATCTTTGATCAATACGATTCTTGCCTCAAAGTGATAACTTGCTCTTTCAAAGCTCTCTCCTATCATATCCCTCTAGCCTCATGCTTTGAAGGGGCATTCTATTATATCTAAATCTCATCATCAGCATGTAATAAGATCCCAAACTTCAATATTTCCCTCAATCCCAAATTTTGAAGCAAGAACACTGGTCCAAAAATCAAATTTGCATATGAAAATCCAACCCCGCTTCTACCCTTTAGTTAAAAAAAGGTACCTTCTTCAACACCGCCTATAATATGTTGGTATTAAGTGGTGGCACTGCCTTTACCCTTTAAGCAATGCGTGGTTTTTCCCAGAACCGCTCTGTCATGGTGAACAAGAAGCGGTGCCCTTGGTAAAAAGTGAAAAAGAGAGGTTTTCACGAAGCTTCTTAAAAGAAGGCTTCGTGGTACCCTTATCCTTGATCACTAGGGCCAGTTGGGCTCGATATCCATCCTTTTAGAATCTTCTAGCCACCTCACCCACCAATTTCTCAACCATCCCTATCCATTCCAAGCCTATAAAAGCAGGCTTAATCCCCATGGTTCAGGAGAGAGTAATGTTATGTTGTTGCTTTGATATTCTAACCTAAGTCATTCAAGAGAGCTTGAGGAGGCAAGTTGGAGCTATTGGGGACAAGATGTTGGTTTTACGAAAGAGCATATTAAGATTAAGGCATAGGTTGTAAACTCTTTGTTCATTTTATTAATGCAAAGTTGGTTCCTTTCCCATATACTTGTTATGTTGTAATATTGAATGTTATTTCCAGATTCCTTATTCTCTAGAATAGATCTATAGATGATGTTCTGGTATCTTAGATCTTTGATTTGTTTATGCAGGTATTTCCTTGAAGGCCTTTTGTCATAGGAGAAGAACCACATTACTCCATCAAATATTGTATTCCAGGTGTTTATAGCTTCTAGGAAAAGTCTTCTAACCTTGTTGTGAACTATTTTCTCTCGATCTGAACCATTCAGACCAGAGGAACAACTTCTGTCCGTAGAAGGAGCAAAATTCCTAGAAACAGTGAGCCAACAAGCTCTGTAAGCTAACTAAGATGCTAATAAACTAACTCGAATTGATTTAAATACAAGAGGATTTTGTTTCCAGATCCTATAACAAAGGATCATAGTAGTTATTGATCTCTTCTAACGCTATGATTCACAACTAACTCAATCCTAAGTATTACATGTGGAAAAGGATCTAGATTCCTTATCCATTTTATTCAGATTTTACAAAATAAAGCAAATTACAAATGTGTGAGACCCTAGGTCTCTTACAAGTTCCCTTGGGACTTGACCTTGTGAAGTCATGAATGACTTCTCCCTCTTGAGACTATGCTCTTGCGTCAACATAACATCAGTACATTGAATATAAAAACCAACTAAGACTATTTGGCACAACTCAATGGTATTTGTGACAAGTGTTTTTACAAAATCCCTTAACCAAATTACATAAGAAAATAATCCAAAAAAATCAGCAGGATCTGATGAGGGTCATTACAATTTAATATTCAAAAAATATTCCCCTTGTATGAAAATCAAACCCTCTCACTTACTTTAGATAAAGCTTGTTCATTGGTTACTGTCTCATTATGTTGAGTGGAGGTGATAACTATGTGAATGCGCAGAGGAACCATCCACCAGTCTCATTTTTGTACTCATTGGTTACTTGTGTTTTTCCATCATGCCTCAACCAGGAGTAGCTTCCATTCTTTCTGACCTCTATGAGCTTTTCTCCCGGCTTGGTATCCAACACATGGGTGTGAGACATAAACTCAAAGGTTTCATTAGTTGCATAACTAGTACAATAAAGGGTAGCATTCCATGTACTAGACCTCACACAGACTGCCATCCATACTAACAGATCACGGCCTAGTCAAGTAGTACACAATTAGGCTACCAACAAATTTACACACCCTCATGACACCCTTAGTAACCCATAGTAGGTCATGGTACCTTCATACACAGGCTTGGGACCCTTCACAGTCCTCAAGGCATTTTCAGCCAATCATGGCAGTCCTAGCAGGATTAATACATGTCACGACAAGATAGGTCATGGTTTCTTCTAGAAAGCATTAGCATAATTTACACATATCAAAATGACACAAACAAGAAACACAAGTTGAATATGAACACTGTGATGAATCTCAAAAACTCAAAAAAATACTTTTCATTAACACTTCCAAGAAATTTTTCAGAGCTCCAATCCAAGCACAGAGGCTTCAAAAATGAAATTCGAACCCTTCCTCCTCCATAGAGGTTACATTTATAGTGCAATTTATCCCCAAGACGTATCTCGAAATAGGGCATCAAAATTAGTTACATTGCAGGATTAAAACCTAAGAGTACTTCCTAAATCTTAAAAAACTCTGATGTGGCAGATGCGCCATGCCCACAAAACATTTCAGGAAGGCACGCTATACTGCGCGTGACCAATCAAAAAGGGAAATCTCGACATCTAGGGATTTCTGGCTTGCTTGATGAAAACGACAACTCCAAGCATATTTTTAATAGACTATGATTGACGCAGCTACTGGCGGGACTTATAGGCTGATGATTGCTCACTCTACGTATATATTTCCACTGTTGATATGTATGGGTGGCCATATCCAATAGCTCCTTTTGGACAACACCCAGTTAAATCAGGGGGATATGGCCAATAGTAAAGAGATCTGATTTGACAGTCATGAATTGAACCAACAGCTCAAATTCCTTTCTGATTTTATCAATGATTACCTCTCCCTTTATCCCACCATTCATACCGTCAAACTTTTCATGGTTTACTCTTTCCCGGTTCATCAGTTCGACATATTTTCAATGAGAGTTCTTGCATGGTGGAGTATCGATTTTTCAAATGTGAATGGATAGATGTACACAAGAAGAATGGAATGAAAGTTGATGAAATTGGTTTCACCATGGTGAATCTGAAGAGATGCTTGAGTAAGGATAGAGTGCAAGATGATCCATTTTTTCTAGCATCACAAGCGAAATAGGTATTTTATGTAAAATATACGGTAGAGAATGATTGATGTGTAGTTTTGACATACCCTCCGAAGGGACCAAGAAATTGTAATAGATATGAATTGGAGTATGCAGATTTATCAAGTGTTACAAATTTTGAAGGGACAAAACGTAAAGAGGATGAAGATAAAGGTGAAGGTGGCATGGATTATGTTCGACAAGATTGTAAAGGAACATGGTTGGATGTTTTTCAATTAGTAGCATGCATGATTTATTTATCAATTCTCATTTAAGTTGTATCTGTGAAAATTTATATCTTAGATTATTACTTGGATTTACCTTTCATGCATATATTTTTTGTTCTACTACTGTTTATGCATAGATCTTATTTTTTATTATTCTGTTATGTAATTTTCATTTATTTTTACAGTATATAGATTGGGTGTGGGGAATTGAGAGTGATGTGGGGGGGGGGAGGGGCCATATGAGCTTCAACATTCACGTGGTTGGCCCTGTTTAGTAGAGAATAAGATATTCTTGAAACCAAGAGAATCTCATTCAAGTATTTTGTTTTCATTTTTTATAATTTCATAAATGTTATTCCTTTTTTTACATATCTATCAATCGCTTATATGAACATACCATTTTGACATGATATATGCAGGTCTTCACAATGGAAAGGAATATAATGCCAATTTGTATCGTTCTCTAATGCATATTTGTAAGTTATCACTATAACAAATTTCTCAATTAGATATCTTATTGTCGTTTCATTGAATATAATGTGTTGATTTCTTCACTTTAAGTATAGTTGTACTTGTCTATTTTATGAATTGATTTTATTGCACATTTTTTGAAGGAAAAAAGTTGATTGTGGGATAGTTATTGACCACAGGAAGGTAATGTAATGAACAATATTGAAAGCATTTAATTACAACATATTTATTACAACCATAAGTATAAATGATTGATGGTGTAACAACTAATTTGTGTGAAATATTTGTGTATAACATAGTGGACGCCAAGCTCATTTGACGTTATTGGCATCAAAGCTGAAATTTGAGGTGTAGATCCTTATTATCAATGCAATTTCAGCATTATTTGGGAGTATCACCTATAGGTTTCCTTTTAGGTATTGGGAGTATCACCTATAGGTCTCTTGAAGTTTCCCTGACCACTATTAAATGATTTTACATGATGTAGTTAGCAATCCCATTGACTACTTTTTAGTTGTTTGTGGCCATTGGTGGTAAATTCCTTTTCTTTTAAGACATTAATATCAAACTATATATGAATTGTATCCATCCTTTTTTCTAAAAGGTGAGAAATTGAAGCACTTGTATAATATTTCAAAATTTATCCAATATTTTTTTGTAAATAAAAGGATTGTATTACTGCATACTCACTTAATTACATTCCAAATAACATATCCAAAAACAAACTACCCAGTTCTAACAAGATTTACATTCGTCCCAAAATAGAACCACCCATCCCTAAACAAAACAGCCACATTGTTCATGGCATTCTCCATCCCGATTACATACATAAGCTGCACATAAAAAAATCACTACACGAACCACTAACAAACAACTGAACAAGACATAAAAAACAACTAGATTGTTCATGCCGTGACCCATCTCTATTACATATGCAAGCGGCCTATAAATACTATCACTAGTGGAACCACTAACAGTAAATTGAACAAGAAATAACAAGAGCATAAAAAAGAGGGCCTCAAACCAGGACCTGGGAAGATACTCCCGGAGAGGAGCATTTGTTCTGCTTCATCTTCCCAAAGAGCTCCTTGGTAGTCATGTCGATTGACTTGGCCATGATCATCCCTCTAACCCCAACCTGCTCCATCCTCGGGTGGAATAATTGAATCCCCATCATTGTGGCCATGAGGCATTAGCCGACAATCGAAATTGTGATCCTTCCAAAATCTCATAAGTTCTTCGTCCCCTTGTCGTTTTGCAACAACACTAAGTGAAGAGTCTGTTATTAGGTTCATGTTAACCCAATAGAGCATAAGCAATCTGTTATAGGTCACAACCCTCCTAGATATATTTCCAGGGTCTACGACCCAAGGTTCAACCTCATGACACAACTCCTGGGACATGGCCTTATCTTTTTTCCATAAACAGTCTGCAAATGATTCAATTTCGCTGCATGTCGCGAGAGGAAAAAAGTCTTTGAAGTAGTCAGCATCCTCCTACGCTTGTATCTAGGCTCTAGTCACATGAACCTTGTAAAAATTGTCATTCAATACTTCCCTCAACCCCAAGATTTCCCTGTGAGAGTGCTTGGAAGCCATGGTGGAGATAGACTCTTCACCAAGCACCAGTGCTTCATATTGGAAAACACAATCATGAACCCTTTTGACACAAAAGACACAAAAGAGGTTGGGATACTCCATAGAGTTCGTTGAGTAGAGGGTGGAGCTGCTTCAAAATATAAGGGTGGTGGCCACCTCACCATCATAACGATTCTGTACTCGACCTTTGTCATCCTGGCGTCATCCTGGATTGGTGTCCTCTGAGCCTTAAATACCATATTTTTCATGTGTTGCGAATCTCCCTTATCCATCCCTTTGAGCCTGAAAGTATACTTCCCACCACACGCTTAGGCCTCCCTAGGATCCTCATCTGCAACCGTACTTCCCAACAAGTGCTCACGCATGGACCAAATATTACACAAAGGTTACCGTCAGTGAACTAGATTACACAATGATTTTGTGCCCAACTTCTGCAATTAACCTTCTTGATGCCTCATTGGCAAGATGGACTAACAACCCTCAGACCTAGATCGAGGGTGGTCTTAAATTGTTATAGTGAGGATTTTATAAAGTATCGCACTGTTCAGGAATTTCTTCTATCATGCAAGTTCACGCAATGAAATAGTTCTCCATTGTTGATCTGCAACAAGATCATTATTAACCTTTGATCTTCTCCATCCTTGCAATGATTAGTTTCCAACTTCGCAATAGATTCACCTTTAACTTTATCACTATTTAGTCAGCAAAATTCCTGTTTAGTTGTTGATCGACTAACCTCTTGATTTCCATCATCAACTTGTTAACCAATCTCTCATACACCATGGATCTACCACACAATGCACAACTAAAAGTGACTTGCTGTGTGTAAATGTCAATACTCAAGACATTTTTTTCATTCAACTAACCATACAGTCAACATTGTCACAAGATATGATTCAAATGGGAAATTGCTTCCAAACTCAATAAATAAACTCAATTAACCCAAAAATACAGGAATACGATCTTATTTCACAATGGTCCTTTATCTAAACCTAAATACAATGGATCAATCCTGACAAACAAAGACCTCTCTCTCTCTCTCTCTCTCTCTCTCTCTCTCTCTCTCTATAAACTCTGAGCTTGTTCCTCTTGATCGAACCTTCCTCGAGGTAACTAAGCTCCAATAAGCTACCTAAAAGCTTTTGTGAGCTAACAAGCTCTATAAGCTAAAGCTAAGCTATCCATCTAAATGACTCAACTCGATTAAAAAAAACTCTTACTTTGTTTTCCAGATCTTTCAAAGAAGGAACAAATTCCTTATTTGACTCTAATATCCTTTATGACTTACTACACTTGATATATGTTATTTTCCAGTAAGGTAACAAGAAGTTCACTTTATTTTTCCTTGCTGTAGTTATTTTACTTTTGGAAAATTATTGATGAAAACTATCAAGGATTAGAGTGAAGAAGGAATATCTTGCATGTGGATCATTTTTGCATTCAAAGTGACTTATGAGAATCCTATACGTTGGGTATTTTTCCCTACATTAAGATTTGGTAAGCATTAACATTTTGTTGACATCATGGTTGTGTAATAGTTAAATTATTGACCACCTTACAAATTGGGGTGATATCATATGATATTTGTATAAGATGTACTTTATAATTGTATAAATGGTAACTAAAAGGATATTTCTACCATTTATTTGTGGTACATCTCCTAGAATGGGAAACATATTAACTTTGATTTTGACTTTGGGTGCAGAGAAAAATGAGTGGATTATGTTGTTTCCTCTAGCAAAATCTAAGAGGGAGAAGGGTTTAAATACATTAAGGAGTGCTTTGAAAATGGAACACTTCATCTCATTGGTCTTTCGAGTGATGGTGGTATTCATTCACGATTATATTAGTTGCAGGTATTCTATATCTATAAATGCATTATTATGAGTTGTTTATGTGAGAAAAGATTATAGATTTATCCATGCTATGCAATTTTAATCTTTTTATTTCTCCATAGTGTAGTTGAATGCTTTTTATATCACCAGACTGGATTGAGTTGGGTCTAAATATGTTATAATCTTAGAACCCATTGATCTACTGACATAGATTTTAAGATAATGCTACTCTTGCATGGATCCATCAAGCAACTATTAGAAAAGATGCTTGTTCTTATCCATGAATAATTGAAATTCTAGAGAGTTGTTCACTTCTAGAGTATGTGTATGAACTTGAATGCCAACTTTGTTTGGAAAAACATTTATGTATTGTTGTTTTCTTCATTGAATCAATTATGCATATGAAACCTTTCAAGTGTAAACAAATTATAAGGTCAGAGCCATTCAAACTACTCTCTTAGGTTTCTTGAATCATAAACAAATTTGGGATTATTAGTCTTTTCTTAGAATTACAAATGATGCAATCTTGGTGTTAATATTTTCCCCTTTCCCCAATTCTTAAAGGGTTGTAGCTCAATGGTAGAGCGCCTTGTTTATAAGCAGGAGGCTGAAGGTTTGATTCCTTTGTTCCCTAATTATATTACAATATTGATGTTTTAAATAATGGTTATGAGGGGGGTTCTAAATTAAATTCATATTTCATTACGAGGGGTGTTCTAAACTGACTTCATATGTCATTATGAGGGGGGTTCATAACCTCCTGCAAATGTTTGTAAAAGAGTTTTAGGGGAAGGGGGTTTTGAACTAATTCTGTAGGTACCTACGAGAGGGGTTTATAACCACCCCCAAAGGTTTGTAAAGATTTTTAAGGGGGGTTTTAAACCAACTTCATAGGTACATATGAGAGGTGTTTTGAACCGCCTCTGTCGGTACCTACGAGGGGGGATTTAAACCATCTCCGTAGGTACCTACGAGGAGGGTTTTGAACCGCCTCCGTAGGTACCTATGAGTGGGGTTTAAAACTGCCCCCATAGTTTTATAATAGAGTATTTTAAGGGTAGTTTCTAACCGCCCCCGTAGGTACCTACGAGGGGGGTTTATATCCACCATTAAAAGTGACTTTTTTTTGGGGGGGTTATCACTGCCCCCCAAAAGTCACTTTTCGGGGCCGTTTTGATCTCATCTAGGACCGCCCCTAAAAGTCAAAACTTTTAGCATCGGTGCTATTCCGGGTATTTTTGTAACGACTGCCTCCAAAGTCAAAACCGCCCCAAAATGACTTTTGTGGTGGGGGGGTTAAAACCGCCCCTACAAGTCACTTTTAGTGGTGGTTTTGACCTCTTCCAAAACTGCCCCTAAGAGGAAATCTTTTTGGCATCGACGCTATTAGGGGCAGTTTTGTAAAGATCGCCATTGAAGTCAAAAACTCCCCCAAATATTTTGGGGGTGGATCGAAACCCTCCCTAAAAGTCACTTTTAGGGGCGGTTCTAATCTCTTCCAAAACTACCCCTAAAAGGAAAAAGTTTTGGTGTCGATGCTATTAGGGGTAGTTTTGTAGAGACCACCTCTAAAGCCAACACTGCCCCCAAAAGTCCCTTTTGGGGGGGTTTATAACCACCCCCAAAAGCGTCTTTTAAGGGGGTTTAGACCCGCTGCTAAAATTCACTTTTGGAGGGGGTTTAGAACCACCTCCAAAAGTCGCTTTTGGAGGGGGTGTAGAACCACCTCCAAAATTCACTTTTGGGGGAGGTTTAGAACTGCCCCTAAAAGTCACTTTTCGAAGCGGTTTTGATTTCTTCCAGAACTGCCCCTAAAATTCAAAAATTTTAACATCGGTGCTATTAGGGTTGGTTTTTTAAAGACCACCTCTAAAAGTGACTTTTGGAGGCGAAAGACAACTGCCCCAAAATTTCTAATTGTTGTAATGTGACCAAATATTGCATCCGTTCAATCAATTGATAAACATTAGTTTCCAAGAAGAGTAGGATTGACCAAACATTACATTGGTTCAACCACTTGATCAACCAAAGGTTGAATAGGTTGTTGAGAAATCACAAGTTATTCAGGAATATGGTATCCTTGGAACCACTCTTCACACCTATGCAATGGTAGGGAACTGATGAGTAAGGTGATATCCCTCACAAATATTACAAGGGAACTTATGATTGTCTTTTGAATGATTAATTTTCTCAATGGTGTCAACATGACTTGCATTAGTTGACTATTTCCCCCTAGGATGAACTCTAGAGACTGGGTGGTTAGGTTCAACATAACCTGTATAGATTGTATGGGTGCCCCCAGCATGACTTCCAGAGGCTGTGTGACTGGTTCCAATATGACCTACAGAGGTTGGGTCCAAGATGACTCGCAGAGGTTGGACAGGTGCCCCCAGCATGACCTTCATAGGATGGGTGGTTGGGTCCAACATGACTCGCAGAGGTTGGACAGGTAACCCCAACATGACATTTAGAGGCTAGGTTATTTCCCCCTTACTTTCGTGTCTTCTTCCTATTCTTCCTTCTTCTATTACTTTTAGAATGCCAGTTAATAGTATTTTAAATTTCACTACATGAGGTGGAAAGAGGAGGAGAGGTTTCTACTAGTGAAGGGGAGACATTTTTTTGATTCCCTTGATATAAGGTGCTTACTTGAAAAGCATTAGGAGTATTCAGGATAGTCGGAGTGGAAAAAAACCAAACTAGTATCCCAAGGGTGAATCTAGGTAGATTTTGAGTGACCATCAATGGAACATCAACATTCCTAGTAAAAGAAAAAGAACAAAAATCCCCTAACATGGGGGTCTCTTTGTTGGTGTTTGTATGGGTACTAGCCATAGTTTATGACTCAATAAGAAATCAAAGTCTAAGGTTAAATAGAAACCAACATCACAGAGATCACACCAATAGAAAAAATCCTGAGTATCAAGACCAAGCAAAGAAGGATACCTTCCAAAGGAGAGTCTAGGATGATGGGGGGCCAAAACTAACCAGTGAAGGGAGAAAATAAGTTACCCAGGGTCCTGATACAATCACTTTGGAGAAAGCGTTTGAATCACCAAAGGAGAAGAACTTGCTTCTTCAAGCTTAACTCCAAAAAGGAACGAAGTCTTGTTTGGATTGCAATCCTTCATGTTGAACTTGTTGAGAAGATATGAAGCATACTTGGACTAATGAACTTTGATATGAAGGATTGAGAAATTTCAAGACCCAAGAATTGACTCAGCAATCCCAAATCTATCATGGAAAAGGCATGGTTCAAAGCATCCTTCAAGGAGTCAATATCTTTGTTTGAACTTCCTGTTATCAATAAGTCATCCACATACAAAATAGTAATCATTAAAGAACCATTTATCATCTTCAAATAGACATTCAGATCAGACTTGCATCGAACATAGTTTCGTGACAACAAAAATCCATCAATCTTGGCATTCCAAGCCCCATGGGATTTCTTTAGCCCATACAATGATTTCTATAACATGCTCACCAACGATGGATTAAACACAAAACCTTTAGGATGCTGCATATAAATATCTTCTTTCATATCTCCATGTAGAAAGGCACACTTCACATCCATGTGATGCACCTCCCATTGCCTTGAAGCTGCAATGGCCAAAGCTATCCTTATGTAGTCCATCTTTTCCACTGGTGAAAAGGTCTCATTGTAATCAATACCTTGAACTTGTGAGTAACACTTGGATACCAATCTTTCCTTATGTTTTAAAGTTGAACCATCAATGACAAATTTGGTTTTATAAGCTCACTTACACTTTACTAGATTTCTCCCTGGGGGAAGATTGACTTGAGCTGTATTCTTCCTTCATGGTTGTTTTCCATATTGGATCATCTAATGCATATTCATGTGTCTGAGGGTCTGATTCAACCATCAAATATAACTTCTCAGCAAAGAATGGATCTTTCATAGAAAGGGCACTCTCAAACGAAGATCTAGTCCTCCTAGTGTCACTAGGATTCCTAGCTAGTTCCCCAACTGCATGAATGGTCCTTGCTTCCCACTTTGGTCTTGTAGGACTATTACGATATACATTAAATCATCATTATCAGACATATAACAATAAGAAAACTCATTAGTATCTTCACTTACAATCAGCACTTGTGGTGATGAAGAGGACTCTCCAATTTTTGTTGTTGCTTGTTGTAGGCACAACAGATCCCATATTTTATCCAAATATGGGAGCCCCAATTTTATATGAAAGGGTAACTTAGTCAATTTTGGGGTTGTTCATCCTGTTTGCATGCATTCTATGTGTTCGTCATGATTGATTTAGTTAATATTTTTGTGTGTTTTTGTGAGTTGCGAAAAGAACTAATTTTTCCAAAAAGTGTGTCTTTTCCACAACCCACAAAATGCGAGTTGCGAGAGCTTCGTTTTGCGATTGAAATTTTTTTGTTCCACAACCCACAACCCGCAAATATGAATTGCGGAGTGTGGAAACATTTTAATCATTGCAGTTTTCCATCATGCAATCTGCATCCTGCAATTGCGGAATACAAATTGCGGGAATGAGTTTGATTTATGATTTGTGTGTGTGTTTCCGCAACTCGCAAATTACAGATTGCATATTACAGAAAGGTTAGTTGAAATTGTAGGACCATTTGCATTCCCGCATCCCGCAATTGTGGATTATGGGAAGACACATTTTGCAAGTTTAAATCTCTGCTGTGGATTCATCTTGATCCAATGGTTGGGACGGTTTTATGTTTTCAATAATTATTCAGCTTTTGGTTTGCTTCCTGGATTGAGCTAGTTGTTTTATGATCTCCTTTGGATCCTTGATTTTCTGCATTGCCTTCTCTTTGACTTGGTTACTACGGAATATTATTTGGTGATTGTTTTCTTTCTTTAGATGTGGATTTAAATTCTTCTTGGATTTCTGGTGGTTGAACAACATTTGCATATCCTCAGTTCTTATTTTGAATGACTCGTTATCTTGAGCGCATAGAAAGATCATTTTTGTAGCATGAATTATTTTCATTCCTTTTTATTTTATTGGTCTAAGTTGTTTTATTATTCATCATTGATGTTTATTTCTTTATCATTATTAATGATATATAATAATAATTAACAAATTAAATATCTACTTTTTAATATTGGATGAAAATATTATTTTGATTATATATTCACAACTTTTTATTCATTGTTTTAATATTTTGGAAATATGACACAATACTTTAATTAAAACTTGAATAGATTTTTTGACCTCATTACTCTAATCTATATTTCAATACATAACTTCATCAACGTAAATATAGGCGAAAACTATATATATATAAGAGAAATGAAAATGTAGAAATCACATTTCAATAAAAGTGATTCTCATAGGCTCTTTTTCATCGTTAAAGTATTATTTTCTTAAACAATATTTCTATTCCTTTCTTTTATATATATCCAAAGTAACTTTAGTTTTATAATCATTTTATGCTACTAGTGCTAAAGGGTTAAAATGGCATTGACTTACGTTGATTATGAGCTCATGTAGAAATTTAATAATATAAATGTCAAAGCACATAAGGATTAATTTTTCAAGAACGAGAGTTTGAATAGATAAGAAGAGAAGACGTTGAGATTCCCATATGATTATTTACCAACATTTGTTATTTCAATTAAGAAGTGATCAATTGCTCTCCACATGGTAAGCATTGGTCGAAGGGTGGCACGTTTCGCTATATAAAAGGTTCTGCAAATATCATGTTTATTTACATCGTTGGGTAATAGAAAACAGATAGAATGACATCTATCACGTCTCAATTACTCAACAAACTCGCCAAAAATAAGGGGTTACACACCAGATTACTACCAGAAGTCTGCTACAATGTCATTACGTGTGTTGCAGTTAAACGAACTTCAAGAATTTGCTGCGAATTTTATTGATTAAAATGACTTCTAGGAAACTGCCATAGCGAGAAATCAATCAAGTAATTTATTAGCTAGATAAAGATGAACATTAAAAGACGACAAATATTAGCTCGTCGTTGAGGTTGATCACTTACTTACCATAGGTATACAAAGCTTCAAGAATGTGTAGTAAAAGACCAACACAGATTTGGAATGCATATCCCATGAAAATGTGAATTCCGGCATTCTAAAAGGAAAGACCACGAATTGCTTCATCATCAAAATTGGAGCATTATCCAGTCATAGAAAAGGGAGATTCTTTTAATTTTTACTATGAGCTGAAGTTAAATAATAGTTCTTATTTTTCAAATCTTTTTATTCTTATTCGGTATTGAATATACTATTATTTTGCAGGAATAGTGGGATTCAGAGATCGCCAAGGACTCGTTAAATCAAAAGGAAATCATCTGCAAATGAATACATTCAGACTCTTCGCACCGGCATATGTTTGAAAAACTGAAGGCATATTGAACAAGGAAAAGGGAGGTACAATTTGATCTTATCCAACAAACAAAAATGAAACAAATTCGACCTGGGAGTGCAATTCACGACAGATATAAAAAGCAACAGTTCAATTGCTAGAGGGGGAGTTTGCGCGGAACAGGTTGACGGGGTTTTTTCTTTGTTGTTCTATAAACGCTGCTACCTGGATAGAGCTGGGAGCACTCAACAGTGCCAGAAGATATTTTTTTCTTTCATATCTGATGGGACGCTGCGAGTGGGGGAAGAGCACCCGAACGAATGAAGAAATATTTATATGAGGAGGCGCTGTCAAAGGGGAAAATTTTGAAGAAAATCAGGACAAAATATTGGAGACACTATGTTGTTTCAGAGGTTGCAATTTCTTGTAGAATTATTTTTTTAATAATACATACTTATCATTTTATCAGATCTTTTGTTTATTTTGTCAAGTTTTTTTTGTCAAATGCTTGTTTTTTTCACCTCAGGTTTCTTACCTTTGTTATTATAATATTTGTAAATCAATAAGAACATTAATCTATGGTTTATATTTATCTATGCTAACAATTGACATGTTCATGTTGGTATAAATGAATTTCTTCAATTATAACCAATCATTTATTTTTGCAAATGATTATACAGTGATATTTACAATTGGTGTTAATATTTATATTAACATATTGATGACAGGTTAAGTTTCAGATGAAAATCTTAATATTCTTTCACCCTGAAGTTTAACCTGCATTTCTACAAAGCACTTCTTTTACAGTAGATTTAACTTAGTTTATATTTCTTTTACAACAAACTAACTCATAGATTTAGCCATATTCTTGATCTTACTTGATAGGAAGACAGATCCATTGGGATCAAATAGAACCATAAGTGCCAGCAGAGGCCTTAGTATTTGTGGGTGTTAACCACACCAAACAACTCGAGGATAGAGTAATACTTGAGTAGGATTACCTAAATCCTTTGGCTGAGTTTTCATCCTCTATTGTGAGCCTAGGAACCCCATTCCAGCAACCTGCACATCTGAGGCTTCAACACTGCTAAAGGCTCTTCTTCAAACTGAACACTCCTTTCAATGAAAGAATTTTGAGTGCTCAAGTTGATAAACTTGTACCCTTTGGAATATTCAAAATACCCAACAAATATGCACTCTTCGCTTTGGGGTTGTAAAGCCTTCCTCTTTTCAGTTGGAATTCTATCACAAACCTTTGATTCAAAAATCCTGAAATGGGTCACATCTAGCTTGTTCCAAATCCAAGATTCGAAATGAATGATTCCATCAAGTTGATTGTGAGGAACCCTATTCTGGATATAGGATACACAGTTTAATGCTTCAGCCCAAAACTTTGGTGGAAAATTTTTAGACTCCATCATACAAGTTTCCATTTCCTTGAGTGCTCTATTCTTCCTTTCATCAACACCATTTTTTCGAGGTGTGTAGGGAATAGAATGCAACATATGGATACCTGCATCTTAAAAATAATGGATGAACTCAGAATTTCAATACTCACCACCATTATCATATTTCAGGATCTTGAGTTTCCTGCAAGACTAGTTTTAGGAAGAGGTAAAAAAATTTAGACTTTTGTTTTAGGAAGTAAACACAACAATAACTGGAAAAGTCATCTATGAAGGTTAGGACATATTTGGCTTGACTCATGGACATATGAGGGAATGGACTAGCAATGGCATTGTGGATTAACTCAAGGGGTGCAAAGGTTCTCTCATGACTAGCTCTCTCATACTTGTGCTTTGGGTGTTTTCCGAGGATGCAACCTTAGTAGACTCCCTTAGAAAACTTGATCTTTGGTAACCCTATGACCATGTCTTTGTCACTCAATTATGAAATATACGTGTAGTTAATATGGCCAAATATCTCATTCCAAATATTGCTTGCTTCATTAGCATGAGTGAGAAGAATAGAGGGTTTGAGAAAGATAGGAAATAAGAAAATTTGTATACCTTGCTCAAAGCCTATTGATAAAAAAATATTCTATGGAGGATGATTTAACTTCACCATCAAATGTAGGAACTGTGATCCACAACACCTTTTGTTTTGGATCTACCATTCAAAATCTATGAGATTTAAACTTCAAGAGGAAAACCTTCTTAGGAGACCCAATGTGGGTCATATGATACACTGACAAGAGGTTAGAAGCAAGACCTGGGACATACAAAACATCATTGAAAGAACCATGGTCAAGATCAATCCTACCCTTCCCCATACTATCAGTAACAGAGTCATCTCCCAAAACAATTTTTGAACCTTTTGAATCATCAAGAGAGGAGAATGTCTCCCTTGTCGAAATCATGTTCCTTGAAGCTCTAGAATCAATGATGAAGGTGGACTATCTCAAAGTGCTAGCAACCAAGGCATGAACCTTCTCCTTGTAATCCGAATTTGATCCTCCTTCCCTCTTCTTTTCGTATTTAGGAAGGGAGATGTTGTTCTTCTCCAGGAGTTGAGTCAACTGTTATATCTCAAAATGACACATCTCTACTTGTGACCACTTTCCCCGATTTTGTTGCCATGTCGACACTCCCATGATGACACTTCATGAAAGTCACTAAATATATATATATATATATATATATATATATATATATATTAGAGGACTCATATATGGTGTTTTCTAACTCTTCTTGACCTCGTTTTTGCACTATTGGAAAGGTATTTGAGTCAGATAAAACTTTCCAAAAGACACCAAAGTATGAAAATGCCCATAAGTACCATAAAAATGATATGTTTTTATGTATACATGAGTTTTTCTACAGGGTACCCGCATATTCCACTTTGTATACGCGGCTTGTTTTACATGGTACCCACATATACCTTTGTATACGTGACTATTTCCATGGAAACCCATGAATCATACGTGATTATTATCACTGCAACCCACATATATCACTTGTATACGCGGATTTTCTCTCTGCATCCCACGGATTTTTTCCTGTACATGTCAAAAATGGAATTTTCTTGAATTTTGTGTAGTTTGGGTGGTTATGCAACTGACTCCTTCAGTTGTAACGACTTTGTATTTGACCCTATCTATTCAGAAAGGTATAAATAGAGATAGGGAGGTCCATGAGAAGGGAATTGAACTTTTTCATTTTTATGCTGGAGGAATTGGGAGTCTTCTTCCCCACACCTTTTCGCTAGTGATAATATCCATGCATAGCAGAGCTTGGAGGCTGAGTTCCTTGAAGAAAAGAAGCAGCAAAACCATATCAAGGTTTCGTGAGGTGCCCAAGTTGAAGAGAAGGTATACTTGTACTTTTTTTCATGATTAATAAATATGTGATGTCCTTGTTCTTCCCAAATCATTGTTCAATGTGTGATTGAATCGTTGTTTATGATCAGATGTTTATGTTAATCATATTAGAATTTCATCTTACTTTGATTATCATTGCTTTATATGTGGTCATATTGGTTTGAGGAAGGTAGAATTTGTTTTGCAGGTCTCTTGGGGCAAGAGGAGAAAGAGGAGGATAGAAGGATTCCTTGGATCAACCTTCATTTGGATAAGGTATGAGCCATTCTAATCTCTAAATATTGTTTATATATACTTGCATAACTATATGCATATCTCTCTTAACCCTAGTACGTTGATGGCCTCTTAAACCCTAGCCATAGGAAACTTTACTCTACAATAGGTTTGGAGACTCCACTGGGGAGAGCCTTGCTTGTTTTGGGTTTCTCTATCTTTAGTCTAGTATTTTGTAAGCTTTTAGGTCCCTCTTTCCACTTAGGAACACCTTGTAATCCTAATAGTACACCTCCCCTTCCTTCCTAAGGTAGTTTTTGGCCTTTGGGGGGACTTTTCCCACCCATACGTGAGTTGCAAACTCAAAATTCATGTGTCTTTGATGTATAGGTGACTTTCTATACCATCAAACTACGTATGAAATGGGACCTATTAGTAGGGAAACTTGTGTATGCCCCTAAAACAATGTATTTTCCTCATTTTGTGGTTTTTTCTATTGTCAGAGGGTTGTTTAGTAGTTTTTATGGGGTCCTTTGCAGGTGCATGAATCCATGGAGTTAGTGCCATCCCTTTTGGGTGTTCTTTATCTAGGTTTTAAGTCCTTTTTTAGCATTAGGGTTTTCTCTTTTATCATCCCTCCCCCCCCCCCCCCCCACCCTCTTTGCTTTGCATGATTTTTGGCTTATGTTTTTGGTCATCCTATGTTAGTAATCTTTGTCTGAGTTCAGAAACTTATTGGTGTTTGTTTCCTTTTTTTTTTTGTTAGTTAACTTCACTATGCCTAAGTAGTTGACTTGTCTCTTATGCAATATTCCCTTCCAAGTAGTGTTTATACTGACTTTAGGGTAGTCTAGAGTCTGTTTGGTGGTTGTATAACAAAGTTCCTCTTTCTTTGTTCTTGTTATCTACTTATTTTAGTTTGTAATTAGATTTTTCTTTTTCATTTATTTAAAAGAAAAATAACATATATTTGTTTAATATGCATGTAGATTAGGGTTTTGTCTTTAATGCACTGCATACCATTATTCTTGAAAAATTTTAAAATAAATTGTTCTTTTGTGGCTTTCAAGTTTTCCATTTGAAAAAGAAAGAGAAAAGTTTTTTCTTTTTTCATTTCAAGTTCTCTTTTGTTTAGTCATTTTGTTTCAACATTTGAGTCAAAAAACCATTGGTTTCACCTTCGCCACCCCCTTTGAGTAATCAACAACCCTTTAAAATAAATGCTTAATATTTAAAATTTATTAGTAATTGTTTATTTCTAAGGATGACAGACACTAGTTTAGGTTAGTGTTTTGGGTTAGGGATATCCTAACTACCCAAAACTTCAAACTCAAATATAGTGGCCTATCTATTAGGAAATCCAAATTCGTTGAGAAATACACCGAAAAGATCCTCTCACACAGGAGTCAAGCATGAGGTCGTGCGATACTGAGTTGATGGAGATACCCCTCCACTTCTTAGTAAAGCATAAGCCAAATTTGTTGCACATTTAGGGACTCATCCAATACCTCCTCCCGGCCCCATGTGGTTCCTGGTACTTTTTGGTTTTCGGGATTTGCTACCCTTCCCATGTGCATCGGCTAGACTAACGACTGTTCCACCATAATTTATCCATGATTTTGGTATCCTTAGTATCTTTTCTGCTAGGATCATACACTGGTGGCATTGGAAGGATATTTCTAGTGCTCCTAGGGTATTCTTGGAAGGTAACCTCGGTAGACAATCCTGGAGGGAGGTTGGGTGATTCCAGCGCTTGCACCCAAAGGGATCTTCAAGAGACGCCAAGTAACTAATCTCCTTCCTTTGACTGGTTAGTTCTAGGCCCTCATCATCTTAGACTTTCCTTTGGAAGGCATCCTTGTTCTCCTGGCTTGATACTTAGATATTTTTCTAGTGGTGTGTTCTTTTTATTGTTGGTTGCTTGTCGACCTCAGATGTTGTCTTATTGTTTGAAACTATGGCTAACACCCCTTTAAACACCAATAAAGAGATCTCCATGTTGGGATCTCCTTGTACTATTCCTCTCATAGGGAATGTTGGTATTCCTTTGATGGCCACATTGAATCTACCTAGATTCACCCTACGACTACCGATGTGGTTGTTTTCCACTTGAACTTTCTTGAATGCTCTCGATGCTTCTCAAGTAATCTCCTTATATCAAGGGCATTGAAACACTGCTTTCCCTTCACCTGTAGTTACTTCTCCTCCTCTTTCTACCTCATGCGGTAAAAGTACTAATACTAGTAACTTGCATTCTAAAATGAGTAAAAGAAGGAAGAATAGGAAGAAGACACATAAGTAAGGGGGAACCCATTCAACCTCTGTAGGTCAAGTTGAACTTCAGCACCCATCCTCTATAGTTCATGATGGGGGAACCTATCTAGCCTCTGCTTGTCACGTTGGATCTAAGCACTCAACCTATGCAAGTCAAATTGATCTTCACCATCTAGCCTCTACTGATCATGCTGGTGGGATCCTTCCAACCTTTCCAGGTCACATTGGATCCAGTCACTCAGCCTCTGCAATTCATGCTAAGGGAACCCATTAAACCTCTATAGGTCAAGTTGAACCTCCCCATTTAACCTCTATAGGTCATGTTGGATCCACCCACCCATCCTTTGATGGTCATGCTGGGGGCACACACTCAACTACTAAAAAGCATGTTGATCTTGCTCGTCTAACCTCTGTAAATCATGTTGGACCCAACTTCTCATCCTCTACAAGCCATGTTGGGGGAAGTCTCTCACCCTATCTGGTTCATGCTGAGGGAAAACAATCAACCAATGTGAGTCGTGTTGACACTGTTGAAAATCCTAAGCTTTCAAAATACAATCCCAAGTTTCCTTGTAAGCTTTGTGAGTGAGACCACCTTTCTTATATATGTCCTGCCACTGCATAGGTATGAATATTTTGGTTTCATGGTCATCCCATTTTTGAAAATCCTAAAGTCTATCAACAACCAGCCACTCTTATTCAGGTTGGACCTAGTCACCCAGCCTCTAGTGGTCACGCTGGGGGAAATCTCTTGGCCTCTAAAGGTCATGCTAGGAGAAAAGAGTCGACCACTACTAGTCATGTTGACACCTTTGAGAAAATTGGTTGTTCAAAGTGAAAAGTTAATTTCCCTTGTAAGTTATGCGAGGGATATCATCTTACTCACTAGTGACCTGCTATCACAGAGGTGTGAACAGTGTGGTCCGAGAATTATGGATTTCCTTCTCCTGAACAACCTATAGTTTCTCAACAACCTACTCAATCTTTGGTTGGTCAAGTGGTCGAAACAATCTCAACTTTGGTCGATCCCACTCTTCTTTCGGACAGTGATCCTGATGTGATTGAACCAATGTAATATTTGGTCAATTCTACTCTCCCTTCGAAGAGTGACTTTCAAAAAGTGGATGAATCGCCTTCAACATCAATCAATACCACTCCTATTTTGGAGAGTGATGTGTCTTCTAGTCATATTTTCTTCACTGCCATTTCAGAACTTACTAAACAAGGGGGCATTGAACTCACTTCAAATCAACCCCCACCAAGCTCTCAGATTGCTTCCATTGATTGGGATAACCTAGTTGAGCTGCACCTCCCTTTTGATGCACCTTTCCAGATAAGGTCAAAGTTTAAGAATACATGATTTCTCGTTGTATAGTTGATGAAGGATCCTCAGTTAGTATCTTGTCTACTCGTGCTTGGCGAGGCATGGGATCTCCTAGACTTGTGTTGATTACTAGTCAATTATTGGATTTTGATAAAAGAACTAGTCACAGCATTGAGAACTCTTGCTCAAACACCTGTTGCTTTGGGTGGGAAGAATGTATTAGCTGATTTCATGGTGATAAAAGAACCCTTGGGATTTAATATGCTCCTAGGGCATGATTATGTCTATGCTAGGAAAGTTGTGGTGTCAATGTTTTTTTGTTTGATGTATTTTAATCATGGCAAATAAATTGTTACTATCGATCAGTTGGATTTTCTTGATCCTTCTCTTGACCTAACTAGAGACCAGGTCTTTCCTTTATTGATCCCCAATGTTTCTATAGACACTACCTTGCCATGGGTGAGCTATGTGGCTTCATGTCCTTTGCATTCAATTGCTACTGAGAAGCAGCCTCTATTTTCATGTTTAAGTTCTCAAGAATTGGTTCGAGCAATCGACCAAGTGAGTTCTACCTATACAAACTGTGGAGCTCACTCTCCACTCCATCGATCCATTTGAAAGTTTAGACATGTGCCCTATCTCAGATGATGTCCTTCCTTTGGATGAAGTATTCCTAGAGTCTTTGATACAGTCTGACCTTCTTTTGGATGTTGGTTTCGTTGTGACTAAGTCTAACCCTGCTTTTCTTAGTAATCCTAATATTCCCATGGATCAGTCTTATTATGTTGGTATTTTTGAGTTTTTGGACTCTCCCTTTGAACAATAAGTCAGTGAACCTTATGAGTTTGATGTTTCTTATGAATTTTTCAACTCTAGTGATACTGAGTTTGTTCCTATAGACTCTAGCTCCCCTGTTTATTTTTTATTTCCTTCTGAGGTTGATATTGTTGATTATAAACCCTCATGCCTTAGCACTATAAAATCTTCTTTAGTTGATTCTTCCTTGACTACACCTTTTTTAGAAGATATCAAGTTGCATGTGTTTCTGCCAAAGTGATCTGCATCGGATCTTTTCTTCTGAATATGATTATGATGTTGTTGTTTCTTAGAGACATGATTTGTAGTTGGATTCACAACTATTTACCGACCTCACCTTGTTGTTCAAGATGTAACTGCATTTGCATGTTCTCTGCTTGTGCTTATGAGCCTGATGCCGGCTTCCACACTTCCAGCTCGTTATATAAGCCCTCATCTTTGATCTCATCATCGTTCTGCCTTGTACCATATTTCCTTTGCATCTTGACACGTTTTACCTTGAGGAGACATTCCTCGAGTGTCCTTATCTTGCTTGCTTTCCTTGCATTATACATAGGTTTCTTCCTTGTGCTTCGAACTAGTTTCTCCTGCCTCTGACACCCTTCTCCTCACATTTAGAGCATTCTTTCTTCTTTCCTTTGAGCTCGGTAAAAACAGTAAGGAGGTCACAAGTTAACTTTTCCGAAATCATTAAAACTTCACGGGAAAGATATGGATTTATCTTTAAGACATGGTATGACTCCTTAAAATTGACTAGATTGGTGAGTAAACTTGTTCATTTAGAATCGTTAAGATAAATTGAACGATCATCTACATTGGTGGTAGGTTATATCTTTCTCAGCCCATGTAGATTATTAACAAGAAAGGAACACTATCTTTTCTATGAAATTGAGAAGAGTATCTTCAGGCATAGGCTTATCTCTTTTCCAGACTTGAAGGACTAAACTTATGGAAAAGGAACCCCAGGTATGAGCTTAGTTTTCTCTTTTTCATGCTCTGGACCTAAACATGAAAAATATTATGAGCGTACTTTATGTCTTTGTCATTCTCGCTAAAATATAAGAACAAAGCATCAAGTTTACTGTTGTCCATACCATTCTTGTAAATGAATGGAAATTTCCAAGTGATATTGCTTTCCTTCACACTCATTAAAACTAGAGTGTTTTTCTCGCTTATGAAGGAGCGTCGGTCTGGTGATCATTTACCCCTTTTTCATACCTTTCCGACTAACTACAAAAAAAGAATACCTTAGTTCACTCGGGCTAAGAGAGTTCTCCTTTGTATTGTTTTACACTTTTTCGGACTTAGGAGACTAACTTTATGAAAAAGCACCCCCATGGAGTCTTCTTTGGAGTTTTCAAAATATCAAAACTATGAAAACACCATAGAGCATTCACTAATTCAGGCTCGTAAAATCGATGAATCAGTGCATTCTCAAGAATTATTTTGTCTCTTCTTCGAGCATGCCAAAAATGAAGAAGCTCTTGATTTGGATTTCTTGGACTTGTTAAACCTTTACAAGAAAGAGGAACAGGAAGCTCATTCACATGATTTTTCAGATCATGGCAGCAAGTCTTGTTTCCTTGAGAAAAGCACCAATTTTTAGTCTACCAACAGTTGGGTTCTAGTATTTTGACCTTATCTCGATTTAGAAATTTTACTACTTCAGTTGGTCTTTTTTCGAATTTTATGGGGAATCTGTCAATGTCTCCTACATTGCATATTTGTGTCGTTGGTCTCTTTATGTCAAAAAATTGCCTAAGTCACTTTTGTGTCATGCTCATTGTTCAAGGATAAACCTTTGTGGGTTATTCTGTAGTTTCCTTGACCTTTTGTGTCGGACATTCCCTAGTATCATTTCATTACATCATGTCTTCAATGGTTTTTGTCATGAAATTTAGTACCAGGTCCCTATCCAATTTGTCTTTGACTTACCTCATGTTGTATTATGGAGGATTCCTTAATCCCTTCCTTCCAATGAATCTCTTCCTACTCACTGCAACACCTCTTTCTTTGGGAATGAGAGTTAGAGTTAGTAATAGTACCTTGGGGATTGCAGTCATTAGTGGCAATTTCCCTTGCAAATAGGTAATGGGAATACCTTACTGTCTCCTACTCGAGGGATTATTCAAGTGTTTGACTTCAAGTCCTTTTATTTACACTTGTTAGAATGTACTAGGTACATTGGGGACCATTTTCATTGATGGTGGTTTCCCTCATGTTTGTTAATGGTTTTCATTACTAACCAGTAATCAAATGGTTTCCTCCATGCTTGACTTCAGCTCCTTTATTCGCATGTTTAGGATTCGTACCTTTTTGGGCGGTTTGGATTGAAGACCTTGGGCCGACAGTAGCATCATCATATTTTTCTATTGCCCGAGTTGTGCAAGACCTTATCACACTTCATATGACATTTTGCTGAGACATAGATCCACCTTGTATTCTTGTGGCTATGATTGATTGTTGAGCATGGATCCACCTTGTTCATTTGTGCCCATGACTCCCTTAGATTTGATATGGCACCTTCTTTCATATTAAGCAACCATGATAGTTTCATCAATTATACATATGTTGGATCCACATGTTTATTTATGGAGATATTTTGTATATGGATTGTATGTCCCAGAGATCAGTTTTGTTTGACATTTATCTCTCTTTTAGGTACCTTTGTTCGAGCCTTTCGATATTGGATTCTTTGCTCTCTCTATACTCAGTTGTTTCCTTTATAATGTATTTTGGCTATTGTATTCCCCTCTAACCTCATACATTAGGGGACACCTATTATAGCTCAAAATGACACATCTATTCTTGTGACTGCTTTCCCATGATTCCGTCACATGTCAGCACTTCCATGATGAAACTTCATGAAATTCACTGAAAAAACACATATATTGGAGGACCCATATCCAAAGTTATGTAACTCCATTTAACCTCTTCTCTGCACTGTTGGAAAAGTATTTTAGTGAGATAAAAAAATTTAGAAGAAACCAAAGTCTAGAAATTATCAAAAGAAACCTAAAATGGCATTTTGTGATGTATACACGAGTTTTCCTACATGGTACCTGCGTATTCCAGTTTGTATACACGACTTGTTTTACATGGTAACTGCATATACCTTTGTATATGCAACTATTTCCATTGCAACCTATGAATCATACATGAGTATTATCACTATAACCCGTGTATATCACTTGTATACGTGACCGTTATCTCTGCAGTCCGCATATTTTTTCCTGTAGATGTCAAAAAAAGGAAGTTTCTCGAATTTTGGGTAGTTTGGGTGGTTATGCAATTGACTCCTTCAATTGTAACTAGTTTGTCTTTGACCATGTCTCTTCAGAAAGGTATAAACAGAGGTAGGGAGGTACATGAGAAGGGACTTGAACTTTCTCATTGTTATGCTGGAGGAATTGGGGCTCTTCTTCCCCACACCTTTTCCCTAGTGATCATCTCCTTGTGTAGCAAAGCTTGAAGGCTAAGTTCCTTGGAGAAAATAAGCAACATAACCAAATCAAGGTTTCATGAGGTGCCTAACTTGAAGAGAAGGTATACTTGTAATTTTTTCATGATTAATAAAGATGTGATTTCCTTCTTCTTCCCAAATCATTTTTCAATGTGTGATTGAATATTTTTTTATGATCAGATGTTTATGTTAATCAGATTAGGATTTCATATTACTTTGATTATCATTGCTTTATATGTGGTCATATTGGTTTGAGGAAGGCAGAATTCATTTTGCAGGTCTCTTGGAGCAAGAGGAGCAAGAGGAGGATTAAAGGGATACTTGGATCAACCTTCATTTGGCTAAGGTAGGAACCGGTCTAATCTTTGAATCTTGTTTTATATACTTACAAAACTATATGCATCTCTCTTTTAACCCCAGTATAGTGATGGCCTCTTCAACTGATCCAGATTTATGCAGGAATGCAACACAATACACAAATAACCATAGAAACAAATATTCAACAGAAATAACACTTCATTTCATTAATCAATAACTGAAACTTGTTTACATACAGAATGGAAATAAACTAGCTAGAGTGCTGGTAGCTTACCTCTGAGAAGAGATGTAGCGGCTACATGCCTCTGAACTCTGTGTTACAATGAGGCTCAAAGGCCTATATATTATTGAAAAACAATGGAAACCCTACACATCCAAAAACCTAACCCTAGGAGGTGAAGCGCCTTAATGTGGGCCCCATTGGGTAACTTGGTACATCAATTTCTCGAGGTCATAACTTTAGCATACCACCTCCGTTTGACGCACATGATACATCATTAAAAAGACCTATTTAAGGAATACATCCACAAATGGAAAATATTGAGTTTGGAACAAACTCATATTTGCTTGACCATTCGATGCCAGAAAAACATCGTTTAGGGAATCAAAACGGCTCCAGAAGTTTAGGACCTGAAAACTGCCAAAAATAGTAAATTGTGCTACAATTAAGGAAACTAGAAAACTGAAAGAAATAGTGGTGGGGGTCCAATAGGAATAGGTGGGTGGCCACCAATATCCTCTTGTATCATTACTCTCCCCTAGGAAGCAATGGTCCCCATTGCATTGAGTTCATCCATGAGATGAGGAAACTTTTGTTGAACTTGGTCCTCGGTGAGTCACTTTCCTTGGTGAAGGAGTTGGCTTGCTTTGACAACTTGATATAGCTGGATCTTCTGCTGGCGGGTGTTCTTGATCTATGTGTCCATAATCCGATCAGTTGTGGCTTGTTCCATGCAATCGAGGTTTAACTTTTTTGGTGTGAGTTGTTCTACCATGGCTGATGTGTCCAGTAGAGGTGGAAAGTAGGGCCAAAGGCGGTCCACATTGAACATGGGGTGCAAACCAAAGAATGGTGGAATACTGATCTCAAAGGAATTGTCCCCGACAGCCTTGGCCATGGTGTATGGCCCATATTGGAGTGATTAAAGCTTGCGGTGGGGTCCAACGAGGCGCTCCTTCTGTAAATGTAGCCACACTTTATCGCCCACCTGGAAGTTGTGTTGCACTCGATGTTGATCATGTCGCTACTTGTACTTAGCATTAGATCTGTCCAATATATCATGAACCTATTGGTGAATGTGCTGAATGCGCTCAATGAAGCTGTTTTCCTTGGAAAATTCAGACTGGATATGAGCTGAATCAGCCTGAGTAGCTGCAAATGGCATGGCTACGTCAATGGGACATAGTGGCTCGAATCCCAAGCCCACCTAAAAGGGGTTATGGTTGGTTGAGCTATGGAGGGCCCGGTTATAGCTGTGTTGTACATAGGGGAGCCTCTCATCCCATGTACCTAGATGCTTTGAGTTGTACATGCATAAAATGTGTACGATCATCCTGTTGACGACCTCTATCTGGCCATTAGTCTGGGGATGGAATGCTGTGGACTTTGTGAGCTTGGTGTCTAGCATTGACCATAGGCTTGACCAGAATGTACTAAGGAACCTAATGTCCTGGTTTGAGATTATAGACTGTGGGATACCAAAGTGTACCCACACTCATTCAAAGAAGAGTTTAGCATTGGCTTCTGCTGTGATATTCTTCTTGCAGGTTGCCATTATGGCCATCTTTGAGAATATGTCAACGACCACAAACACACAGTCATTGCCATGCTTAGTAGAAGGAAGGCTTGACATGTAATCCATGGAGATGGATTCCCAAGGTCGAATAGGGGTAGGCAACAGAGTATAGAGGCCTTGCTTCTTGATGGATGGTTTGGCAATGGCGCAGGCAGTGTAGGATCGGATGTACTTCCAGAAGTCCTGTCGAAGGTTTGGCCAATATAAATACTTCTACAATACTACCACTATTTTATCGACCCCAAAATTCCCAGTGACCCGACTGTAGTGCGCTTCCCAAATCATCTTGGCACACTCGCTTGAAGGAACAAAAAGGTGTCCCATGTGACACAGTAGTACATCCTGTAGGTGAAATTTTGGAACTTGGTTTCCCTCCAAGAGCGTCTCATATGTGTGGCTGAATTCTGGATCGCTCTTGTAGAGAAGTGGCCAATCAGAACTCTCATGCCCACAAGAGTTGAGCATGATCATTATCGCCACAATTAGTGGTCGGCTAAGGCAGCCTGCAACATTATTGGTGCTTCCCTTCTTGTACTTGATGTTCAAATGAAACTGCTGTAGATATGTGGACCACTTTTGATGGCAATCGTTTTGTAACTTCCCTTGTGTCTACATGAACTACAGGGGTTGGTGGTCTATGTGGATGATCATTTCCTTCCTCAAAATGTAATGCTTCCATTGCCGACAATCCTGTACAATGGAATACATCTCTTTGTCATAAGTGGGATATTTACAGACTGTGTCTGACAATGTCTCATTGTGATATGCCACTAGATGCCCTTGTTGAGTAAGGACTTCCCCAATAGCATAGTCAGAGGCATCTGTCTCAATCTCAAATGGTTGTTGCAAGTCTGGTAATGTGAGCACTGGGGCACAACAGAGGCGATGTTTCAATTCTGTTGAGTTTCTGACCAAAAGAATTTTTCTTTTGCTCCTCCCTTGGTGACTTGACTCAAGGGCCAAGTGATATGAGAGAATCCCAACACAAACTTGTGATAGAAATTAGTAAGGCCCAAAAAGCTATGAATCTCTGTTAGAGTAGTTGAGGCTGGCCAATCCCGAATGACTTGGATCTTGGTTGGATCCACATGTACCCCATAGTCATCAATAATGTATCCTAGATACTGAACCTGGTTCATGCCAAAAGTTCACTTGTCCAAATTGGCACACAACTTGTGCTGCCGCAATGTTTGGAGGACCTGTCGGATGTGGTGGAGGTGCTCTTCCCAAGTCTGGCTGAAGATCAGGATGTCATCAAAGTACACTACTACAAATGAGTTGGTGAATGGCTGCAAGATGTTTTCCATCAGTCTCATGAAGGTTACAAGAGCATTTGTCAGCCCAAAAGGCATGACCAACCATTCAAAAAGGCCCTCATTGGCTTTAAAGGCAGTCTTCCACACATCGGTTCTCTCGATTGGTACCTGGTGATACCCAGACTTTAAGTCGATCTTGCTAAAATATTTTTCCCCTTTAAGTTGGTCTAGGAGGTCATCAATCCATGGGATCGGGTAGCTATTCCGGACAGTGATCTTGTTCAGCGTCCGATAGTCAATACAGAGTCTCCAAGTACCATCCTTTTTCTATACCAACACGATCAGGCTCCCACAGGGAAATCAACTTGGCTGGATGTGACCCTTCTACAGTAGCTCCTGAATTTGCCTCTTGATTTCATCATTCTCTAGAATAGAGTGGCGATAGATTGGTCCATTGGGTAGCGGCGCACTTGGGGTTAGATCAGTGGGGTGCTTGACCTAATAGTGGAGAGGCACCATGGTGGGTGAGGTGAATATGTCCCGATACTCCTCCACGACCTTGTCCATTTGTTGTTGTCATGCGGAGGGGCCCTGTTTGGAGGTTGTGGCCACGATATTCTTCTTTCCCTAAGGGTGGATCATCAAGAAAACAAAATTCCTGATTTTGGAAATGAACTTACTGCATTGTTTTGCAGTAACCAAAGAGATAGTGGTAGGGGGTGGTACCTATGGTATCCTGTACAAATTATTTCCCAACGTAATAATAACAGTGTGAGGCCGGGACTCATACATAGCATGTCACTTCCATCAGTATGGTTGACCTAATAATACATCACAAACATCAAGAGGAGCAATATCACATAATACCTCATCAGTGAAGGGCTTCATGCTATAGGGAAGGTGGCACTGTTGGCTGACGCAAAGATCTCATCCTTGGTTAAGCCACCCGATGGTGTATGGTTGTAGGTGTGTTGTGGTCTAAAAACCCAACCACTTCACAAAATCTCCTGAAATTAGGTTGTTTTGGCTCCCATTGTTGATGATGAACTGTAGTGGGGAACCCTTTACCCACATCTGGGAGTGGAAAAGATGCTCCTCCTCCTCTGAATCTTCTAGTTCTTCCTTAGGGATCTTCATGGTGGCAACGGTGGCGTTGGGCTCTGCATCGACAATCTTCTTCCCTCTATCATTCCCATTCTTGAGTTCAAATTCAGTGTCAGAGTATGCATCTGATTCAGAAGCCTTTATCTCAGCCACCAATGACTGCTTAGCCCGACACTCACTTGTGTTGTGAGTGGGGCTCTTATAGAACTCACACTACTTTCTCGCTTCCTTCTTCGGCTTTGCAGTGTTTCTCTTTGCTTGCGGCTTTGGCAAGTTTTCTTGAGTCACCATGCCTTGGATGTGTCCTTGGTTCTACGGTTTGGGGGCACCTTTCCCTTGCTTATGATTCGCAGATCCAAAGTCTTGCTTTTTCTATTTGAATTTTTGCTCAATTTTGGAAGCATACCGATATGCCGTACCAAGCGAGGAGATGTCGAGGAACTCCATTTCCTCCTGAATGTATATGTGCAGACAACTACGGTACTTCAGCACCAAAGGTTTCTCTGAATCTTTGATACCCAACTTGGTGCGCAGGGTATGGAACAAATTCATCAGCTCATGCACATCTTGATCTCTTTGCTGCCGCAACGTAGTCCATTGGATGTACTTGTCCTCATAGCTCCCCATCGAATAATATTGTCCCTTTATGGCATCTTGGAAATAATTCCAAGTGGGTATGGTTAAGAATAGAGAGGGTTCCTCCTCATCCTTTCTCTCACAGTAGGTTCCCACCAGTCCTTGACATGGGGGGCAACTTTGAGTAGAGAAAAAGTAATCTTTTCTCGATCATAAAAGTCATGAACCGAGAAATATCCTTCTAATAGATTCAACCATTTATCTACAGTGTCTGCATCTATTTGACCATCAAATATGGGAATGTTGAAGTTTACTTGTACCTTAAAAGGGGTTGCACCTCCAGAGTGGCTGCTAGATGCAGATGCATCGCCAGTGGGAATTCGTTGAAGGATCTTGGCGAAGTTATCCATCATCGAGTTCCTTTGTTTTTCAAGGGCCTCCTCGAGCAACATTTTGATAGGATCTTCTACTCCCTCGTCTTTCTTTTCGTCCCCCATGGGTGGTCGTGAGGATTTGTGAGGTTGATCTTGCAAAGGTTCAACCAGATCGAGCCCTAACTCTTTATACCCCACCCTTGTTGGGGACATGCAAAGAAGGATTGAGAAAGAGTAGATTGCTTTGATACCACTGATCCGGATTTATGCAGGAACGCAATAGAATATACAAATAACCATAGAAACAAATATGCAACGGAAATAACACTTCATTTCATTAATCAATAACTGAAACTTGTTTACATACAGAATGGAAATAAACTAGCTAGAGTGCTGGTAGCTTATCTCTGAGAAGAGATGTGGCGGATACATGCCTCTAAACTCTGTGTTACAATGAGGCTTGAAGGCCTATATATTATTGAGAAACAATGGAAACCCTACACATCCAAAAACCTAACCCGAGGATGTGAAACACCTTAATGTGGGTCCCATTGGGTAACTTGGTACATCAATTTCCTGGGGTCGTAACTTTATCATACTACCTCTGTTTGACGTGCATGATACATCATTAGAAAGATCTGTTTAAGGACTACATCCATAAACAACAAATAGTGAGTCCAGACCGGACTCATATTTAGCCAACCATTCAATGCCAAAAAAATGTTGTTTAGGGCCTCAAAATGGCTCCGGAATTTTAGGACCCGAAAACTGCCAAAAATAGAAAATTGTGCCACAATTAAGGAAACTGGAAAACTGAAAGAAATAGTGGTGGGGGTCCAAGTGGAATAGGTGGGTGGCCACCAATATCCCCCTAGATCATAAACCCTAGCCATAGGAAACTTTCCTCTACAACACCAACCTCATAAATTAATAGGCTGTCCAAATATATAATTACATCATAGCTTCGAAAGCATAAGGATGCTATTCGATTTGGACGAAAATCAAGCTTACTAAACTAGTCAAAATCCCCCATATGTGCATAAATCACTTTCCTAATCTGTCAAGATGCTCACGAATTTGATGAGTGAGATGTACCAGCTGATAAGTGATGGAAAGAGATCATATCCGTGCTTTTGAATAGAGAAAATAAAGGAGGATGAGTTGGGGAAAAAACAAGACAGTTACTCCAAGACTAGCTTTTCCCTTCTACCTTAAAACTGCTAAAAGCAAGGAACCTTTCAGAAAAAGCAGAATTTTGTTTTTTCTATTCTGGCATTACTACAGATTTGTCGAAATTGATTCTAGTATGTTTCTAAATCACTCCTTAAGCCATTTTTAGCATTTTTTGAATTATAGGTGCAAGTGGATGCCAACTAGCATAGTAAGGAATCTAGGAATATGACAAATTTGACAAATTAATGTCTCCTATGTGTAACTATGGGTTTGATTATTCCAACATAGCCTTAGCATCATCTCCCTCTAGCTCTAGAACTTCTCCACTAATGTACTAATCCAAATCATTCTCTTCAAGGATCAAGGAGATTATGTACTTCCATTCTCAGAAGTTATCAACTTCTCCAAGCTTGTATTCAAGCTGAGTATGGTGAGTAATCTTTTCAAATGAGAATCTCAAATGTAAATAGAAAATATTTAGAGCTTACCGATTTGAGGTTTTCGATATGCTTCTAGAGTTGACTAACCTAGGTTCTGTCATAGAAACCCTAATTTTCCAAACTTGGATTTTGAAAATTTTGTTTGGACAGAAAGATGCGCCACCTTGAGGCAAGTTTCTCAGCAAGGTATTTTTATGAAGATTGAGTGGGAAGCCTTTGACACTTGATTCCCTAGTTTCTCCAGGCACTATTGACAGGGTGACAAATGAAACTTCTTCAAATCAGATTATGCTTCCACCAAAAGATGCACCCTACTGAGGTGATTTAGCTTATTCCTCTTTTCTTGATGATCTGCGGAGAGAATGCCTTGAACTAGGAAGCCCTAGTTTCTGCTGCTACACAATTCCTTCTTTTAGATAGGTTCTAATACCATGTTAGTTTTTCTAATCTAATTATCTTGCTTAGGATCTTTTTTTGAAAGAATAACAAGTTCATCAAGATACACAAGACACAAAGATTTTCGCCGTGGAAACCATAAAGGAGAAAACCCTACAAACTTCCACATAATAGTTCCATCACAAATACTGTATCACAAGATGATCAAACCCAATAAGAAGAAGTCTTTTGTAGCTATCTATCTCTCCTCCTTGTCTCTCTCTGTCTCTCCTCATGCAAATTGAGTGAGTGAGTGTGTGTATAAATAAGGGAGGGTGTTTCCCTATTTATACCTTCCAAGTGAGTGACATAATACATGAATGGGGCCAACCTCTTACCCTAACATGGCTGAATTCTCCTAGAGATACTCCAAAAACACATTACATGATATTATACTAGGGACTATTTCCCCGAATTACAGCGGATGTTGTACCTAAAGGTCCATATACAATAATGACATCCTGAAATGAGGAAAACATCTCCAATGGGGGTACATCAACATACAATGATAATATACGTCAATATATCTTCTTAGTTTACAAATACATCAACAAGGGAAAGTTCATAAAGTGGTTTAGATCACTCCCTACAACCTCCATAAGCTCATGGTGTGAGGATGGAACTCTTTTAAGGGGCAAGGCTGAGGATGGAACCCCTCAAATTGGCATTGTAGGTAAAAAATGGATGGATGGATACACATATGAAGGGAGTGTCAGTATGGGTGGGTGATGAACAAATGTTGGCTCAAATCAAGAAAACCACTTCACTTATTTTAATGGCATCTTTTATTTGCTAGACACATGAATTAATTGTTGAATCAAGCTTGGGGGACTTCTTATTTCTCCTTATGATCCTTGTTACAAGTATGTAGAACAATTTACTAAGATAGATAAAATGAAAACAAGTTTAAGAAATTTATGTACCCTTCAACCCTTGGAACCAACAAATATAATAGCTTGTATTCCCGCCACTAGTGCCATATAGACCAATATGTCCTTTGTCATCCCCACCTCTATACTAAGAAAGATGCAATCTTGACTATTATATCAAGTAGTTAGTTAGATCGGGTTTTGGAAATAAAGATATCCCTGAAAAGGTATTTAGAAAGTGGAGTCCCTAATCCCTAGTTAGTAAAAAAAACTCATTAAAGGCATGATCCTATGCAACCTTATAAATAAAAGTTCAAAAATGGTATCCAAGATCCCATATTTAGCCTCGTAGGTGTCTTGTAATGGTGGTGATATTCCCATTCTTATCATCGAGTAGGGTTAGCATTCAGTCTCATCCATCATCTTATTTTATCATGTTAGGTTTACCATTTTCATTTTAGGTACCAAAATGTAATATGCATTTTGGTTTTTAAGGAAATGGAATTTGTTTTCTTTTTTGGGGTTTTTCATTTTTATTTTTATTTTTGTGTCAAATTTGCAAATTCTTTTAGTAATGTTGGGCATGGAAATTTTTCATGGATGACCTTATCCATGAGTGTATATCTATATCCTTATCCTTTTTCATTCAATTTTATTTCTATTTGAAAAGAGTGTTGACTAAATATCAAACCTTTTCAACCCATATATGACCATAACCTATCAAATATTGACAAAAAAAGACTACTACAATAGTAAAATAGGCCCAAAAAGACTAAACGTTTTTTAACTAGAATGAGAAAAGAGTTTCTATTAAAATAGATGTTGTATAAAAAAACATATGGCTTTTTAAGAAAAAATTACACACTAGAGGCCATTCCAACAACAAAAAATAGATTTCTTTGTCTCTCTATCTGTAACACAAATGTTTCTAGTCTTACAATTTCTTTTGTCTACTAAACTAGAATAGATTCTAAGATAAGAGTTTCCTAAAAACTTGATTTTACAGTACATAAATTAGAGAAAACATGGTAATTTTGAGAATATGGGTTTCCACAATTCTCTACATGAGTTGTTTACTGGCATGCACTATAGTCCAATTGTTGTAGGTGGGTGCATTGTTGGTCCATGGATTCATCCTCTTTGTCTTCTAATTGGTCCTCCTCTATTGAGACTATTGATACCTCAATTGTTGAGTTGGCCCTGTAAAATTGGGGATCCAATTCTTTTCTCAAGTATTTGATCTCATATTGCAAGTTGTGGGAGTGATCCTCCTACTCCTTTATTTTCCCTCTTAGAGTTTTGATCCCAGAGGCCATTAATGTATTTTTGGTAGGTTTCTTATATAGTTTATTGTTTAAATTATTTTTATGCTAGAGAAATGAGTGTATCTCCCCTTTGGTACTCCTTTCCAAATCCTTCTTCCAATTTTCCAAATGACCAATGAAATACTCTATAGAATTTTAGACTTCATCAATTTTCCAGTGGCATCTTTCTTAGGTCATGCATTGCATATTTTGTGAGCCATTGTTGTCTTTTTTGAACTCCATAAAAATTAGTATAGTTAATACCCACCTGCTATCAACTTTTAGAATCAAATTGGCTTGCCACCCTCTAGAATTATACCATGTTCCTTTAAACGCCATCCCATATCCTTGATTACAAATAATCGCATGTATCATATTTCGTCGATATGCCATCTTCTCATTTCACATGTTGAAACTTATGGAAGTATAGTTAGAGAACTCCATTGGAAGCTTTTATAGATTAGGAAAATAGGCCCAAAAAGACTAGTAGATAGGCAACTTCTTTGGAAATTTTTATTTGTCTAGAAAAAATGATTTTATTTTTTGTTTTATGAGGCTTTAGTGGTTCAATTCCCAACAATGAAAAGCGAGGGCCTTAAACAAAAACACTGTATATTAATGTTTTATCTATAACTATTTTTTCCCCTAAATATTTAAATCAAAATTTATGTTTTTGTTTTAGAGAGAGTCCATATATAAGATAACAAAATCCTCTAATGAAAGAGGGTTTAATGCAAACCACTAGTTTATATCATAGGTGTTAGAATTTAGTGATAGGAATATGGCATTGCAATAGTGGAAACATGTTAAGGAACTCGTATAGAAAAAAATATAAATGTTTCTCAATTTCTGTCATGTACCCATACCCTCATTATCATGCAGAATTGAAAATTTTCTTAAAGAACCATGGTTCTTCTTTTGAAACAAATGGAATGGCCATGAAAAAACTCTTCAACATTCATGCTTAAGCATAAAACCCACTGTAACAGCCCTTCACCCCTGGATAGATCCATTTTGTGACCGAAAATGCCTTTTCTGCACAGAACCCATCCTTTCTGCCCTCTGCTTTCTGTATTCCCCTTTCCTCCTTCCGATGCTGAATCTAGAATAAAAAACACAGCATGCAACAGAGTCATTCAAACCAAGTTCCAGCTTCCGCTTCTGCCCTTCTACCTTTAGAACCCAGAAATCAGAAACATAGCTTTTGGCAGAATACTTTATCCACGTTCTGCTTTCCGCCTTTCCACCCTCTAGTGCAGAACTTGGGAATCAAAAAACTCACAAACGACAGAATCCTTTATCCATGTTTCTGCCTTCCGCATTCCTCCTTTCCTGCCTCTAGTGTGGATCTCGAGAATCAAAAAACTAACAAAAAACAGAATCTTTTATCCATGTAAACGCATTTCCGCCCTCTAGTGCGAAACTCAGGAATCGGAAAAGTAACTTTTTATCTGAACCTTTTTCCCATGTTTTTCCTCCCGCCTTGTGGCTTCCGCAGGAAGATTCCAGGGTGCGGACATTAGAGGAAATTTCAATTTAAAATGGGCCTTCCAAAAACAATACAAATTCCATGTCATCATGTATTAGCCAATCAAAATTCTTTAAAATTAAAATAGGGAGCACCTCTTAAACAATTTTTTAATATAAATTTAGGGATAGGTATAGTAAAAAAAATACATTTTTTGTTCGTATTTTTTACATATATCCCTGTGTTTTTACTCAAATTTCGATCGGGAGACCTCGTTGGATGCAAAATTTAATTCCGCATCCAACGAGGTTTCCTGATCGAAATTTGAGTAAAAATACAGGGATATAAGTTGAAAATACAAACAAAAAAATAGTTTTTTTCTTTTCTTCCTCCAAAATTAATAAATATTATTTTATTGTTTTAACTATAATTTTATTAATTTTCCTTAGGAGGCCCATTTTGAGTTGAAATTTACTCTAATGAAACACACTTTCTTCCTTGAATTTTCTGCCCTTTCTCCGCTTGTGACTTCCGCCTTCTGCAGGAGGATCCCGGGGTGCATAAAACCAATGTTCTACCTTGTCTTTTCTCTTGTTTTCCACATTCCACCTTCCGTAGGAAGATCTTGGAGTGTGGAAAACATTCATTCTGATTTATTTCAACTTCTCTCTTTCACCTCCCACCCTCCTTCTTGCGTAGGCGGATCCCGGGGTGTGGAAACACTTAAGTCAGATGCCTTCTGACTCTGTAACTAGGCCTCTAGACTCCATGATCATAAGTAGAATACATTGAAACATACAAGGCATATACATATGAAAATGCAAGAACATTTAACAACAGTAACTCTATTGAAATAATTAGCAAACATTCATCACATTCAATTCATTCATAAGAAATTGCATTGCATAAATAAGAATAACAGAGAATGCTTATCTTGAAGATGAAGTTGTCCCGCAACTAGCTATGTCACTGCAACGTTCCACCCAACCATAGGCCAGTTCTGTTCATTAATCTCTCAACGTGCCACCCCTGAGCTAGGCATGACTTCCACAAGGAACTAGGGAACAACAGACTCACACACAACCATATCATATCATACACAATCAAGCCGACACATAGTTGGGTTTCATAGACTGTCCAGCCAAGCCAACACACAGTTGGGTTTACCAGGCTACGGGCTAACAAGACAAACAAATGTGTTTCACAGGATGCTCATATAATCCATCTCACTGCTGGGTTTCACAGGCTATTCAACCAAGCCATCTAGTTGGGATTATCATGATTTCCAGCCAAGGATTACGCACATGGAAAAATGCACAACAAGACACAGCCAAGCCAACTACCAGTTGGGTTTATCAGGCTACTAAGCCAAGCCAATATCTTATTTAGTTTCTCAGGTTTCCCATCCAATCCAATATACAATTGTGTTTCACAAGCTATCATCCAATCCAATATGCTTTGGGTTTCACAGGATGCTAAGGAAGTGGAAAGGTAGAATGACTAAGCTAGTGGCTCATTCAAGATCTAGGGACACCTCCACAAGATCTATCTAGCCTGGAATCCATATTACCTACACCCCAACTGTTACAGAGAGAAATTCCTATGGCTTGGGGTACCACAACAGACAGCTAGACTCTAGAAATCAATCTTTCCCAATATACAATAGAAATAAAAACATCTAACACTAAAGGATCGAACCTCGTACCTTATTCCGGACGGTTGAAGTAGATCCCCGTTGAGCTTTCCAATCTTCAGCTTGAATTGTTATAGCACGTCCTCAAAAAAAAGTAAACAATACAAGCATACTATATTTCATGGTGTTATATCTATTCTAGCATATATAATCAATAATGTAAAAGCATTTGACATATTCCAATGGATCCAATATTCATTCAAATACACATTACTGGACAGGAAAAGATATTTCTATTAATATGAATCAGAGATTACAAGTGACAAGCTCTGACGGCACGTCTGCGAACCGGAGAAACTGAATCCCCCACTTGGGCCTCCACCTCCTCAATCCTCCATCACTTCGATAGCAAGGTTACTAGCAAAAGGCAAGCTTGGGAAGAACACAACAGTTCTCCAAGGGACAAAGGGATGCAGACTCAAGCATAAGTTCTGGCAACAATGGACTACAGTTTCGTTACTCTCAATTCTCTCTTATGCTTTCAATGTCTCAATGGGTTCCTTATATAGCTTTTCAAATGGATACTGAAAGGTTGAATCCGTGCGATCTCAAGGCATATGGAAGGCCAGGAGTCATATGAGTCAGATCCAAGTCAAGGAATGCTCCAAAAGGTTTTGGATTGTGCACACATCTCAATGTACGCGACTATAGAGGGAATATCCGCATATGTATGCGGTTATCAGGGAAAAGGCCGCGTATATCATTTTTCTTATGTTTTTAGGAATGGTCAAGGATACATCAAAAGACAAAAAGTGGTCCATAGGGGCTAATGAGTCTGCAGCGGGACAGGGGAAGGCCATACAATGTGTGATTCACCTAGTGTGGTGAAATCCGCTATAACAGATGCCCCCTAATGTATGAGAGTAGAGGGGTTATACGATGGCCGAAATACATTATAAGTCCATCCCAGAAGTGAAGTGATGAAGGTACCCAAATGGAAGACCAGCCACCCAATCAGCATAATACCATAATACAACTCTGCATATAACTGCAAATACATATAGCAGTCCCAGATACATAAGAGTACAATGGCCATGAATAGGCATGAAACATGATAGCACATATGTGGTCATCGCCACATACAATATACATAGATCAAAATCTCCATGATGAAGATATACAAAGGACCATGATCTCCACAAAGGCTGAAGATATATAACAGATCAAGATCTCCATAGTGGCTGGAAATGTCTGACATATACTGGAACAAGTCACGAGAGCTGAAATCTCATGAACACTGGCACGATCAAGGAGGTAGCATATAGTGGATGCCACCAGTCTGGAAGGTCTTCTACAGAAACCGCTACGAGTACATGTCCTACTATGCGAATAGAGGTGTCGAGGTCGAACATAGTAGTCCATTGTCTGATTACCGGTCATTGATGTATACCGTTAACAGACGCGAGATCACCCACCAATAATGAAAATGGGAATCAAGGTACTAGAGTGCAAACTAACAAGTGTGAATAAATGTGTTGAGGTCGAACACTTGAGAGAATCCATCGATCAGGGGACAGTGATGTATTCCCAAAACTGTCAATGGCGAGAGAACCTACCACTGATGACTGCAGTCTCAAGGAACTCAAAATGACTCTAGACTCCAATCCCAGAATAAATGATCTGAAGTCGATGGGATGAAATCCGCTGGAAGGAGGGCATTAGGGCATCCCCCATCATCCAACATGAGGTACTCAGCAAGGCTGTATAATATGGAAGAACTCGATCATAAGGTGCACGAACCAGTAACTGTACCGGGAATGGCCGACATGCAAAGTCAATATAACTGAGGAATGGCCGACTCAGGTTTCAACTTCCTTCGAACAAGAGCATAACGGTGTATGGTGACTGAATGAAGGCAGCATAGACTCGATATACAAACTGGGACATCTCTATGACGCAGGAGGCATCAATAGAGGCTCCATAGGGACTGGAAGCTTAACCAGTCGGTGGAGATAAAACTCAGATAACGAGTACAGCTCCTAAAGTCAAACTATAACCCAACCAATGGATGTGATATACAGTGCTCTGTTCGAAGGCGACACGACTCGACAGCTGCCAATGATAATATCTTTTCTTGTCCGGCTTTTTGGTTTTTTGATTTTTTTTTTGTCTTTTTCAGTTATTTGAAAAGCTTGAAAAAAGAATAAACTAGTTTTATAGTTACAAACTAGGAGGAGACGAGTGTCATTTAGGGAAAACAAACTAGTTCCAAGCAGTAGAACATACCTATGCTCAATGCAAGGATACATGTGTAGGATATCGACACTCGGGGGAAAATCCCCTCCCGGTAAAAAGGGAATCAAGCTGCGAAGGATATAAAGAAAGGCTCTACATGGCTAGACATGAGACAAGATCGGGCTATATGGCTGAAACACAATGTCAGGGAAGCCGGCATAAAGCTCAATAAGACAGGAAAATCTCATGATAATGCATCCACAACTTAATACAAGGGAGTTCGGGGGGTCACGGCCAGCATAAGATCAAGAGGAGTATGAATCTCTTGCTAAATGTCATGGCAATACTATACAATGGACTCCCACACCCTAAAGGGGGAAACATCGGCATGGGCACCAAATGCAAATAAGGCGCTAACTAGGGTACCCATGTAAGGTGAGACTCTACCACTCATATCATGCCACTTCTATAGCAGCAAGAAGGCTTCGTGACATAATAGAGTGGGTTCGTACCTAAGGATATAGTGACATGGTCATAAGGTCATGCAAAATGAAAATGGTGGTGAACCTAACCTATATGTCAGTATAGATGTTATACCTGAGATCAGTATGAACGGGTCAATCCAAAGGCTAAAACGGTGCTGAAAACGGTCTTCTACATCACAGATTAGGTCATAAACGGTCCAAAATGGTTAGAAACGGTCAAAACTATAGGAAAGGGGGTAAAAAATTTCAAATATTTGAAATTTTTTCTATAAATAGTAAAAAATAGAAATCATTTGAAACTTTTACCCATTAGAGCTCTGATACTCAACTGCAAATTCCAGGAGATCCAGCCGACGGAATTCACAACCGTCTCTTCCAGGTATTTACTCATGTTCTCTGCTTGCATTTCAATACAATTTTTACAATTTTTCATGGTCAAATGAGTTTCTTAAGGCCAAACTTACATGAGCGCTATGGCCCACGTGGGTATCGAGGCTTTTTCGGCGTATAGGGCTGGCTATACGCAGAAAAGGGACCAAAAACCGCATACATACGCGGCTGTTTTCAAAACAGCCGCGTATGACGCCGCACATAAGGATTTACATGAATCTAATGGACATTTTGGTCAATTTCTCATGTAGAATGGTGCTAGAGTGGAGAGAACGCGAGCATGGTGACGTAGAGGAAGCAGTAAGGGATGACAGAATGGCTCAAGAAGCTCTAAGAAGATGCGGACTCTACAAGTTTTTGTGCCTAGGTGGCTTGGGGGCCAAACCAGGACTACTACAGATGCTGGTAGACTATTGGGATCCGGACTCAGAGTCCTTCCGGCTAGATGGTATGTCCCTCATCATTGAGGTGGAGGATATCTAGTTTATCACAGGTCTATCACAGCGAGGTGAGATGGTGAACCTTCGTGCCCGAGGAGGGCCAGGTCATGGGCTGACTATCTACGAGTACATAGCTGTGTACTTCTACCTAGAGACGGAGAAGGTGGGGAGCCAAGTTCCCACCAACGCTATAGAGGTGCTGGGCCTAAAGGCCATACTACTGACGCTGGGCAGGATAGCAGGCTTAGCATCACTCCATCAGGCCTCTTGGCCACTGATGTTCTATGCGGTGGAGTGCATGACACCGACCATCTATGACTGGAACACTTCCCTACTGAGCAACATGAAACATCAGCTCAGTGAGTGCAAGGCAGGTAGGATACAGAACTTCGGGTTCAGCAGCATCTTGAGCACATTTTTCTTTGAGCATGTTCCAGGATTGATCCCTAGAGTGGATGTTCCTCTCCACAGGGTTCGAGATCCATCCCAACGACATTGGGCAGACGCGATGCGCAGACTGGGGGGTGGTAAGGTGGCCAAACCTTATCCAGTAGACTTTTTCCATGGTGGCGACGACAGATTGTTGCCATAGAGGACTACCCTTATGCAGGGATAGACTTCCGGGGGGACCCGAACATGCCATTACCACCAGGATCAGCATATGGAGACATAGGTAACGAATCTCGACCCTTACTCTTTTCAAAATTTTTGAATTATTTAATTTTTTTGTGTTTTCTTGTTTAATGGAATAAAAAAGACATGGTTTTGGGTGACAATATATAATGACATCTACCATTCATGTGCAGATGTGGGACCACAGCGACCAGAGGGCTTCCCACGTCATAGACGGAGGGGAATAGGAGATGATATCACCGGTGTGGATACGGAGCGAACGCTCCAAAGCATCCATACCAACTTCGTGCAACTGACTCACAGGATTCCCATGGCGCAAGTCGAGGACTTTCCTGAGGCTATGCAGAGACAGATGGTGGGTGTACCACGCGCATGGATGCGTTTATTCCAGCAACTAGCTAGAGCCGTGGTGACATATCATGATCACAACCCTCATCCACCTCCACAGGACTAGACACCTGGGAGTGTATCTATTTTGTACTACCGTGTATATGATGGTGGCTTCCAAAGCCCCAATTTTGTATTATGACATTATGTATTACCACATTTTTTATATATATAAAAAGATTTATGGTGATCGGTTTATTTATTTACATGTGTAAAAATTGTGTTTATGATTAATTTATGATGAATGAAACAAATGCCAATCTAACACATAGTTAGCATATGAGTCAGCAATTTGATTATAATTTCTTGGAATGTGTATATATGTTATATTTTCAAACTACAGTTCTAGCAATCTCACACGTAATAATCTCCTCAATAACGTCGGATCTCTAACATGGTACAAACCATTGAGCTGTGACACTACTAACTCTGAATCAAGACGTACCTCAAGAGAGAGAACACCATGAGAAATGGCATCTCGTAGAAGCTCGATAACGGCACTATATTCAGCAACATTGTTGGAAGATGGCCGTAGACATTCACCTCCTGAAGACAGTACATGACCCATAGGAGTATAAATCACCCAAGCAGCTGAGGCTGAGTGTTGAGTGTGACAGATTGCACCATCCGCAAATCCTATGTAGGTGGAAGATTCCATCGGCATCTGCCACAAGAAATGGAAACTAATCACAAACCCGATCACGATAAACAAGACCTAACTATGCAAAAAATTTGTACAATAATATACAACAAGCAGCCTTGGCTAAAGATCATGCATAGTATTTTTTAAGATAGAGCCCATTTCTAGGCTCCGCCAAGGCTGTGCCTTCGTAATCCACTAACTCGTAGGCACCCTTCTCTAATACATGCTTGACCACGTAAGGACCACGCCACATAGGATTGAACTTCCCTGCCCCCAAGGGTTCTTTCGATTGATCCCAAAAAAGGACCAAGTCTCCCTCACTAAACACTCTTGGACAGACAAACTTATCGTATTGGGTCTTTACGCGACGCTTATTAACCTCTAGAGTCACCAAGGCATCTCTATGCTGCTCATCGAGTTGCTAAAGGTGAACCAAATGCTCCTCCAAAGGAGAAGTATCTGGTAAGAGTTCCACAGCTAACTTCAACGAAGGAATCTCGCATTCAACCGGAAATATCGACTCCACTCCATGAACAAGTTGATATGGAGAAAAACCAATGGCAGTCTTTACCGTGGTTCAATATGCCCACAAAGCAGGGTACAACATAATATGCCAATTTGTCTTGCATTGTGCGATGGTTCGTTGGAGAATGGACTTAAGTGATTTATTCACTGCTTCAACCTGTCCATTCGCTTGAGGATAGTAAGAAGAGGAGTGCTCTTGCTTATACCCTAACTTGGATGCCAGCTCTTCCATCATACGGTTCTGAAAGTGCGAGCCATGGTTAGTGACAAGCTCTCTCGGAATCTCGAACCTAGAAATAATTTGGTTGAATATGAAGTGAGCGGCTGTCTCACCATCAGATTTTACTGTAGGAATTGCCTCAGCCCATTTCGTGAAGTAATCGACAGCCACTATGATATGATGGTGCCCCCCAGCCGAAGCTGGGTTGCAATCCATAAAATCTATCCCCCATTTGGTGAAGGGACCGACGGTGATAATATGGTGTAACGGGGCAGGCTTCGAGCGCATGTTACGTGGGAACACCTAGCAAGGATGGCACCTCTTGACTGCTTCAATACAATCCTTGAAGATCAACGGCCAGAAATATCCCACTCTCAAAATCTTTTGAGCTATAGAAAGCCCAGATAAATGACCGCCACACGCCCCTCCATGGCAATCATTAAGCACTACCTCAGCCTCATCATGAGTTAAACAACATCGTAAAAGGGAATCTACTCCACGGCGGTACAAAGTATTGTCCACTATGAGGTAGTTCTTGGAAACGTGACGTAATCGACGTCGCTCATCTCGCGAGATGTGAGATGGGGTCCTCTGCGTTTGCAAATATACTATGATATCTCCGTACCATGGGTCAGCCATTGAGATCAAGAAAATGTGTTAATCAACGAACGTATCTTCACATACCGCCTCCTTAGCCTCGCTCGAAAAATCCGATATGAGCTCTGCAAAGATTAAAGATTTCTTCGATTTTGCCGAAACAAATTCAAGATCAAACTCTTGCAGGATGACAATCCATTTATTATATTTTCCCCCAATCATCCTACGTGTGAGGACGAATTGAAATGGATTGACATGGGCAACAACCAAGGTCTGGCGAAGGAGAATATAATGTCTCAAACGCTGCACCGCATGTACGGTAGCTAAGGCAAGCTTCTCGACATGAGAATACCAAATCTCTGCATCAATAAGGTTTCAGCTCAGATAATATATGGCATGCTCCTGGATCTCCTCATCCTCCTGAACCAAAACCATCCCAATCGTCTCTAAAGATGCGGCCACATATAATAGGAAATCACGGCTATAATCCGGAGGACTAATCACCAGGGCCGATGCTAGGGCTCGCTTAAGTGCATCGAAGGACTCCTGGGCTCGCTCATCCCATTCAAAGGGAGTATCCTTCTTCAGGAGATGCATGAAACCTCTAGTCAAATTGGTGAAATCGACAACAAATGTTCGTAGGAAGTTTTCCATGCCTTGCAAACACTGAAGATGACGAATATTTCGTGAGGGAGACAACTGAAGTATTGCCTCCACCTTCAAAGGGTCGACTCTTATACCCTCTTTCGAGACGATAAATCCTAACAACCGACCTGATTTCACACAAAAGATGCACTTATGAGGGTTTAATCTAACAACATAGTGCCGACATCTTTCGAACACCAATCTCAAGTGATAAGAATGACGCATCCTCATGCGAGAATGAGCAGCGAGGTCATCCAAAAATACTTCAATAATGGACTTGAGATCGTGGAAAATCAAGGTCATCGCCCGTTGAAACGTAGCTACGGCATTTTTAAGGCTGAAAGGCATTTTTCGATATGCAAATGTTCCCCAAGGACAAATAAATGCAGTCTTATGTTGGTCCTCAGGTTTAATTTGAATCTGATTATACCCAGAAAAGACATCCATAAAGGAGAACACCTCGCTACCCGCACACTCATCCAAAATCTAATCTATAAACGGTGTGGGGAAGTTATCCTTAGGACGGGCACGATTTAAATCACGGAAATTAGTGCGTATACGGATCGATCCCTGCTTCTTATCCACCGGAACGGGGTTTGAAACCCACTCCATCAAGGGAACGGGATAGATGAAACCAGCTTTCAATAGCTTCTCTATCTCTGCTTTTATGGCAGGTGCTTTCCTAGGATTTACCGCGCGTAAACTCTGTCGAATAGGATTAGCGTTGGGGTAAGTCTTAATTTCATGTTCGACAATCCGAGGGTCAATCCCTGGCATCTCATCGTAAGACCAATCAAAAACATCACGGAATTCCTTGAACAACTCGGTATACTCGCGGATCTCATCTTGGGAACAATCTGCCCCAATGTAGACATTCTAAATTGTACCAGGGTTGCGAGAAATGTTGATAGGCATAGTTGACGATATGTTTGCCATGTTTCCATCAGCCATCTGACTAGGAGAGCTTAATGGAACCATGGGTCTACCAACTTTCTGACTAAGAATCTCCCTATAATCCTCATGCTCCAAAAGGTCAAGCTCTGGAAGGAAATATGATCTATGATGAAGTTCCTCCCATGGGGGCTCAACTCCCGACATAGCCTCAATAATCGCTTCATCTGAAGGGAAAACCGTATCAAGGCAGTCGTGGGCATGAGAAGACTGTACTGCCCATGTCGGCAGCACATAGGGGTCTTCCTCTTCTGTCTGTGAAGAAGAAGAACAAGGCTCTGCAGTAGACTGGAGATTAGCTTGGTAAGCTATCATGACTACAGGAAACGGCACGCTCGTCTCAATGGCCTCACTCAAAGGACTCAGTGAAGGAAGAATCCAAGGATCTCCCATATGACTTGTGCGAAAAGGCACTGATCTCGTAGATGTGGAAGCACCATCAAAACTAGATCCTATCATGAGGACGGGTGCAGGACAACTAAAGGTTCCCATGAGGGACGGATACATACCTACACCCACACTCCCAGTTGCCGGCTGGGAATGTTCAACTTTCGGAACCGAAGCTTCCGAAGATGCACTAACAGGCGGATTCTTGAATGCCATCTGATCAATCGTTACGATCTTCCCATTATGAGGAAAGCATACAACGCGAAACACAGAAGACACAATGGCTTGCATACTATACATCCAGTTCCTTCCCAGTAAGAGATTGTAGTCAAGGGGCGCATCAACCACCTCAACCTCTATCGCACCGGCCTTCCCTCCCAAACGGACTTTAAGGGAAGGAAGGATACCGTGCGGCCTAAACGATCTCCCATCAAAAGCAGTTAACATGGTCATAGACTTTGACAACTCAGGAGAACCAAGACCCTTCCAACACGACAAAGACATCATAGAAGCAGCAGCGCCCTCGTCAATCACAGTGCGCTTGACGATCATATTAAGACATTCTACATGCACCAAAAGGGACACATAGTAAGGCAAGAGAGGCTGATGTCTTGCGGTTTCAAATTTGATCACTGAGGAAGAATCATCACCATTCACACCAAGAGCAGAAAGCAAAGCCTTCCTTTACGAGGGACAACTCTGAAGCACTTCCAATGCAGACATCGCACAAGGAGTATGACCCAAGTCCTCGACAATTGAATAGTTCTGGGCGGCTCGGGCATTTGGGTTATGACCCGAACACTTAAGTACCCCCTTAGGAATGTGAAGTGCAGCCTCAGGTTTATCCGCAGGTTTCTCAATACGCAAAGGGATTCCTGGTGGATAAGGCTCTTTGCCTGGGTTGGGTTGTGATGAAGAATAATATTTCGCACGCGTCACAACTTTCGCGGCACGGACCATATTAATGCACCCACGACCACTAGTTTCAGGTGGATCTTCATCACTCGATTGATCATGGGACTTTGAGTTCATATTCTGGTTATGCGGTAAAGGGTTTGTTAACATAGCTGGGCCCTGTGCTATGAACTTCGAAGCTTCATCCATCCTAGGGCACAAGTAAGTGAGGTGATCGTCCTTACAAAGCTTGCAAGGAAACTTAACCATACGCTTATTCTACTTGTCCCCCCAGCATTTTTATTGTTCTTGTCATTATTATTGGCATTCTCATTCTTCTTCCCACCCTTCTTATTATTATTGTTTTTACCCTTTTTTCTATTCCGTCCTGGTTCCAGGTTACCCTTCTGGTCGGACAATTGCACAGCAAGTACATTCGCCGTTTTGGCAGGCTGAGTCGAAGCCGTAGCTTGTCCCGAAGCAGATTGGTTGATAGACAACTGAGCAACTTGTTTCACAACCGAACTTGCAGGTTTCTTACTTGCACTACCCACAATGCCATCGGCATGTGGTCTAGGTTTAACCTTGGGATCGAAACTAGAATGAGGAGCGTTAGGTATAATCTCATATAAAAAACCAGACTAAGCATAGATCAAGTCTAGTTCCTGCGCCCTAAAGATGGCTTGTTCCTCATTCTGCACTCCGAATGTGGAAACATCCTTCGCGATATATGGAAATAAAGATTTGAGGAACCACTCAAGGAGGAACTCCGGCGGTATAAAGGCTTTAATTAATCTCTTCTGTCTATGCCACTCCTGAATATGATCAGAAATATGGGTGGGTTTATCTTGCTGAAATGTCGACAAGATTTCAGTACCAACATCATAGTGCACTGGTAGCTGGAAGTGATTAAGGAAAGTCATCGCAAGGTCGTCGAACAAAGTAAAGGCACCCCTACGTAACTCTATATACCATTTCGCCGCAGGCCCTATGAGGGTGCGTTGAAATAGTCTCAAACGGACTGAGTCCTGATGCAATGAATTGGAAGAGCACCATAGGTGGAATGTCGTAATGTGTTCACTCGAATCCTCTCCTAGTTTGCCTTCGAACTTAGGTATGTCCGAAGGAAGCTTGGTAGGGACAGCCGGCCAAGCCGGGTCATGAGCCACAGGATTGTTCATAAGTCTCGATAAGTCAGGTAGATTAAGTGTCGCGAGGAAAGGGAGCCTAAGATGATGAGGTCTAGGGACCACTCCCTGGTTCATATAGGATTGATTACCACCATGACCCTAGCCATAGTGACCTCCTCCTGTATGACCCGTATAGGGTGGCGTGGAAGTACCATAATGAGGTGGACCTTGACTAGTAGGAGCTACAAAGCCATAGTTAGGAGAGTAAGCAGGTTGTGAATACCCGCCTCCTAAAGGTGAAGAGACCTGTCCATACTGCGTCCCATAATAGGGTCCATAGGTCACCGCTTGCGATGTCCCATGAGACACTCCATAAGTAGGGATATACATTCCGGAAGTAGGAATATATATACCAGAAGTAGGGATATATGTCGAGGAAGTAGCAATCTGACCTCTAGAAACATGAACATAACCTCCCGAAACCACGGGTGATATGTAGGATTGAGACACAACTAGTCTAGTAATCACAATACGGATCTGACTCGTAGCTACGTGCCGACTCGAAGGACCACGAGAGTAAGGTGGAGGGTTTACATTTGAAGAAATCGGAAGCGAGGACGAAGGAATCTCTATAAGAAGAAATGTACTAGTGCCTATCGTCACTCGTCTAGAACCTGGTATCCCTATCGGATCACTAACTCTAGGCCTAGGAGGTATATAAGATGGAGCTTCCACCACTGGGATGGAAGGTGCAATGTGACTAGTACTCCCAAACCTCTCCGCAAGGTAAGGCATGGGATTGCCCCCAGGCATAGTGCCAGGCTCAAAATCAGATTCAACATGAAATGTCAAATCGTGCATAGGAAAACCAGTCGTAGCATAACTACCATAGCTAGTACTAGGAGGGTCAAAGTGAGTCTTGGCATCTTTCGGCATTCCATACCGGTAACGTGTCAATGGGGAATCAGCCCTAGGGTGAGTAGGTCTATCATGCAAAGATCCTATCTGGGAAATCACAGGACCAAACTCAGCTAGGTCAGGTGAAGGATCGTATGTAGGAGTAAGTTCCCCATCGTCAATACGAATGGGAGGAGGTGGCTCAGGAATAGTCTCTAAATGATCCTCCATGGTGTGTGAATCAGTGTGTGACATAGTCCTCCTGGACAGTCTAGGCCCCTCTCCCAAAGGAGGAGGAGAAGTGGAAGGCAGAAGTCCTGCTAACCGACGAGAACAGCGCGGAACCGTACCCGAATCCACAATGACTCAACAAAAAGCAAAGACTCTCTATTTACGTCAACCCTAGGTCAACTAGCGTGCACAGAGCAATCACGATAAAATCTAAAGCCAAAAGCAAGCAAACAAGGGCTGGATAAGTGAGCTCCCGAATATGGTTGGTATGTCTCGCCTAGGAGAGGCTTGAGAGGCCCTTGTCACCACAAGCAGAGGTTTGAAACCAATTATTGTGGCCCTTAGCTTCAACGCGTAAAGCGACTGTTCTGTCCGACCCCAACCTGGCCGGGACACATGCAGAATAACCTCTACACGTACCCCCTCGATATCCTAGGTAAGGTCACTAAGGTCACCTCAATATACTCAACGCTCAAGCGGACAGTCGCAAGCGGGATTGATCGTATGGGCAGGGTAGCAAAGCCCGAAACTCCCGAAAGAGCCCCCAGATACGAATACAATCCTGGCTATATCACCGGTGCTACACAGTTCTCGACCAGGGGTTATCCCAATCAACAACCGCTCACACTGCCTAGTGCTTGACTCCCTTTTGAGAGGAGCTTCCTGAGAACGCTGGTTATATAAAGGATTTCACACACTCCCTGGACAGACACCTAGTTGTTGTCGTTTAGTGATCTTGGAGAATTAACTTTCAATGAACTATTCCAAGATCCTAAAACCTAAGCTTGTTGGTGCACCCTAGAGAAGAAAAGAGTGTAATTCATTTTATTTAGCGTTGATTTTAGTTGGCTTTATTACTCAAAAATAGGATATGGTCATGCAACTAATGGTGTTATGACACAACAAGAAGTAAAATGCACACCTAACAATCAATGCAAATGCATTGTGTCCATGAAAACAGGGTATGCGTACTACGTGAATGCACAATTTCTTCTTCAAATGCTGAATGCAAATTTCCCTATATGAAGTCCTAACTATTACTCCAAAGAAAATCTAGATCTAATGCAAGTACAATGCAAAATGCATAATGCAATGCATGATGATAAGCAAATATTTTGGATTTTTTGAAAATAAAGAGATACAAAAAGAAAAAGAATGATTCTACCCACCCCAGACTCTGCAAGCACACATAAACAGCATTCCAGCAAAGCACTAAGGCAAAAGGACTCTAATGCACTAATCTCAAACAAAAAATCAAAGATGACATGACAAGAACTTTCCTAAAAGAAAAAATTTAGGCTAAAAAAATGTTTCTGGTTAGAAACAGAGGTATTAACAGACTCAGGCAGTGCCAAAGGAGACTCAGCAACTAACAGCATTCACCCAGCAATCCACTATCTTCCCCAAAAAGGTAAAAACCAGGGTATACATGATTGTGCGCAGTGAACCTGCGTGTATACGCAGAAATCCCAGAGGAAACCGCATGTATACGCGACTGTAAGTGACAAACCCGCAT